>ONZH01029296.1:0-19916 GCA_900303285.1 Rhinella marina | reverse complement strand
GCAAGTCTCTGCTGTTAGAAACAGCAGAGACTTGCCGGCCATATCCCCGCACCGCACCAGCGCCGTACATGTACGGCGCTGGTACTCTAAGGGTTAAGGCCCGGCGCGCATCACTTCCTGTGCTATATGGGTTAGAGCATGTGACCTCGCTGACCAATCCTAGCCCTCCTGCATGTATATAAGTGGCTCAGCTCCCTTCCCAGATGTCTCCGTGTCAAGGTCCATGTGTCCTGCAAAGGTTGATGATAGCTCTGCTTGTGTTCCTGTGTACCTGACCAGTGCGTGTGTCTCTGGACTCCACTACCTGTTTGATACCTGTCTGCTTGCATTGACTCTCCCGTTGCCGATCCGGATTGCCTGACCTGTACCTGTGCTGCCTGCCCTCACCCATTGCCTGTCTGACTTTGCCTCTGCCTCATCCTTCAGTCCTGCATTGTTGCTCCTGGTTATGACTCGGCCTGCTGCTACGTCTGTACCTCTGGTGCCTGGACCAGCTGCCTTGTGTGCCTATCCTCCTCAAGAGGTAGCGACCTGGTATTCCTCTCAGGAACGCTTATCCCCACTATCAGGGGTACTGTGAAGATTGAGGGGTTCACTTAGACAACTCCCTTAGAGGAGGTAGGACGCAGTGGCGTAGCTATAGGGGTCGCAGCGGTTGCAGTTGCCCCGAGGGCCCCCCTTGCCACTTGCAGGGCCGCACCGCCAATTAGGCAGGTTTGGTGCGGCCATGCGCACAGTTGGGGGCGGCGGCGGGGCAGAGGGAGATGAGCGCTTCCATTGTGGAAGCGCTCATCTCCATAGTCATCTGTATCGCCGTCCTCAGGACGACGATACAGATGCCTGTACTGCGCGGGGCAGGGGAGGGAGAGGCGTCTCCACTGCCCGTTCCTCTGATAGGCTGCAGGCCTAGTGCCTGCAGCCTATCAGAAGGCCGGCTCAGGTGGTGCAATGACGTCATCATGCCGCCTGAGCCGTACAGCGCCGGACACAGGCCGGAAGAGGCCTGCATTCGCATCGCTGCCGGCTCCATAGAGGTAAGTTATAAGGGTTTATTTTTTTTATTGTTGCAATTACGGACTGGAGCTCTATTGGGGGGGGCTTTTTACTGGGGGCAGCATTACTGGCACTGGGGGTTACTGGCACATAATTTTGGCACTATGGGTGGGGAGCACTTCTTACTGGCACATTATTGGGGGCACTTCTTACTGGCACATTGGAAACCTTATACTGTACTGGGCACAGTGGTCTATTACTTATACTGTTGGGGGCACTATTACTAACACTAGTGCACTACTGGCAGAGAATATGAGAAATTAGTTAAGGGATCTACTGTCACTGGATGTACGAGGTTACTGGGGCGCGTATTATACTGATGTAGAGGTATGGGGCGCTGTATTATACTGGATGTATGTATGAGGTATGGGGCGCTGTATTATACTGGATGTAAGAGGTATGGGGCGCTGTATTATACTGGATGTAAGAGGTATGGGGCGCTGTATTATACTGTAAGATACTGGATGTAAGAGGTATGGGGCGCTGTATTATATACTGGATGTAAGAGGTATGGGGCGCTGTATTATACTGGATGTAAGAGGTATGGGGCGCTGTAATTATACTGGATGTTGGAGGTAGGGGGGGCGCTGTATTATACTGGATGTAAGAGGTATGGGGGCGCTGATGTGTATTATATACTGGATTAAGAGTAGGTATGGGGCGCTGTATTATACTGGATGTAAGAGGTATGGGGCGCTGTATTATACTGGATGTAAGAGGTACTATGTATGGGGCGCTGTATTATACTGGATGTAAGAGGTATGGGGCGATGGGGGTATACTGGATGTATAGGGGTGCTGTATTATACTGGATGTAAGAGGTTATGGGCGCTGTATTATACTGGATGTAAGAGGTATGGGGCGCTGTATTATACTGGATGTAAGAGGTATGGGGCGCTGTATTATACTGGATGTAAGAGGTATGGGGGCTGTATTATACTGGATGTAAGAGGTATGGGGCGCTGTTATACTGGATGTAAGAGGTATGGGGCGCTGTATTTATACTGGATGTAAGAGGTATGGGCGCTGTATATTATACTGGATGTAAGAGGTATGGGGCGCTGTATTATACTGGATGTAAGAGGTATGGGGCGCTGTATTTATACTGGATGTTAGAGGTAGGGGGGCTGTATTATACTGGATGTAAGAGGTATGAGGCGCTGTATTATACTGGATGTAAGAGGTATGGGCGCTGTATTATACTGGATGTAAGAGGTATGGGGCGCTGTATTATACTGGATGTATGAGGTATGGGCGCTGTATTATACTGGATGTAAGAGGTATGGGGCGCTGTATTATACTGGATGTAAGAGGTATGGGGTATACGCTGTATTATACTGGATGTAAGAGGTATGGGGCGCTGTATTATACTGGATGTAAGAGGTATGGGGCGCTGTATTATACTGGATGTAATGAGGTATAAGAGGGGGGGCGCTGTATTATACTGGATGTAAGAGGTATGGGGTGCTGTATTATACTGGATTGTAAGAGGTATGGGGCGCTGTATTATACTGGATGTAAGAGGTATGGGGGCGCTGTATTATACTGGATGTAAGAGGTATGGGGCGCTGTATTATACTGGATGTAAGAGGTAAGGCGCTGTATTATACTGGATGTAAGAGGTATGGGGCGCTGTATTATACTGGATGTAAGAGGATGTATGGGGGCTGCTGGATGTAAGAGGTATGGGGCGCTGTATTATACTGGATGTAAGAGGTATTGGGGGCGCTGTATTATACTGGATGAAGAGGTATGAGGCGCTGTATTATACGGATGTGGATGTGGGGCGCTGTATTATACTGGATGTAAGAGGTATGGGGCGCTGTATTATACTGGATGTAAGAGGTATGGGGCGCTGATGTATACTGGATGTATGAGAGGTATGGGGCGCTGTATTATACTGGATGTAAGAGGTATGGATGGGGCGCTGTATTATACTGGATGTAAGAGGTATGGGGCGCTGTATTATTACTGGATGTAAGAGGTATGGGGCGCTGCTATATGTAAGAGGTATGGGGCGCTGTATGTATATACTGGTATGGTAAGGTACTGTAAGAGGTATGGGGCGCTGTATTATACTGGATGTAAGAGGTATGGGCGCTGTATTATACTGGATGTAAGAGGTATGGGGCGCTGTATTATACTGGATGTAAGAGGTATGGGGCTGTATTATACTGGCTGTATTTATACTGGATGTAAGAGGTATGGGGCGCTGATACTGGATGTGGTATCTGTATTATACTGGATGTAAGAGGTATGGGGCGCTGTATTATACTGGATGTAAGAGGTATGGGGCGCTGTATTATACTGGATGTACGAGGTATGGGGCTGTATTATACTGAATGTATTACATGATGCAGTTCATGCAAAATGTCGCTGCTCGTCTGAATGCCATCTCCCCTCCAGCTGCTGCAGGGTCGCCAATCACTGCTGCCCCTGCCTATACCCAAACCGGTGAATCTGGATTTGTGTGCCGCTGGTGTGCAACTCCCTCTGCCATTATGCTATGGTAGAGATCCAAAAACCTGTCGTGGATTCCTGAACCAGTGCCTGATCCACTTTGAGTTGCACGGGCAGAAGTTTCCCACTGAGCGGTCCAAGGATGCCTCCATTGTATCCCTGCTGTCTGATGAGGCCCTTGCTCGGGCAAATCCTATTTGGGAACATGGAAGTCCAGAGACCACTAACCTGCAGTCTTTTCTGGCTACCTTCCAGCTAGTCTTTGAAGCCTGCGTGTCCTCCGCTGCATCAGCTCTGCTGCGTCTATGACAGGGTTCTTTGTCTGTAGGTCAGTACGCTATCCAGTTTCGTACCCTGGTGGCCGAACTTGCATGGAACAATGAGGCTCAACTGGCGCTGTTCTGGGAGGTCCTTTCTGACCGGATTAAGGATGAATTAGCTGGTCACGACTGTCCGTCCACTCTGATTTACCTGATTACCTTGGCCACAAGAATAGACATGACTTTCAGGGAACGTTCTAAGGAGGTCACACGCACTAGAAAACCACCTCGTTTAGCTCCATTCTTCCAGAGCCTGGTTCTTCCCCTAAGGTACTGTACACTCCACCTGAATAAGATCACCTTACTGAAACCAGTAGTTCTTAATAGCTTCTCTACGGCCCGGTATCTGGAGATTCTGACAAGGTATTTGACGTCAGACATCCTGGACATCAAGAAACGTGGCAAGAAGACCTACTATCTGGTGGACTGGAAAAACTTTGGTCCTGAGGAGAGGTCTTGTGAACCAGAGGAGAACATTCATGCTCCGAACTTGATAAAAAGGTTTCTGTCTCGTCGTGGGCTCAAGAAGAGGGGGCGTGGGGGGGGGGGGTGTTACCGTAACAGTGGCTGCCTGCGCTGCTGTTCCCCTACTTATATTCACTGTTCGTGTTCGGTGATCTGCTGCCAGTGCTTCGGCCCTGACCTATTGCTTGTTTGACATCGCCTCTGCCTCATCCTTCAGTCCTGCACTGTTGCTCCCTGTTACGACTCGGCCTGCTGACTACATCTATACTTCTGGTACCTTGCTCAGGTACCTCCTGGTCTGTCGGGACCAGCTACCTCATATGCCAATCCTCAAGAGGTAGCGACCTGGTGTTCCCCACGGGAAAGTCTATCCCCACCATCAGGGGTACTGTGAAGAATGAGGGGTTCACTTAGACAATGCCCTTAGAGGAGGTAGGACACGTGGCACAGTGGGTTCACACCCGCTGGTTCATAACAGTGACTGGGAAGAAATGTCCAGGTGGAGTAGTCATGTTATTGGAGACCATTCCACCTCTGTCCTTTGTCACGGTGCTGAATCTTGAGGCTGTTGGTCCCAGTGGCGTCATGTGCCCCTATTGTCGGTCAGTAGGCATTGGGACTGAGGTGCTGACAACCTGCAGACTTGTTGATCTGACAACTAAGCTTCTTACATGTGTCTTCCAGCTGGTCAAAACCCACAACCTGCTTCCCAGTCGCAACTACATCTTCGGCTACCACCCCCACGGTATCCTGGTTCTGGGCTCCTTCTGCAACTTTGGTACCGAAGCCACCGGTTTCTCCAAGAAGTTCCCCGGTATTAAGCCGTACCTGGTCATGTTGGCTGGGTACTTCAGACTGCCGGTTGTAAGAGAGTACCTAATGTCTGCAGGTAAGTTCTTGGTCCTTGGTTGAAGACCAACATGTGTAGGTGGGAATCATATTTTGTGTGACAGTCTACCATTGGAAGCAATGGAGGATGTGGAGTATCTGGTACCCCTCCACGGTCTGATAGGTATTGACAGCCAGACATGACATTGATCCATTCATTGGATGCCTATGTGGCTTAAAGGGGTTATCCCATGAATAATGTAAAAAATTCAAATTAAACCTCATATAATAGATGACAATACCTTTCTAACAAACCTAGAACCAGCCCTGTACTTCACGTGGATCAAGAGATCTCTACATTCATTGCTCTGCTAGATTCAATCAAGAATCAAGCTGGCAGCTCAAGAGGAGTGTCTTTTCTGCTGAAGTTCAGGGGGCGTGTCTCAGCTCTCCCTATCACAGCTCAGGAGGCGTGTCTCAGCTCTCCCTATCACAGCCCAGGAGGCCGTGTCTCAGCTCTCCCTATCACAGCTCAGGGGGCCGTGTCTCAGCTCTCCCTATCACAGCTCAGGGGGCCGTGTCTCAGCTCTCCCTATCACAGCTCAGGGGGCCGTGTCTCAGCTCTCCCTATCACAGCTCAGGGGGCCGTGTCTCAGCTCTCCTTATCACAGCTCAGGAGGCGTGTCTCTGCTCTCCTTATCACAGCTCAGGAGGCGTGTCTCAGCTCTCCTTATCACAGCTCAGGAGGCGTGTCTCAGCTCTCCTTATCACAGCTCAGGGGGCCGTGTCTCTGCTCTCCTTATCACAGCTCAGGAGGCGTGTCTCTGCTCTCCCTATCACAGCTCAGGAGGCAGTTGAAGGATGAAACTGAGCATGTGCAACCATCTCAGTGAGCAGGACAAAGAAATAAGAAAAAGAACAAACAGCAGGTGGCGCCATACAGATAGATTTTATTGAATAACTCAGTGGCTATGCTAAATTTTTAATTACATGCAATTACAAAAGTATTCAGATCCAGGTGCTGGTTTGAAAACTGTAGAATATTTTTTGTGGGACAACCCCTTTAAATTCAGGAATTCTGGCTTAATTTGAGGAATTCTGAAATGAAAGATGAAGGTCTCCACTTAGGGGACCCCTCTCCATCTTCAATCGAGGAGGAGAGTTGCTTCTCTTCCTGAGAGACCTGACACACTGAATCGTTTTATGACTATCCCATTGGTTTTAGTGTGCATGGTGTAATACCTCATTTCTCCTTCGGGTGTGCTGTAGAGGAATTGATCACTTCTTACCAGATCCTCTACAGATCAAAGCTGATTGTTGGGATTCTCAGCAGAAGAACACTCTGTGATCAGGTTTTTTTTTTGGGAGGGGAGGGGGGACACTTATAACGCAAAGCATTGTCCAAAGAAGACCACCTCCTTAAAGATCTTTCCTTCTAGAACCTCAAATTTCCACCAATCGGTAAAAGAGGGCCGTGAGATTTACTGGTCAGTCCCATAGACTGTGAGCGGAGTGGTTCCATTAAAATACCTGTGGAATGGGACTCGCGCCTACTTTCTAGTGACTGGTGGGGGGGTGGTCCCAGTAGTCGACCACTACTTTTCCGATCTATTACCTTAGCTTGTGGATAGGTGATTAATGTTGGTTGTGCGGACTTGTATTGATTACAAAAACATGGCTGCCTTCTACTAGAAATGGCTTCACACTTGTCCACAGGCTGTGTGTCGGTGGCCGTGTCTGGCAGTGCAGCACTAGACACAAACTAAGGACAAGACTGGGAAAATCTAAGGAAACCATTCTTTCTTAAAGAAGAACTCCCGCAAAAAAATTTATTCTCTAGGTGCATGATGTAATCTGTAGTAAATGTAATCTTCTTATCAGAGACTGTATTTGTGAGTTATCCCCTCTCTTCTTATTGTAGTTGTGTCATGTGACCAACTCCCTGACCTCCAACTGACCCAGAACAGGAAGCCAGTTACTGCTCTATTCATTCCTATGAGACTGAGGCTCCCATAGGAATACATAGAGAAATAGACTTCCTCTCCTCACATAAGATGCTGTGTTATCGGTGAGTCTGATTGCTGGTCACATGACACAGATGAGAAACATCAGGGAGATATAACTCACAAATACAGACACTGGTAAGAAAATGGCATTCACTACAGATTACACCATGTGCGTTTCTAGCAGGACATGGAATAAAATTTTTTGCGGGAGTTCTTCTTTAACCTCGATAACCCCTCTTTGCATTTTAACAATGAGATTTGGAGCTTTAGTACGGATTGGAGTCAAATTTTTTGCACCTTGTTGAATAGAGTCCCTTCGGAGGAGACCTCAGAGCTTCCTGTGTCCTCTGGTCGCCCAC
The DNA here is from genome assembly GCA_900303285.1 of Rhinella marina. Classification (NCBI taxonomy): domain Eukaryota; kingdom Metazoa; phylum Chordata; class Amphibia; order Anura; family Bufonidae; genus Rhinella; species Rhinella marina. The sequence goes on along the minus strand of ONZH01029296.1, from coordinate 12,426 downwards.
TGGTCATGAAAATAATGTGTTTAACATGTCAGACTGAAGTAGCCGAGCGGTTGGTATAATGGTACAGCGTCCGGTTGGCGCTATTTCATTGGCAGCACCATGTGCCCCTGTGTATCCCTTCATATACCGCTTGTACCTAATGGATGAATATTGCGTTGTTTTTACAGGACTCTGCCCTGTGAGCCGTCAGTCCATAGACTACATCCTCTCCAAAAACGGAACCGGAAACGCCGTGGTGATAGTGATCGGAGGCACCGCAGAGTGCTTGGACTGCCAACCAGGGAAAAACTCTGTCACTCTAAAGCAGAGGAAAGGATTTGTGAAGATTGCACTACAGCACGGGTAAGAGAAGGAATAAGTGCAATTGCACTTGCCGGTAATTGGTTTTACTGCAAGTCTCCACGACGCCACCCTTGGGATTTGCTCAGCCTCATATACTCTATATACTCCAAATAACCAAGAATTACATATTTTTAATTTCTAAACATAATTTATTTTTTGTGGGAGGAGAAAATGATGGGTGCCATCATGGAGACTTCCAGGAAAACCAATTACCGGTAAGTGCAATTGCACTTTTCCCTAGTAGTCACCATGACACACCCTGGAGATATACCAAAGAATATGAATATAGTGTGGGACCACTGCATGTAAGACTAAAAAAGGCTACTTCTTTATTAGTCCTTACTTCTACCGACCTGAATTTGGCTGAACATCTCCTGCATCTGTCCTGTACAGGGACAGGAAAACACTGAAGAGGAGAAGGGGAAAAATTTAACCTCTCCGAGTGTTTCCTGTCCCTGGCAGAAGCGGAGCTAATCCCAAGGGAGCCACCATGTAGACGACTGTGGAAATAGTAGTTATATTCTTGTACATAAGAGGCAGTATTATAGTAGTTATATTCTTGTACATAGGAGGTAGTATTATAGTAGTTATATTCTTGTACATAGGAGCAGTGTTATAGTAGTTATATTCTTGTACATATGAGGCAGTATTATAGTAGTTATATTCTTGTACATAGGAGGCAGTATTATAGTAGTTATATTCTTGTACATAGGAGCAGTATTATAGTAGTTATATTCTTGTACATATGAGGCAGTATTATAGTAGTTATATTCTTGTACATAGGAGGCAGTATTATAGTAGTTATATTCTTGTTCAAATAATTTTTATTGAATTTTCACAATAAAAGCAATACAACTGTGACTTGTACATAGGAGCAGTATTATAGTAGTTATATTCTTGTACATAGGATGCAGTATTATAGTAGTTATATTCTTGTACAAGGAGCAGTGTTATAGTAGTTATATTCTTGTACATATGAGGCAGTATTATAGTAGTTATATTCTTGTACATAGAGGCAGTATTATAGTAGTTATATTCTTGTACATAGGAGCAGTATTATAGTAGTTATATTCTTGTACATATGAGGCAGTATTATAGTAGTTATATTCTTGTATATAGGAGGCAGTATTATAGTAGTTATATTCTTGTTCAAATAATTTTTATTGAATTTTCACAATAAAAGCAATACAACTGTGACTTGTACATAGGAGCAGTATTATAGTAGTTATATTCTTGTACATAGGATGCAGTATTATAGTAGTTATATTCTTGTACATAGGAGCAGTATTATAGTAGTTATATTCTTGTACACAGGAGCAGTATTATAGTAGTTATATTCTTGTACATAGGAAGCAGTATTATAGTAGTTATATTCTTGTACATAGGAGGCAGTATTATAGTAGTTATATTCTTATACATAGGAGCAGTATTATAGTAGTCATATTCTTGTACATAGGAGTCAGTATTTAGTAGTTATATTCTTGTATTCTTGTACATAGGAGCAGTATTATAGTAGTTATATTCTTGTACATATAGGAGCAGTATTATAGTAGTTATATTCTTGTACATAGGAGCAGTATTATAGTAGTTATATTCTTGTACATAGGAAGGCAGTATTATAGTAGTTATATTCTTGTACATAGGAGCAGTAATATAGGTAGTGTATATCTTGTACATAGGAGCAGTATTATAGTAGTTATATTTCTTATACATAGGAGCAGTATTATAGTAGTCATATTCTTGTACATAGGAGCAGTATTATAGTAGTTATATTCTTGTACATAGGAGCAGTATTATAGTAGTTATATTCTTGTACATTGGGAGGCAGTATTATAGTAGTTATATTCTTATACACAGGAGCAGTATTATAGTAGTTATATTCTTGTACATAGGAGCAGAATTATAGTAGTTATATTCTTGTACATAGGAGCAGTATTATAGTAGTTATATTCTTGTACATAGGAGCAGTATTATAGTACTTATATTCTTTGACAATTTTCTTTTTATTAAAAGGAAAAATATAGTAACAGCGTCACAAGTCATTTTACAACATGCATAAAGGACTGTATACACAATAGCGCCATTTACCAATAGTCCAAGAAGCATGAAGATCACAATGCGTCAAATTAACATGCATGACTGCTACAATTCAATTAAAGACATAGCAAGTGTACAGCCATTTCGCCATTGAGTTGCAGTAATATTCAATAAACATAGAACAGGTATGGGTACTAGGGTGGTGTAGAGGGATGGGGGGGGGGGATAGGGACTCAGGCGGCACCTCCAGCTAAACCAAAAAAGATCTAGAGCACAGAGGTTAGATAACCAAATTAGTTATGGCTTTCAGCACGTCTGAACAACTTCCACGGGTTCCACAGTTTCAGGAACTTATCATGCGTCCTCTCCTCCCAGCTCGCCAACTCCTCCAACCTACACAACTGATCGACCTTATCCTTCCACTGATCCAATGTTGGTGGCTCAGTATTTAACCACCTAAATGGTATTAGTAATCTAGCTGCCTGGATCAGGTGAGTAGCCAGGTCTTTTTTGGAAGGAGACCAGGACCCCGAGTCCAGCCATAGGAGAGCCATGGCGGGTGTGAGATGAATTGGTTTGTCAACCACCCTATTCACAATCCCCAAGACCGCGGACCAATAAGGTTGTATTCCAGTACAGTACCAGAAGATATGACTCAGGGAGCCTTCCTCCTGTCCACAACGCCAACATTTGCTGTCAGCTTGGAGACCCTTCATGTATAGAAGCTTCGGAGTCTTGTACCACTGGGTCATCACTTTATAGGAGTGTTCCTGTACCCTTACGCACCTAGAAAACCCGTGAGAGTTATTATGAATTTTGAGTACATCAATCTCAGAAAAAGTGAGGTTCAGTTCCTCCTCCCATGTGTGTAAATATGAGGGCACCTGCGGGCCATCCACTGTGAGCAGTGAGTTATAGATAATGGATAGGGCTCCACGAGGGATTAAGTCCCCCCTTACCAGTTTTTCGAACCAGGACGGAGTCTGTTCAACCTGCACACTATCCCGTAATACTGAACATGCAGCTTTTAAATCAGAGAGTTCTAGAAAGTTGCCCCTGGCCAGAGAGGCAATAGAGCTATCATAGAAATGCTCAGGAGGGGGAATTTCCTCCAAGAAGTCCTCCAAGGTCCTGTCTTTCAATTTCGACCAAACCCTGTATACCTCTATTACCCTATCTCTGACCAAAAACGGTATTAAGTCTGCTGGCATCCTCAGTGGTCGGTTAGTAATAAGGTTGTGCTGCCTATTCAGTTGCTTGAATACTGATAGTGTGCCTTTAAGAAGAGGGTTGTCCACCATAGATGGGTACATATGTGCATTGACACCCCAAAGACCTGCCATTAGGGCCTGTGAAATAAGCTTAAGTTCTCCCTGTGACCCATGAGTCCCAAACTCAGGAACAAGAATCTGGAGCCACCTTTTCAGGTGTACAGCTTTATAGTACGTTTCAAAGTCTGGGAACCTGAAGCCCCCCTGTTCCCTCCTCAAGATCAGCCTCTCATAAGAAATCCGAGCTTTCTTACCGGACCATAGGAAGGCAGACAACATCTGTCTAACTTTAGTGAAGTAGGAAGCAGGTAAATATATTGGCAACATTTGCAATGTGTAAAGGAATTTAGGCATTATAAAAGTTCTAATAAGGTTCTTCCTCCCCATCCAGGAGACAAATGGAATCTTAAGAGACTCTAGTTGAGACTGGACAGACTTTAGCAGAGGTATATAATTCAGCGTGTACAGCTGATCTAATTGGGCAGGGATCTTGACCCCCAGGTATGTGACATGCGATTGCTGCCAGGAAAAGGGAGTAGAAGCTTGTAATTGTCTGATCAGCGTGTGGGGAGCAGAGATGTTCATCGCTTCCGTTTTCGAGTGGTTAGCTTTAAAATTAGAGAGCAGGCCGTAATGATGGAATAATTCCAATAAATGAGGGAAGGCCTCCGCAGGGTTTGTCACCATAACTAAAAGATCTTCTGCGAAGGCAGCATTGACATAGCTTGGGCCATCACCGGACACAGCAACGCCTTCAATATTGGGGTGTTCCCTAATAGCCTGGAGAAGTGTCTCCATAACAAATATAAAGAGGGTCGGGGATAGGGGGCACCCCTGCCTGGTGCCATTGCTTATATCAAAAGAAGATGATAAGGTGCCATTGACCCGCCCCTTGGTGCTGGGGGCAGAGTAGAGGGACATAATTGCAGTAACAAAAGCCTCAGGCACACCAAATTTCTCCAGCGTCTTCCGTAGGTATAACCAGTCGACCCTGTCGAAGGCCTTCTCGGCGTCCACACTTAACAGGACCAAAGATTTTCTATCTCTCTTAGCCAATTGTATGGAAGTAAGCAGTCTACAAGAATTATGATTCCCCTCCCTTCCTGGTGTAAACCCAGCCTGGTCAGGGTGTATAAGGCGGGGCAAGAAGGAGCTGAGCCGATTGGCTAGTAATTTCGCCCAGACTTTAACATCTACATTCAGTAGTGAGATGGGTCTATAACTCCCACATTGCTGCGGGTCCTTGCCTTCTTTCGGTAGGATGGTGATTATGGCCTCGAGAGATTGTTTAGGAAGTGTGGACCCCGAGAAGAGCGCTCCGCACCATTTAGTGAGCCAGGGAAGTAAAACAGGCATAAGTTTTTTATAATAACCCACTGGCAGACCATCAGGCCCTGGGCTTTTACCTAAAGGCATAGACTGGAGGACCCGTCGCACCTCCTCCTCAGTGATAGGTTGCAGTAGTGACTCCGCATCCACTTTTGACAAAGAAGGGAGGTTCAGATTCCGTAAGAACCCTTCAACAGCAGACAAGCGGGTCTCCCCAAGGACGCTGTCCGGGGCCTCTAAATTATATAAGCTCCTATAAAAGTCACAGAAGGCCTCAGCTATCTCCCCAGTGGCCACAGCGAGAGAGCCCTGTTGCCGTCTAATAGAAGCAATATAGGCAGCGTCCTGTCTTTGCTTGATAAGCCTTGACATGATCTTAGTGCCTTTGTCACCATGGGAATAATGACGGAATTTAGCATATTGATATGCCTTAGCATTACACACATTAAGATAATCTTTGAGCTCCCGCCTCAGCCCCAGTAGCTCCGACCTCGCCTGAAGTGCTCCTGATCTCTTGTGAAGCGATTCAATGGCAGCGATCTGTGAGAGTAAGGAATTAATGCGTTTTTGTCTCTCCTTCTTCTTCCAGCTCCCCAAAGCAATAAACTCCCCCCGTATGACAGCCTTATGGGCTTCCCACCAAACAGTAGGGGATATTTCTGAGGAAACATTCTCTTGGAAGAAGATTTGCGCCCTGGCACTAATGGATCTGAGATCAGTTTCATTATCCAACAGCGTTTCATTAAGACGCCAGGTCCAATGTTTCCGAGCGAGGCCGGAGAGGCACACTGAGGCAGAGACAGGAGCATGGTCCGACACCGTGGTCGTGTCAATGGAGACTTTCCGTAATAGGTCCACATGGCGACCGGAGATGAACAAATAGTCTAACCGCTGGAAAGAATTATGTGGAGCTGAGAAAAATGTGTAGTCCCGTGTGGAAGGGTTCAGCAGCCGCCAGGCATCTACCAAGCCACCATCAGACAACAATTTGTTAATTTGTCCCAATGAGGCCTGCGAGTGTACAGAGGATCCCCCAGAGGTGTCAAGATGTGAAGATAGCGCAACATTGAGATCTCCCCCTACCAATCTTATCCCTTCTGCGAAGGTGTCTAATTTTACTAAAGTGGTCCTAAGCCACTTCTGTTGGCCTCTATTGGGTGCGTACAAGCTGGCCAGAGTGACCAGTTCACTGCCAATTTTCCCTTTTACAAAAACATATCTGCCCTCTAGGGTCACTAAAGGTAAGTATATGGCTAAAAGGTACATGCCTGGCAACCGCTATTGCAACCCCACGTGACGCCTTCCCATGTGAGCCGTGGAACCAGGTTTTAAAATAGGCATGAGAGGGCGTCGGTATTCGCCCTGTTTTATGGTGTGTCTCTTGGAAAAAACATATGTCTGCCCTCATCTTTTTCAACAGCCTAATGACCTGAGACCTCTTCTGAGGCGTGTTCAGACCATTAACATTGAATGTGGTGCACTTAATATCAGCCATATTGAAGCGTGACAGCAACCAGCAGACGTATAGCATGATAGAAGGCGCCACCTGAGAGGGGAGGGAAGGAGGGACATGGGGAACAAAATAAATAGGAACTAATATACATAGACATATTCAAATACTGAACATAAATCAGAATTCCACTGCATCTAGATAGCCTGAATAGAGGCAATAGAATCATGAGGAGGACAGTCAGCACAAGTGCCGAGTCCTCCCCTCAATAGAAGAACATGAGAGGCAGGACACCTCCACATGTAGTAGGGGCACATGGGGTGTGAAGAACTAGTATAACCCCCGACAGATGACAGCCCCTCCTGCACAATCATTATATAAACAACAACTTTGTCATATAGCACCATACGAAAACTATGTGCTAAAACATAAAAGAACAGTACACCAGCAGCTGTCCGTAGTATATAGCGGATGTCTCTCTATCCCCACTGAGCTAAAAAGCGATCATAAAGTAGAAAGTGAGGGAAAGAGACACAATAGCAGCTCAGGACAGAGGTAGAGGGCAGGTGAGTAAAAGATGTAGTGTGGGATGAGAGAGAAGCAGCATACGGCATCTATTATCACCAACCAGAGCCAAAACCCGCTGACAGAGTAGGTGTTGGAGAGATACATCACTGGATGCAGGCATAGTGTCCCCACTAATCGTCTTGAGCAAAACCTGTAGAAGTTCTCCTGGTCAGGGTCCTTCCAGCAATCGGGTCAGGAAAAACTCCTCTGTCAGCATAGGGACACCTGAGAAAAACTGTAATAGAGAAAATAGAAAATACGCAGTAATTCTCCATCTCATCGCCGCGCTCTGGAACGTCCTGCAGCTTGTAGTTTGGACATCGTCTTCTTCCCTTGTCCCACTTTCGTCCAGCGGGTCACTGCAGGTAGATCCGGTAGTGGAGTAGCCAAGACCGGGAGCGGCAACCAGGATGAAATGTCCAGCGGTTCTGTCCCCAGTAGGGCCCACACCATCGGGAGATCATCTGGAACTCTGACTGTGCACCGCTTGCCGTTAACTAGAAAAGTAATACCAAATGGAAAGCGATCTGGCGGGCTCTAAGCAGTTCAGTGAGCGGTCTCAGAGCTCTTCTCTTAAATAAAGTCGACGGAGCTAAGTCCTGAAACAGCAGGATTCGTGATCCCTCCACCTCTATGTCTTCTTTCTCCCTAGCCGCTCTCAGTAACGCCGCCGTATCAACATAGCTCAGCAGGCCACATACCACATCTCTCGGAGGCTGGTCGTCCTTAGGCTTAGGTTTGAGCGCTCTATGGATGCGCTCCAACCACAACTTTAGATGCGCGCTCCTGACCAAGTAGGCCCGAGAAAATGGCGCCGGCCGTGTCAAGGAGATCATCATGCGTCACTGACTCAGGTATGCCGCGAAAGCGAATGTTCTTGCGCCGACTGAGATTTTCCTGGTCTTCAAGCATGGCCATCACACTATTTAGATACTCCATCTGTGAGGTACAGTTGTCCCCCAAAGCTTTGCTATGATTAATGATGGCCTCTTGGTTCGCCTCAAGTGCTCTCCACCCAGGCTCCGATATGTTTGATATCACTCTTGATTTGAGCCAGTTCTTGCATTACCGGAGACAAAGCTTGGGAAAGAGCATGGGATAGCGCTTGTTGCAAAAACTGTCTCGAGACAGGTACCTGTCCGGTAGGGTCGGGAGCTGCCTCTTGTTCAAAGATATCATCTCTGTCTGGGTTTCCCGCCTCCTCCTCCGTCGCGCGGTCACCCGGCGCCATCTTGCTGCTCCCCGGGCCCGAGGCAGATCCTTTCTTATGGAAGTATTTCTCCATATCCAGGGGACTTTTGTCCAGTCTGGCCTGGTCACCTCTGTCTCTGGCACTGTCCCTGCCAATTTTGACTATCCTGAGGTATGGCTTTTGCGAAATATACCAGTTATGCAGGAGATGCAGCGAGGAGCTCACTCACACACGTCCGTCTTGCCTCGCTGCCAGGCTCCGCCCCCCCTATACTGCAAGTCTCCACGACACCACCCTTGGGATTTGCTCAGCCTCATATACTCTATATACTCCAAATAACCAAGAATTACATATTTTTAATTTCTAAACATAATTTATTTTTTGTGGGAGGAGAAAATGATGGGTGCCATCATGGAGACTTCCAGGAAAACCAATTACCGGTAAGTGCAATTGCACTTTTCCCTAGTAGTCACCATGACACACCCTGGAGATATACCAAAGAATATGAATATAGTGTGGGACCACTGCATGTAAGACTAAAAAAGGCTACTTCTTTATTAGTCCTTACTTGTACCGACCTGAATTTGGCTGAACATCTCCTGCATCTGTCCTGTACAGGGACAGGAAAACACTGAAGAGGAGAAGGGGGAAAAATTTACCTCTCCGAGTGTTTTCCTGTCCCTGGCAGAAGCGGAGCTAATCCCAAGGGAGCCACCATGTAGACGACTGGAAAGTTTCTTGTAGATATTCTTATATGTAGTAGTTATATTCTTGTACATAGGAGTAGTTATAGTACATAGGCAGTACATAGTATTATAGTAGTTATATTCTTGTACATTAGGAGGCTAGTATTATAGTAGTTATATTCTTGTACATATGTACATAGGGCAGTATTATAGTAGTTATATTCTTGTATATAGGCAGTATTATAGTAGTTATATTCTTGTACATAGTTATATTCTTGAGAGCGTATAGTATTAGTAGTTATATTCTTGTACATAGGATAGTAGTTATATTCTTGTACATAGGAGCAGTATTATAGTAGTTATATTCTTGTACATACATAGAGTGGCAGTAGTATATAGTAGTTATATTCTTGTACATAGGAGCAGTTATATTATAGTAGTTTATATTCTTGTACATAGGAGGCAGTATTATAGTAGTTATATTCTTGTAACATAGGAGCAGTATTATAGTAGTTATTATTCTTGTACATAGGAGGCAGTATTATAGTAGTTATATTCTTGTACATAGGAGCAGTATTATAGTAGTTATATTCTTGTACATAGAGGCAGTATTATAGTAGTTATATTCTTGTACATAGGAGCAGTATTATAGTAGTGATATTCTTGTACATAGGAGGCAGTATTATAGTAGTGATATTCTTGTACATAAGATCAGTATTATAGTAGTTATATTCTGTACATAGGGAGCAGTATTATAGTAGTTTATTCTTGTAGCATAGGAAGCAGTATTATAGTAGTTATATTCTTGTACATAGGAGCAGTATTAATAGTGTATATTCTAGTGTACATAGGAGGCAGTATTATAGTAGTTATATTCTTGTACATAGGAGCAGTATTATAGTAGTTATATTCTTGTACATAGGAAGCAGTAGTATTATATTCTTGTACATAGCAGTATTAGTAGTAGTTTATATCTTGTACATAGGAGGCAGTATTATAGTAGTTATATTCTTGTACATAGGAGCAGTATTATAGTAGTTATATTCTGTACATAGGAGGCAGTATTATAGTAGTATATTCTTGTACATAAGATCAGTATTATAGTAGTATATTTCTGTACATAGGGGCAGTATTATAGTAGTTATATTCTTGTACATAGGAGCAGTATATTCTTGTACTATAGTAGTATATAATTCTTGTACATAGGAGCAGTATATTATAGTAGTTATATTCTTGTACATAGGAGCAGTATTATAGTAGTTATATTCTTGTACATAGGAGGCAGTATTATAGTAGTATATTTCTTGTACATAGGACAGTATTATAGTAGTTATATTCTTGTACATAGGAGCAGTATTATAGTAGTTATATTCTGTAGCATAGGAGCATATTATTAGTAGTTATTATTTGTAATAGGAGGCAGTATTATAGTAGTTATATTCTTGTACATAGGAGCAGTATTATAGTAGTTTATTCTTGTACAGTAGCAGTATTATAAGTAGTTATATTCTTGTACATAGGAGCAGTATATAGTAGTTATAGTTATATTCTTGTACATAGGAGGCAGTATTATAGTAGTTATATATTCTTGTACATAGGAGGCAGTTATTATAGTAGTTATATTCTTGTACATAGGAGCAGTATTATATAGTAGTTATATTCTTTGTACATAGGAGCAGTATTATAGTAGTTATATTCTTGTACATAGGAGCAGTATTATAGTAGTTATATTCTTGTACATAGGTAGTAGTAGTAGTATATTCTTGTACATAGGAGCAGTATTATAGTAGTTATATTCTTGTACATAGGAGGGCAGTATTATAGTAGTTATACATTCTTTGTATTCTTGTACATAGGAGGCAGTATTATAGTAGTTATATTCTTGTACATAGGAGGCAGTATTATAGTAGTTATATTCTTGTAGCATAGTATAGCAGTATTATAGTAGTTATATTATGTACATAGGAGCTTGTAGCATATATAGTAGTTATATTCAGTATTATGTGTACATAGGAGGCAGTATTATAGTAGTTATATTCTTGTACATAGGAGCAGTATTATAGTAGTTATATTCTTGTACATAGGAGCAGTATTATAGTAGTTATATTCTTGTACATACATAGGAGCAGTACATGTATTATAGTAGTTATATTCTTGTACATTAGGAGGCAGTATTATAGTAAGTTATATTCTTGTATATATAGGGGCAGTATTATAGTAGTTATATTCTTGTACATAGGAGCAGTATTATAGTAGTTATATTCTTGTACATAGGAGCAGTATTATATAGTTATATTACATAGGAGGCAGTTTATAGTAGTTATATTCTTGTACATAGAGGCAGTATTATAGTAGTTATATTCTTGTACATAGGAGGCAGTATTATAGTAGTTATATCTTGTACATAGGAGGCAGTATTATAGTAGTTATATTCTTGTACATAGGAGGCAGTATTATAGTATAGTTATATATCTTGTACATAGGAGGCAGTATTATAGTAGTTATATTCTTGTACATAGGAGGCAGTATTATAGTAGTTATATTCTTGTACATAGGAGCAGTATTATAGTAGTATATATTTCTTGTACATAGGAGGCAGTATTATAGTAGTTATATTCTTGTACATAGGAAGCAGTATTATAGTAGTTATATTCTTGTACATAGGAGCAGTATTATAGTAGTTATATTCTTGTACATAGGAGCAGTATTATAGTAGTTTATTCTTGTACATAGGAGCAGTATTATAGAGTATATTCTTGTATAATAGGAGCAGTATTATAGTAGTTATATTCTTGTACATAGGAGCAGTATTATAGTAGTTATATTCTTGTACATAGGAGCAGTATTATAGTAGTTATATTATATTCTTGTACATAGGAGCAGTATTATAGTAGTTATTCTTGTACATAGGAGCAGTATATAGTAGTTATATTCTTATAGGTACATAGGAGCAGTATTATAGTAGTTATATATCTTGTACATAGGTACATAGGAGCAGTATTATAGTAGTTATATTCTTGTACATATAGCATAGGAGCAGTATTATAGTAGTTATATTCTTGTACATAGGAGGCAGTATTATAGTAGTTATATTCTTGTACATGTAGGGCAGTATTATAGTAGTTATATTCTTGTAACATAGGAGGCAGTATAGTTATAGTAGTTATATTCTTGTACATAGAAGGCAGTATTATAGTAGTTATATTCTTGTACATAGGAGGCAGTATTATATGTAGTTATATCTTGTACATAGGAGCAGTATTATAGTAGTTATTATTCTTGTACATAGGAGGCAGTATTATAGTAGTTATATTCTTGTACATAGGAGGCAGTTTATAGTAGTTATATTCTTGTACATAGGAGCAGTATTATAGTAGTTGTACATAGGAGCAGTATTATAGTAGTTATATTCTTGTACATAGGAGCAGTATTATAGTAGTTATATTCTTGACATAGGAGCAGTATTATAGTAGTTATATTCTTTATAGGAGGGCAGTATTATAGTAGTTATATTCTTGTACATAGGAGCAGTATATAGTAGTTATATTCTTG
>ONZH01029295.1:0-28218 GCA_900303285.1 Rhinella marina | reverse complement strand
TCCCAGTTGCATTCCAGCAGTGTTGGCATCCTTTTCTGAGGTTTCAGGGTGGACTTGGTGACCTCCAAGTGGTCGAATTGAGATTTCCAAGTGGCGAGCATTTTTTCCCCATAGACTTTAATGGGATTCGATATTCGGTCGAATAGTCGAATTTCGCGGTCTATTCGAATCGAATTTCGAACTTTCGAATATTTCACTACTCGCTCATCTCTAATTATAAACCCGACCCTTAGGTAACTTGGCATCAGGCAATAGATCAATCTTACAATCAAAGTCAAGTGGAGGCAAGACTTGAGACAGAGGTTTCGAAAAAACGTCTGCAAAATCTGAAATAAACTCCGGGATCTCAGAATCACATACATTGGTAGAACAAAGGGAAACTTGAGACATAAGGGCCTTACACTGAGGGCCCCAGTGAACTAATTCCTGACTCACCCAATCAATAACCAGATTGTGCAGCTGAAGCCAAGGAAGACCCAGAATAATGTCCACAGACAAATTTTTCATTACAATGAAAGAACAATACTCAATATGTAGTGCACCCACCACCAATCTTATCTCAGGAGTACGGAATTTGACCAAACCGGCATGCAGAGGGGTCATATCAACACTAGACACCTGGATAGGAGGGGACAAGGGAATCAAAGAAGGCACAATTTGGGAAACAAATTCAAAATCAATAAAGTTGGCGGCTGCACCAGAATCCAAAAAAGCCTGTCCAACACGTGAGGCTGACTGGAAAGAGACGGTGCAGGGCAAAAATACTTTAGAATCACTAGGGAGTACCTGAGCTCCTAGACAGTCCTCCCGATAACTGTCTAGGAGTGGAAATTTTCCTGCTGAGGTTTCTTCGGACAGGAATTCAGCAGATGATCCGGACTCCCGCAGTAGAAGCACAAATGATTCCTCGTACGATGTTCCCTTCTCTGCCTAGGCGTAATACTGCCGAGTTCCATCGGTTCCGGTCCGGATTGGCTGGAGACCGGATTGAGGATCGGCTGAGGAGCAGGAGACACCCGAGGAGGTCGCCTGGATCTTAGACGTCTATCTGCCCGGACGGCCAGGGTCATAGCTTCGTCAAGTGTTTTAGGTTCAGCATGGGCTAACAACAAATCCTTCACACGGTCAGACAGTCCAGTCATGAAAAGGTCTTTCAAAGCCCTATCATTCCACCTGGAGTCGGTCACATATTGTCTAAAACTAGCACAGTAATCTTCTGCCATCTGTCCACCCTGACGTAGAGACAATAACTGGGATACAGCTAACGCTGGGCGATCTGGCTCATCATATATCTGACCCAGCGCAACAAAAAACTCGTCCAGGGATGAGCGCAAAGGAGAGGCAGTGGGTAAAGAAAAGGCCCAGGTTTGGGGGTCTCCGCGCAGGAGAGACATAACCCAACCTACCTTTTGCGCTTCAGTTACAAACGACCGAGGTCGTAAAGAAAAATACAAAATACATCCTTCCCGAAACAGAAAAAATTTCTTACGGTCACCGTAAAAAAAATCAGGAAGGGGGACCTTAGGTTCAGGTGCAGGTGTAGGAACTTGGGGTGCAGACACAGGAGCCGAGGCTGCATGTTTTCCTGAACCTGAAGGCGTGTAGCAAGATCTTGAACCAAATTGGTCAAGGCCTGGACCTGAGATACCACCACTGACATTTGCTCCATAGGTGGAATAAACGTAGCTGGCCATATACAGGTTGCAGGTTTATTTCGGGCCGGTTTTTCTGTCAAGGTTGGGGTACACAGAAAAAGGGGGATGTGATTCCTGAGCTCTCCCCAACCCCTGTCCCTGCCTAATTGCCTCCGTGTCCTAGGCGACACGGCGACAACCACAAGGACTGCAATTACACTGACTAAGGTGCAGGGAAAAGGGACAACAAACAGAGACGAACAACACACTGAAGAATAGTCAACTAGCCGCGTCAGTAAACCAGAGATAACGTAAGTACAAAATCAGAAGACGGTAGAGTAGTCTGGTACGAGCCAATGGTCAAATATAAGCAGTCAGAATACACACGATACAAATGCACAAGCAGGTATAGCAAGGATTTGCAAAAACCGGCAAAGACCAGAGAAGAAGGCAGGTATTTATGCAGGAAGATATCCCACCCCCAGGTTCTGAATGGACCAGATTCTGAGAAGCCACTCAGCCCAGCACCTGAGTATTAACCCTATGTAGACAAACAAAAACATGAATATGGGCGTTGGCTCCAAAACAACTCCCCAGTGTGAACATGGTTAAAGGCAAGGCGTAGGCACTAAACAGAAACATACAAAAACTCAGAATTACCAAGCAGAAATAGAAAACCTATGTTCTCTGGTGACCAGATCTGACAGGTGTGGGATTGGTTCACTCATACATTTAAGGATCTCCAGCTCCCATCGGGCCTCCTTCAGGTGCGCAATATTGTAGCCTTAACTCCAAAAGAGCTTAGAGATAGTATCCCATTAGCTACCAGATTGCTATCAGAGGAGATTTGTGACTTCAGAGATCCAAAGGGGACTTGGTTCCTGATGATGACCTTATGGCTCGACTCTCTCTCCCACCCTCCGCTACATTGATATACGAAGGTTTGAAGAGGGCTCTTCTCTCAATCATCCCAAAGATTCCTACAAAGGGTACACTTTCGGATTTTGAAAAGTGGGTCTCTGGGGCTAATTACCCGAGGAAACTTATTTCTCAGATTTACAAGATATTGAAACCCTCCCCCCCCCCCGTACAGAACAAACCCGCGATGGTTGGAATCTGGGAGAGAGACTTGGGCAGGGAGCTGTCACCGTCGGAGACTCTCAGAATGTTCGAAGCTCCTCATAAGCTTTCGAGGTGCATCCGGATCCAGGAGAGTGGTTATAAGGTTATGTCTAGGTGGTATAGAACACCGGATAAGCTCGCTAGATTGTTCCCAGGAGTGTCGGATGAGTGCTGGAGATGCTGTTCGCATCCAGGTACCTTTCTCCATATCTGGTGGGCATGCCACAAGATTCATGAGATGTGGGAATCTATTTTTAAGAAAAGTAACGAGATCTGTGGTACCTCATATGCCTGCACAGCTGAAGGTGCTTTACTTAGCCTTGGCATTTCAGGTGGAAAGGGCCGCACTAATACTTTGTTCTCCATATTGCTCACTGCTTTTCGACTGCTGATTTCCCAATTTTGGAGATCTACAGATCTCCCCACATTTGAGCACTGGATGAACAAAGTAGACCAGATCTACAGATTTGAGGAGCTTTCCCACTGGGAATTGCGAACTAGGAAACTTTTTCTCTCAATCTGGGAGCCCTGGATGAAGTTTAGGGGTTTCACTGTCAAAGATTAAGTGTTATCTTAGCTGGGAATTCTTGATTCTTTTACCTTACTTGGCTGGGGTTCTCGTCTCTTTTCTTAGGTTGTTATGATATACTAATGATATGCTCTCTCTTTTACAGTTTGCGTTTGATATACGCTGTGACATTTGGTTCTCTAAGTTTGTGTTCATGACTTTGTTCTCATTATAGTTTAGTATCTTACAAGATGCCTTTCTCTTGACCGAGCCTGCGTGCTTCCGCTTCTTATTGGACATTTTATGTCTTTTCGACTATATTGCCCTATGTTCCTATAAACCAAAATCAAACTTTTTGGAAACAATGCAAAACGATATGTTTGGCGTAAAAGCAACACAGCTCATCACCCTGAACACACCATCCCCACTGTCAAACATGGTGGTGGCAGCATCATGGTTTGGGTCTGCTTTTCATCAGCAGGAACAGGGAAGATGGTTAAAATTGATGGGAAGATGGATGGAGCCAAATACCATTCTGGATGAAAACCTGTTGGAGTTTGCAAAAGACCTGAGACTAGGACGGAGATTTATCTTCCAACAAGACAATGATCCCAAACATAAAGCAAAATCTACAATGGAATGGTTCAAAAATAAACGTATCCAGGTCTTAGAATGGCCAAGTCAAAGTCCAGACCTGAATCCAATTCAGAATATGAGGAAAGAGCTGAAAACTGCTGTTCACAAACGCTCTCCATCCAAACTCAAAGAGCTCGAGCTGTTTTGCAAGGAAGAATGGGCAAGAATTTCAGTCTCTAGATGTGCAAAACTGATAGAGACATACTAAAAGCGACTTGCAGCTGTAGTCGCAGCAAAAGTTGGCGCAACAAAGTATTAATGCAAGGGGGCCGAATAATTTGGCACGCCCCACTTTTCAGTTTTATTATTACAAAAAAAGAAATGATCCAATAAATTTCGGATCATTGTCAAAACATTATTTTAGAATAGCACAGCAGTCCGGACCACATATTTCATTGCAGCTTTGAATGCTGACAGTGGGAAAATTAGGGGCAACAGGAAAGTAAAAAAATGTGATCTGAACTCCTTATCTGCAGTACTACACATAAATTACTGTAGATCAGAGGCACAACGTTTTCTGGTTAGGGGCCACATTGCCAGACTATATCAATGACAAGGGCCGAAAATAAAATTTAAAGGGGTGTTAAGAACTAAAATACTGTATTTATGGTATATTGAACACACAGTATATATCATTAATGTCTAGATACAGTTCCAAGACTCCCATCTAATGGGAGAATACATGAAAAATACATGTGAGCAGCCACAATACATAGACATACATGTCTGCCTCCAGATGGTTGGGGGCCGCATAGAATGGTATCAAGGGCCACATGTGGCCCCCGGGCCGCAGGTTGTGCACCCCTGCTGTAGATGATAGTCCAAAATCAGGGTGACAGATTCCCTTTAAAGTGATTTAGCTATAAAAATGAGAGAATATTGCAATGATTTGTGTTCCAAAGAAAAAACTATTTTTTTAATGAGCAAAGGGAATTTCCCTGAAGAAATGCATGTAAGGTTAAGTTCACATTGGCGCCAGTGGTTTCCATTGGTTCTATTCTTTTAAAGAAAAGAAATATAGAAAATATGTGTCCATGATTATCACAGGAGATGAGCGAAGTTTACAAAATTTGGTCAGTAATTGATCAGTATTGGTAAGGCCAAAAAAACAGGAGTGAGTCCAAAACAGAGATGACACATAATGGGAATATTTGATTGTCTTCAGTGTTTTGGACTCAATCCTGCTGTTTGCTTCCAAATCATGATCAAATGCAAATGATCAGATGCAAAATACTGGCCATATGATAGAGGCCTCATGCTCAATTTGCATGAGTTTTGGCCATTTTCCTCTTAAATCAGTTTTACTCAGAAGTGCATGTGGGAGTTTAATGGTTTCTATCACACAGCCAGTATTTGGCCAGGTTTTGCACCAATATTTGATCAGCATTGGTAAGGGAAAAATAGAAGTGGGTCCAAAACAGAGATGACACATAATGGAAATATTTCTCTTTTGTGTTTTCGATCCACTCCTGCTTTTGACTTCCAAATCATAATCAAATCCTGATGCAGAATACAGACCGTATGCTAGAAGCCTTTTGAAAGCTCCAAAGACAGGATCCATTGTGTTTTTCATTTTTTGGCTCTTCTGACAGATCAGAAGAAGAGTAAAATACATGGTGATGTCAACAAGGCCAAACAGGGACACTAGTTGCCCCAGCACAGAGTGGGAAGGGTGGCAACCGCATGACGAGTCAACATAGTGGCCCCTTCACAAAGTGGGGAGAGTAGCAACTGCATGAGGAGTCAATACTGTGGCCCAGTGGTGACATGGGGGGTAAAGGCAGTGGCAGTAACAGCACAAGACGGTGGGTGGCAGTAGGAGAACATGGAAGCAGCATCCGAATAGTTGCTGAAGCAGGTGGCCAGAAGAAACTGATCTTTTTTTTACAAAGTTTTGGTGTGGCACCCAGAATGATCTAGTCTGATGTTTCGGGCACTGGCGTCTGGAAATCCTAGCTGATCCACTCCTGATTACAAAGGTTAGTCACTCAACATTTTGTGTGGAAAGGCGAGTTCTCATTAGGGAAACTATGCCCTCCGCCGCACTAAACACCCACTCTGATGGGAAAACCTGTCAAGTTGCAGCCACAAATCAAGTTTGGCTGCCCAGCAGTCTGAGGGAACTTGAGTGTGGGGTGGCAGGATACAATCCAAGTATGCCACCACCCGATGGTTCAGGTTCTGCTCCATGTCCTACTGCTGCTATTGCTAGGTACTTTCTTCAGTGAAGAAAAGTGCTCATTAGAGACTGCAGACTTGTTGCTGCTGATGGAGCTGGTGCTGCTCCTGCCCTCACCCCTCTTCAGCAGTCATGGCAGTGGAGCGTGAGCACAGAGGGCCCCCATGGTCAGACCTTTTTGAGGATGGGCGATGGCACACATAGGCAGTGACCAACTGACTATATAGGACGTCTTGATAGTAGTTGAGTTTATCATCCCTCTAAGCAGGTGGATAAAATGCCCCCATTTTGGAGTGGTAGCGAAGGTCTAAAATTGTGGAATGCCAGTAGTCATTCCTCAGCCGAGTAGTTATAATATGACAGGCTCAAGAACTGGCCCACCTTCTGTTCAACATTTGTGTGCAAGGCTGGTCTAGCCTTTTTAGTAATGATGACTTGGGACTCTCAACCTTGGCTCAGCACAAGCCATTAGTTCTCTGAAAGGTGCAGAGTCAACTACATAGAAAGGGAGGGACTGTAGTACCAGCAACTTGGCCATGAGCAAGTTCAGCTTCTGTGCCATTGGATGAGTGCACGCATACGGTTGTCTTTTTGCAATTGCCTCAGTGATTGATTGCTGACAAAATGAGTGATGAGGATCAGGAGGAGCAGGAGCATCAGGACCAGTAGATGATGGGAAGGAAACACAGCTACTCTCTGAGCCTTGACTGCTGAAGAAGGGGTGCGGGTCAACTGGGAGATGCAGTGGTTTCTGCATCAGGTTCTATCACTACATTAGTACACGGTTTTCCCAGGCCACTTTATGGTAACTCTGCATGTGTTAATGCAAGGCCATGGTGCCAACATTGGCACCCTTGCCACGCTTCACCTTCTGATCACAGATTCTATAAACAGCCACACTGATTCCTTCGGTGACTTGATGAAAAATTCCCACACCTGCGAGTATGACATTTTCCCCCCACCACTCAGAGCTGACTGCCGCTGCCTCCGTGAACCCGTACACTGCTAGTTCTTTCCAGACAAGTAGGCTCTTGAATAGCAGATGGTCTATCCCGGGCACATTTGGCTCCAGATCTCACACTGCTGCCACCCTGATGACTCACGGCCATACTACCACCCTGCTGGCTCAACTGCTGCCTCACACGCAAGCTGCCATCCTCATCCTCTGATGAAGATGATGAAGCACCCTTTTCACCCAAATCCCATGTGCAATTGGCAACATTATCATCCAGTATTGTCTGCGCGTCACTGATGTCACCCTCAACAGTCTTAGGGCCGCATCCCTGACTGCTCCCAACACCTGCTACCATGTGACTTTCATCGTCGCTACTTGCTCACCTACCGGAGGAAGCAGCAGATTTCTCCTCCACATCTTGGCTCGGCATTAGCTGCTGACTGTCCTCAATAAGCTCGTCCTTGTTGAAAAGTGGAGCAGAGCCCATGGCATACAATACTTTCCAAGCAGAAGGAACAGAAAATGGAAGAGGAAGGTTCTGGACAGGTTAGGGCACAGAGCTTGTTCCTGAACCATGCCAACTAAACGTGGTGTCAGAGGTACCCATCAACTCCTGGCTGCGGGTGTCTGTTGTCAGTTGAGATGATGTTGAAGACCGAGTCAACCATTCAAGGACAGCTGGGTTGCTGGTCAAAGCATGACTACTCTATGACACTGGCAGCTCAGGCCTGCTGATACCACCCTTCCTTCTTCTGCTACTACTTCTGCCAGCTTACAAACATACTGTAACAGCAACTGTAAGTGTAAAATAGTAGTGTCAGGATGCAATTTCACTCCAGAATCATGGATAAATGGATGTAATTATATATAAAAGAACGTGAACACCCTAAAATCTGTAGTATCAGGCCGCAGTTTCACCCCAATTACACAATTAAAAAGTAACGGATTGAATTATGTAACAAACGTGAACATGAATGCCCTAAAATCTGTAGTATCAGGCTGCAATTTCACCCCAATTACACAATTAAGGATTAACAGATTTACTTTATGTATAAAAGAACGTGATCACCCTAAAATGTGTTGTATCAGGCCACAATTTTAAGCCAATTACACAACTAAGGGTTAACATATTTAATTATGTATAAAAGAACATGAACATCCCAAAATCTGTAGTATCAGACCACAATTTCACCCTAATTACATAATCAAGGATAAATGTTTTGAATTATATAAAAGAACGTGAACACCCCAAAGTCTGTAGTATCATGCTGCAATTTCACCCCAATTAGACAGACAAGGATGAACAAATTTACTTATGTATAAAAGAACGTGAACACCCCAAAATCTGTAGTATCAGACCACAATTTCACCCCAATAAGAGAATCAAGTATTAATGTAACTACTTATGTATAAAAGAATGCAAACAACCTAAAATCAGTAGTATTACAACACTTTTTAACTCTAATTAGAGAAGCAAAGTGTGATAGAGTGGCTCTTATTAGCCAAGCTTTACACTGCTCAATTGGTTCCTGCTCTCTTCTCCATAATGTGGATAATGCCTCCCTATTATATCCCTATGCTATGACTAAGCTGTCCCTGAACTGCTCAATAGTAATTTCTTGTGAATAAACCTTTTTCCTAACCACCGTCCCCAGAGCCTGTAACGTCTCTCCCTGCACTAAGTTCACTGAAAAATTACAGAGACCAGGCAAGAGGAGACTTTTTCTAGGGATACCTGCAAATATTATGTTTCATCCTTCATTTCCATGCTTCTTACTTCCTCTTTCTAACATATGCAACAGCCATTTTAGAAAAATCTGATTTGTTACCACGAGACATGAGGAAATTCAACAAATCAACTTTTTCCTGAAATTCGGATTGAATTCCACTTCGCGTCAACTTTGATTCTCTCAACACTAGTCGTTGCCTATGTCATTGTTTTTCATGAAGGTCTGACTGGGAGGACCCTCTGCATCCACTGCCATGACTGCTGGAGGAGGAGGTAAGGGGGGGCATGAGCAGCAATAGCTCCGTCAGCAGTAACTTCAGTCTTCAGTGTCTGATGAGCATATTTCTTCACCCACCAACTGAAAAAAACAGCCAGCAGCAGCAGAACATGGAGCAGAACCTGAACCAACAGGTGTTTCCATACCTGGACTGCACCCTGTCATGTCAGATCCAAGACCCCTTGGACAACTGGGCAGCCAAACTAATAAAATGTGGCCGCAACTGGCCAAGTTTGCCCTGGGCAAGCTTTCCTGCCCAGCCAGTGTTATCGTATCAGAGTGGGTGTTTCAGGCGGCGGGTGGCATAGTTACCGCAAATAGAACTCACCTTTCATCAGAAAATGTTTAGAGATTAACTAAAGTTGAATCAGGCATGGATCAGTCAGGATTTCCACACACCTGTGTCTGAGGCATCAGGCTAGCTCATTCTGACATCAATGTTCTGATTGCAGTGTGCTGCCACAGCAGAACATTGTGAAACATGGTCCATTACTTCTGGCCATGTGCTTCTGCCACTTTTCTGATGCTGCCACCCGCCAAATGCCACCATGTTGACTTTTCATTCTGTTGCCACCCTCACCACTCTATTTTGGGGACACTAGTGTCCCTGTTTGGCCTTAATAGTTCTATCTCATGTCATCACTGTTTTAGACCCATTCCTGTTATTGCCTTATAAATATGAATCAATTAATGACCAAATACTGACCATGTGAAGATGGGTGCCCAAAAGACAGGATCTGTTTCTTTTGGGTTCTTCTTCTGACAGATCAGAAGAAGGGAAAAATAAACAGTGACAGCAACACAAGCTTACCACTGGCATCCTTACCACTCTGTCATGGGGCCACTACTTGCATCAGTGGCTAACAGAATAGGCTATCTATCAATCTATGTGTAAACAGCAGACAGTATAAAATTAGACAGCTATTTCCCATTATAGCAGAATCAGTGGCTAACAGATCAGGTTATCTATTAATCACACCCTACAAAAAGTGAAATGAGAACGCTCTTTCCCACTATATTAGAATCTTAGGCTACTGCATGGTTAAGTACATTATACCTGATGCTAACATTGACCTGTAAGGTTGAGTTCACACCAGCTATTTGGTCAGTTAATTAGAGCATTTAATAATGGGTGAGCCAAAATCAGGAGCCAAACCTACTCTCAGATAAGATATCATGAAAAGATCTTCACCTGTTCTGTTTTAACCCATTACTGAGCCTAATAGTGACACACAGTCATTATACAGCTAACAAAAGTGATTCAAAAGCATGTATTTGCACTGCCACAACAACATGGATTAATTTACTTTTTTTCTCTACTACTTCATTGGCACTGCCTTCATGTCCTTCTTTTGTTCCAGAAAAGAGTCAATGGGACACAGCTCCTGCAGAGGCGCACCATGTTTTTTTTTCCCTACTAAAGGCTGCTGTATGCTTTTTTTTTTTTTTTTTTTTTTTTTTTTAGCTAGGGATTAGCTAGGAATGTCGGTGGGCTGCACAATGATGCACACGTCAATATAATGTAGGAGACTTTGGTGTCATACTGACGCCCAAGAACTATTTTACTACCAGAAATGACTAGCTATGCATGTTGCTGCAATGTACACTGAGATACAGACCGGGTATTTCGCTGATTTAATGCGTTTTGTGATGAATTAATTTGGAACAAAACTAATTTCTTAAAAATTATTGAAGGATCCAAATCAAATTTTTGAAAAATTCGCTCATCTCTAGTTAGGATTAGTATTAGGGTTAGTTTATTAGAGCCAGCATTGGGGTTAGGGTCATTATTACAGTTAGGATTAATATTAAGGTTAATATTAGGGTTACAGTCATTATTAGGGTTAGTATTACAGTTAGGAGTCAATATTGGTATTAAGGTTAGGGTCAGTATTAGGGTTATGCTCTTTATTAGGAATAGAGGTAATACTATGGTTAGGGTCAGTATTAGGATTAGTATTAGGGTCAGTATTAACATTAGTATTAGGATTGGTATAACAGTTAGGAGCTGTTCAGACGGCCGTGGTATTTAACAGTGTTAGCAGCCAGTATTAGGGTCAAGGGTCTGTGTTAGGGGCCAGTATTAGGGTAAGAGGTCAGTTAGGGGGCAGTATTAGGGTCAGGGGTCAGTTTTATGGCAAATGAACAGAAAAGGGGAGGAGAGTCTCTACTCATTTGCCCGGGCATGGTCCCACAATGATCATGCAGTGATGCAGACAGGTCTCTTCTGGCGGGTCTGCTTTGGTGGAACGTTGCAGGTGGCAAAGTGGATATGATTTTAAGAAATCTCATCCAAATGTTATGAACAATATTCACGGCATAAATTGGACTGTGGTGTGGATTTTAAAATAGCGGCATGATACAAAAGGCTGTACCCTAACCTGTTCTTTTTTCAGGACTTCACACACATCAAGACTGCATCGCACAGAACTGTATTGTGCACTGCTATATACTAATATTGAAGGGTGGGGATCAGCAACCACTAGCACTTTAGCTGTTCTGAAACTACAGCTTCAGAATTCTCTTTTAACTTCTATGGGAGTTACAAGAACAGCTGAGTAAGTGTGCATACTGGGAGTTGGAGTTTCATAGCAGCTGGAGTGCTGAAGGTGGCTAAGCGTTGTTGTAGGCCATCAATACCGATCATGGGGGTTTGAACTCTAGGTCACCCACCAAGCATCACAGTGAAGACAAGGATGCCCAATTTTGGTTATACATACACAATGAAGGACATTTACTAATAGTTTTATGCCACTATAGTGACTGTCACTGATTATGGCGCACACCGTATGTGTACCATAATTTTGCAACTTTTTAAGCTTCTCTGCACTTTTCTGAAGTGCCTAGGGAAGGAGTGAGGCTTCACAGGAGGGGTTTGGGTTTCCTACTTCCCATTGGATATACTATAACTATCGTCAGTAAGTGGTGTAAGTTATAGCTCATGTCTGTGTGGCGTAGACTTCAGTTTCTGGTACACAGCAGGACAGAGATGCCATTAATGTATTAACAGATTATTAGGGTAAGTGGTCAATATTACAGTTTGGTCAGAATTAGGGTTAGGATTAATATTTGGATTAAGGGTCAGTAATATGATTCTTAAGATGAGATCATGACTGGGGTATGTGTACCTCAGTATGGATAACTGTCCCTCAATAGCTCCTCCATATGATGGCTGTGCGGAACACTGCATCTTATCCTGTGTGAAAAGTGAAAATGCACCGATACAGCCATATGTACCTGGAGGAAGGGGATGTAGAACTCACTGGAGCAACATGGTCCTTCAGTAAGATAATCAGCAGGGGCACCAGAACACCACTAATCACACATGTGTGGCCTAAGTTCCAACTGTAATTCATATATTTTGCAGGAAGCAAGATGATAAGTTGAGAGACACAGCAATGTATGGTAGAGGAAGCAGGGAAACAGGGAGATGTTACCTGCAGTCCTATATAACAGCATAGATAACACAGTGATAACTCTCTGAGAACAGATAATGTAGTAGATGGTGTTTGCAGTCCTATATAACGCATCAAAGCATAAATTGGAGCATTCCAAAAGATTCATATGCAGATAAATCTTTATTCGATAATTGTGCAGGGCAACTAAAATAGGTGTAACATTTCGGTCGAATAGACCTTTGTCAAACACTGTGAAAATCACAATAACAGTCCTGAATTAATGTTACATAGTTGAACACATAATTAAAGCATACGACAACATGTGATACATTAATATAAAGGCTGCATCGGCTCTATAGATAGGCAGAAATGGGGATGTAATTGACTCACTGCTACAATTTCATACTCACCTGAACTCGGTCTTCCCAGAATTACAGTTTACCATACACCACGATACCCATACAATAAGCTTCCTTGACACAAAAGTCATTAAACAACCTGATGGCTCCCTCATTACCAATCTATATCGCAAACCCACAGATCGCAATAATTTACTCCACTACACCAGTTGCCACGCTCCGTCCACAATTAATTCACTCTCTAAATCCCAATTTGAACGCATCAGAAGGATAGTCACTTTGGAGGAAGACAAACATAAAAGAGACCAAGAAATGATAACTAAATTCCAAGAAAGGGGATACCCTCTAGGGGTTATTAAAGAAAGTCAGACACTTACTAACAAATCAAGACAAACTGACACCAAGCGACTACCATTCCAGCATACATATCACCCTTATTCTCACAAGGTGACCAATATTCTCAAGAAACAATGGAACATTCTGTCCCAATCTCATCCGACCATTGAGGAATTCCAATTTACTTTTCTCTCATGTACAAGACGACCAAAAAACTTGAGAGACTATTTAGTAACACCCGGCACCATACCAACGTTTACTGGGCTCAGTCAGACAGGGTACATTTCCCTGCCTGCACTGTGCCCAATGCTCAAATGTATTAAAAGGCAATAAAATTCATCATCTACAGACAGGGGAGAAATTCAGGATAAAAGGTTACCATACTTGCCAAACCAACTACGTGGTGTACCTTCTTAAATGTCCATGTGGCATGATCTACGTAGGCTAGACGACCCAAAGCATTAGAGACAAAGTATGTCAACATAAATCCTCAATACGATGTTCCAATCTTTTACTTCCCATCCCATACCATTTTCACAAGATGAAACACAGCATATCTCAATTAAGGTTCCAAGTAATAGAGCATATACCGATACCAAGATAGGGAGGAAACCGCCAATTGTACCTGAAGAAAAGAGAGGCCTTTTGGATATGTAAACTGCAAAGCCTTGAACCAAAAGGCTTGAATAGGGACTAGGAACTCTCGACATTTTTATAAACGGTCTGAGATGAACTGTCATTGTACCTCAATCTCCATATGTATGACTACAATGTGAATTTCTATTATTCGATCATATACTAATCCACTATTTCTTCTATTCCAGATATACTGATAGCTTGGACCGGAGCCCCACCTCGTTTGCCATCCTTTTCTGTATCCTTATATAGTGGTAAATGAATACACATATTCAGTATAACACATATTCTCCTCTTTTACTTCCATTCTTTCCCTCCACATTCCCTTCTAATTTAATTTTTTACATCTATCCAACACCCTAAATACAGTTATCCGGTAATTATTCTTTTCCACACTCCCCTGATATTAATTTTCCATTAGACATTACACTTAGCTCTCATAACAGCTTTCCCTCCCCTCCCCATTCTCTTCACATGACATGACCCATGCTACAATAGAAGTGATGCGCTCCACAGTGGAATGCATCGCTCTCCTTCACAACTGGCACAGCGTAGGATTACACACGCGCTATAACAAGTTCTGCTCCTCTCCTCTGCTCCTTCTCTGGGGTTCCTCCTCTACTAGCAAGCGATGCACTCCACTGTGGAGCGCATTGGACCGCTCCTAGGCTCCTCCCCCTGGGTGGGGGATGCGTTCCACCGTGGAACGCATCGGTATTCTCGTCACATATGGCCTACACATGAGGGGCTTGGCCACAGATTGCCCCCTGATTCGATTGGCTATCTATACTATTGAGGACCCTGGTCTCCCAGTACCAGTACCTATATTCCAGGATATATATTACATCATTTATACACTTTGTATTACACTTCCTACTCACTGAGGTCACGTCCTGCCATGACATCATATAAAGCAGACGCCAGGCAGTGCACAACAGCACATGGTCTGGTGAGGATCCACCATACCAACGCTCTTCATCTATTTCCTATTTCTTCCTTTCCATGGCAACTTGGTAAGTCTTCTCCTGAAATTAGGGGACTGGAACTTTCTCACACGTAACCATCAGAAGTTTTTGCCTTGTTTCTATGTAGCTTTGTGTTATCTAATTCTAGTAATATTAGAAATTTCATCACCACTTGCGTGAGGATTTTTCATATTAGCATGATTCCTTAAAAATATGACTCAAGATATCCTGTTCAGTATCTATCGAGTAAGGATTTGAGCATCAATGTTATGTCATAGGGGGCCAACGTTACATCCCCATTTCCGCCTATCTATAGAACTGATGCAACCTTTATATTAATGTTTCTTCATGTTGACGTATGCTTTAATTCTGTGACCAACTATATAACATTAATTCAGGACTGTTATTGTGATTTTCACAGTGTTTGACAAAGGTCTATTCGACCGAAATGTTACAGCTATTTGAGTTGCCCTGCACAATTATTGAATAAAGATTTATCTGCATATGAATCTTTTGGAGTGCTCCAGTTTATGCTTTGATGTATTATATGTGGTGTTACATACAACTGCAAACACCATCTACTACATTATCTGTTCTCAGAGAGTTATCACTGTGTTATCTATGCTGTTATATAGGACTGCAGGTAACATCTCCCCCTTTCCCTGCTTCCTCTACCATACATTGCTGTGTCTCTCAACTTATCATCTTGCTTCCTGCACAATATATGAATTACAGTTGGAACTTAGGCCATAAATGTCTGATTAGTGGTGTTCTGGTGCCCCTGCCGAAAACGTTACACCTATTTGAGTTGCCCTGCACAATTATCGAATAAAGATTTATCTGCATATGAATCTTTTGGAGTGTTCCGATTTATGTTTTGATGGTTACGAGGCTGGGAAGCCACAACCTGAAGCACCCACACCACTGTAGACAAGAGTCCCACACCATTTACTCTCAACCACATATAACACAGTGATGACTCTCTTAATATAGATAATGTAATAGTTGTCTCCTGCAGTCCTATGTAACACCACAGGTAACAGTGATAATTTTCTGAGCAGGGGCGGGCTGGGCTGGGGGGCAGGGTGGCACCTGTCCCCCTGTCTGGTAGATGTCCAGGGCCAGTGTGGCCCCTGACCTCAATTGTATCTGTGACGTTCCTCAGGAGCAGGTCTGCTTCATGGGACCGTGTTGGGACAGGTGAGTATAAACTGCCCTCCGCTATTCTCTCCATGTGCCCTAACCCTAATATTGGCCCTGACCCTTAACCGTAGTACTGATCCCTAACCCTAATACTGGCCCCTAATACTCTACCTAACCCTACTACTGTCCCTAATCATAATATTGACCCCTATTACTGTTCCTAACCCTAATACTGACCCCTAACCCCAATACTGTCCCCTAACTTTGATACTGGCCCCCAATGCTAATACTATGCCTAACTCTAATACTGACCCCTAACCCTAATACTGACCTCTAACCCTAAGGCTACATTCACATGACCATATATGTTTTGTGGGCTGCAAATTTCGGATCTGCAAAACATACTGGACGTGTCCGTTCTGCATTTTGTGGAACACACACAGCCAGCCCTATGATAGAAATGCCTATTCTCGTTTTTGATTGCAGACAAGAATACTTACTCTATATATATAATACTTACTCTATATATTTTGTGAGGCCACGGAACGGAACTACGTTACAGACAGCCTGAACCAGATGGGGAAGAACTCAGGAGGAGACGTCACCTGTAAGTCTCTAAATGGAAAATCCTATTTTGCTACTGACTGTGTATGATGAGTGCTGTAGTTACCTGGATGATCTACAGCTGATGATGGGTGGTAGCAAGCTGCTTTGTGAAATTACTCCCAGCATCCCTTTAATACTGTTCAGGCCATACTGGGAGCTGTAGTTTCCCACCATACATGCTTATATGGCGAGGGCTGACCTGACTACTCAGATGGTATCTGTACTGAATTTTTAAAATCTGGTGATGTATACAGCATATATACAGCACATGGTTCTGATGCTGTATTTATGTAGTGAAATTGGTTCTGGTGCTGTATTTATGTAGCAAACTTGTTTCTTGTGCTGTATTTGACTTATGGGTTTGGTTCTGGTGTTATATTTCTATACTGAACATGGTTCTGATGCTGTATTTGACTTATAGGTAAGGGGATGGGGTGCTGTGGAGGTCACAGTTAACGAGGTGCGCCACTGTGGAGGTCAATGTTAAGGGGCGAGGTGCTGTGGAGGTCACAGTTAAGGGGGGCCCTATAGAGGTCACTGTTAAGAGGGTAGGGTGTTGTGGAAGTCACAGTTAAGAGAGTGGGGTGCTGTGGAGATCACTGTTAAGATGGCAGGCCACTGTGAATCTCATTGTTAAGGGGAGGTCCTCTAGAGGTCACTGTTAAGGGCAAGCTGCTGTGGAGGTCACTGTTGAAGGGAAGGGCCACAGTAAATGTCATTGTTAAGGGGAGGGCCTCTGTGGAGGTCACTGTTAAGGAGGCCGGCTGCTGTGGAGGTCACAGTTAATGAGGCGAGCTTCTGTTGAGGTCAGAGTTAAGAGGGTGGGACACTGTGGTAGTCACTATTAAGGGGTGGGGAACTGTGGAGGTCATTTTTAAGGTGGCATGGTGCTGTGCAAGTCACTGTTAAGGGAGTGGTGCGCTGTAGAGGTCATGGTTAAGGGGGCGGGGCACTGTGGAGGTCAATGATAAGGGAGCAGAGTGCTGTGAAGTTCCCTATTAAGATTGTAGGGTGCTGTTGAGGTCACTGTTAAGTGGGTGTGCCACTGTGGAGGTCAATAAGGGGTGGGGTGCTATGAAGGTCACTTAAGGGGATGGGGTAATGTAAAAGTCACTGTTTAGGAGGTGAGGCACTCTGGAGACACTCTGTTATGGCAGACACTGTGAATATCTTTTAATTACACACATAAACATTAATGAAATAGTCAAAAAATACCCTTGAGAAGCGGGGTCATTCTGCTATATATATCCTTATGTGTATATATCTGTATGTATATCTTATGTTATGACATTAACTATTTATAGAAATGGAAATAATTCACTGAATACATTAATAAAATGAAAATGCTGACAATTAGAGAAAACAGCATAGATAAAACAGTGAACAGCCAAGAGCTGAGCACAGACAATAGTTAGCCACTGAAGCACCATCCCTCACCATGCCAACCTCTAATGAATATCTCTGCTTTGCAATGATTATAATTACTTGAAAGCCCTTACACCAAACCAACCCAATCAATGGCTCGCTAACGGTAAAATTATAACCCCCTAGATGGCCACTTAAGTCTGCAAAATAATCTCCTCTTTTAGATTTGCATTCTATTCCAGTCTTGGTAGCGGCTGGCTCTTGGAATCCATAATCAGCCTGGTTTCTGGCCATAAACGAGAAATCATTAACTAGGAGAAAATCCCAGTGGGGAAAAATACTAAAAACGATGGGACATGAATGAATCATTACCTAGCCTGAAGGGTCTTCCTCTTTTTGCAGAATTGAAATGGACAGAGCTCACGATGATGGCTTTTAGCGGAGATGCCGTGTTTTCACTGTGGATTTACAACTGAGGAGGTATTGCATTCATGAGTTTGTCTTTGATTTGTGCCAGTGTCAGCAATGAACAGAAAACGGTGATGAATGCTCTGTGGTCCGACATTAATCTCTGCTTTAGCAGACAGTCCTGTTAAGGATGTGCTCATTCAAGCTGCACAAACATATGCTTAAAAAATCAATTCTTCCCTCTTTATAACAATGTTGTGTAATTTCCTTCCTCCAGTACTAATATTTCATGCACCTGGGCCGTGATGCTTTCAGGGGTTAAAGATTTCAAAGAATGGTGCCTGTCATTCTTCTCCGCTAACAGTTAGGCTTATTTAATTAAAATTACTGACAACCATTTTGAACTGCAGCGTTCTCAACTTTCTACGGTCCATTGGATTTCTTTTTTATTACTGGGACTTATTGTTAAAAATAAAATTGTCCACTTTGCGATGACAAATATGGAATATATGTACAGAGAGTCTGTTTAAGGGCTCAATAACCATATGCATAGAACACTGGGTATGGCCGTGGCATTGACTATACATACTACCTTACTTAAGACATATCATCTACTTCTGCGGACCCTTTCATCTCAGTGGGGCCAGAAAAGATGTGGACAGCACACCCATGTGTTGTCCATATCCGCAAGTCCATTCTGAACCCTGCAAAAAAATAGAACATGTCCTGTTCTTCTGTTTTCAAAGATAAGACATTTCTGCAGAGGTAAAAAAAAAAAATATGGTGGCATGCACTTGACTAGTATCCGTATTTTGTGGCTGTGCTTGATATCGCTTCTCAACCTAATTCACTCCTATGGGGCTGAGCTGCTCCTAGGTCACATGGCATATGAATGTGTCATCACTTAAAAAGAATATTCAATGCACTAACAAAATAGATGCAAACAATATATACTGTAAAAACTAAGCCCTCATTCTGATATAATAAAATCTGAGCATGGACTCTGCACATCCTTTATCCTTTTTTTCTGTGAATTTTGCTTAGTTTATAACATGTACTTGAGGGAGTGGCACCTTTAGGTGTGAATGCACTCCTAGTCTATCTTGAGTAGCATTCTTCTGCACTTTTGCCCTCCCTATCAAATTGAGCGCCTTGATTATGTGGTACATATAGGTATGTTTGCTCCTCCTCTTAATGGTTGCTGGATGCAAATACAGGTGACTAGGAGCAACACACGTATGGACGTAGATGCCCAACGGCATAGGTAGGTTTAGCGTAGGACCTGCCTGACCTGAGACCACCTTGGCATTGGGTAGGTGGGCACAGATGTGTTTTGATCAAAATATATTGGCTAAGAGTCTCAGATTTTATCATATCAGAATGAGGGCTTAGTTTTTACAGTTTATATTGTTTGCATCTATTTTGTTAGTGCATTGAATATTCTTTTTTTGTGATTTATTTATATATGTAGCCACTGACATCCGCAATCATTACTATTATATCATGCAGGATGTTTTTTATCCTTTTTTTCTGTGATTTTTGCTGTGTCATCACTTAGCCCAGGAGCACCGCTGCCTTCTCAAACAACTGATCGCCGAGAGAGTCGGACCACCTGCTATCAGATAATCGGAAAACCCCTGTAATGTACGTTTAAGAATTTATCTAAGCTATTTTAAAAACTGTCCACTGTTCCTCCTGTGACCACGTCTGGAGGTAGTCTATTCTATAAATTTACAGTTCTAAAAGTAAAGAAGCCTTGACACCTCTGGAGACTGAACTTTTCCTTCTCCTGTCGGAGGCAGTGCCCCCTTGTCTTTTGAGGGGATTTTACATGGAACAATTTTTCACCATATTTTTTGTATGGGCCATTTATATATTTGTACAATGGGATGCTGAGAAGTTCCTGGCTTGACCCCTTCCAGTTGGAATTGAAAAAAAAATTGGTACCATATGAAAGCTTGATATCTTGCTATGTAACTGTGCAAATATCAGATGTTTATGATTGTTATAACTATTTTTAATTTCAGGTAGAACCTGAGATGGCAGAGGCACAAGGTAGTTTCAAGTCTGTGGAGTTACGGGTCATCATGATGTTTTTTTTTTCTCCAGAGAAAGTCTGCAACGGACATTCACACTGAGATGTCACAAACACTAGGGGAGAAGGGTCCTCAGTGTGAATGTCCTTTCCCTGGAGAAATAAAAACTTCCTTGTCAGAAAGATGAATATATGTATGGTGGCTCACCACTCTGGAAACAATGGATATGAGGTGCTCCAACCGCCGATTTACCCAAAGAATCGTGTGTAAATACGGAAACAGAATGTAGAGAGTGGGCACACTCTTATTTGGGTAGATTTTTATATTATTTTATTATAATAGAATAATGAAAATTCTTTAAAAAATCAAATGCAAGTAAAAACAAGACCACATGTAAAATACATATAAAAACGCGCACACAGAATGCAGTGCAGTATCCTAAAATATTAGTTCTGTGTACATCAGTATTTAATATTCGATATCCAGTAAAAAATCTTGTATAGAGAAAAGCTTGTATGCCCTTTAATTATTGTATACAGCAGTACATATGGCCTTTATGGTGATATTTGGCTTTCAATCAATACCGCTTCTTAAAAAGTCTCTTTGATACAGTACTTTCGATATATGTGGCGTTTGTTGTAAAGAACAAGTTATATAAGCTAGTTTTTTATTGGCTTACACGGTACCAGACTTTTTCCTCTTTTTTTTTTGTAAAGAACATAAACAGTCAATGTCTCTTATTTGTTGTTAGTTTCTGTATGCCACTAGGATATATGTTAGTAATTTATAGGAGAATTCAGATACTGGTTATTAATTCATGGGTACTCAGTTTTAATGGTTACATTACCCCCTCCTGTAGATCAACAGCTTGAAGAGGTCTCCTCCTTTAAGCGTGACTCGGGCAGCAAGATGTGAATTCACTTGCGCGCTTTTCAGCATGCAATGCGGCGTCCCACGTGGGTTCCTGCTTAGGTGCGATTCAAGGCTGTGAAGAGACAGTACAGCGTAATCTCTAGATCGGAGCTCCGTTCTGTAAAATAAGATGTCGGCAGTTCTTATTGTATGGTTAAGGACGTTTTGCGATTCTGTTGTTATAATAAAGGAGGTCTATCCTGTGCCAAACATGTTTCGGGGTCTTTTGCACTGCCCCTCCTATTGGTACTTGGTAATGTACAAGCCCATCAGAACGGAGGC
Source organism: Rhinella marina (assembly GCA_900303285.1). Taxonomy (NCBI): domain Eukaryota; kingdom Metazoa; phylum Chordata; class Amphibia; order Anura; family Bufonidae; genus Rhinella; species Rhinella marina. The sequence goes on along the minus strand of ONZH01029295.1, from coordinate 6,732 downwards.
TATAAGGTAGACACAGGATGTAAAGCAGAGAATAGCAGTGAAGTGGTATAGGTGGAACCCCTAGGTGAAAATAAATAAATATAAAGGCACATACAGATCCCTGGCCCAGTTCTCCCAAGCATCTGTGGTCACAATGCGGGAGACACACTGCCTACCACACAGGTACACACACAGTCCCTACACTGTACAATTAATTTGTAACCATCTCTGTCTCTGACCCTATCCATTTCTGCACACATACAACTTATGGTGCATCCTCAGGAGTACAACAATAGGGCATAACATAATGGATATAGTCTCAAAGTGTGAGGTGCCGCATGGTAGGCAGCTTGGTTTTCCACCTAAACCACTTCACTGTCACTTCTTCATTGCCTTTGTTCACCTTATAGCCTCTGCTTTGGTGGGCCTGTATATACCTTTGTTTTATGAAGTATCAATAAAGTTGCATTTTAATTATTTCCTTATGAAGCAACCAAGATGCAGGGATGCATGTGAGTGTGGTGGCCTGATGGGGATAAAAGTTGGTACTCAAGGTTTAGCAGAGCTCCCTGGGCCAGCATGAAGTGATGATAGGGAAGGCACTGGATTCCTTTGGGGCAAACTTTGGTGTTGAAGGATCTCCTGCCAGATGGTAGTGGGGATGCCCTTGGAGGTATAGGGTTTAAGGTGCAGGGAAGGCAGTCAATTTGAATAAAGAAAAGGAGCATTTATTGATAATCACTTGCTTTGAGGTAGATGAACAAATTATTGCAATGCAAAGCAGTAGTTATAATCCATTCAAAGGACATCCCAGGCAATTGTATCTTTAATCCTAATAACAGGCTCTTGGTGAGGTATTGGTCACGCTGAGGCTATTGTAACTTCTGGCTAACTATTTTCCAGGTGTGGAGTATATATCAATAAACTTCTCTGTTTCACACGACTGGTAGATATGTCTTGCCTTCCTGGCTTACTCATAATTTCCAATAATATGTCCACAGTGTCCATAGAGGAATGTGGCTCCACTTATATCTTTTACTTCATTGTAGACCATAGGCAAACTCCTGTCTCACATTGAGTGCTAATGGAGTCCATAGGCTGAGGTAACACTCTTGTCTCCACTATTCTTCCCTTATAATCCTTAACACTGTGGTTTCTGTTATTCCTCCCTTGAGGCCTGTCCTTGGTCTGAACACAACTCAAAGGGGTAGCTACTTGTCAGTTTACTTCGCTTCTGAAGGTTTTGGTGAGTCCAGCCTTAGCTTCGGTTGGTCGATTCCTTCATCTGACTCTGCAGTCTTGTTGAGGCATCTGATTTTTGTGTCTGACTTGGAATTAGCTTCCCTTGGCTGCAGACTACACTTTCCCTGACCATACTTTAATGTTCTTCTCTCAACTCCAACTCTCTACAATGTTCTACTTCTTGCAACTTGTTCTATATATAGATCTTTAGTAGCAGCACCACCTAGGAGTGACATGCAAGGTGTAAACAGCATGTTAGAAGGAATTAGAGCAATATACATAGATCTTATAAAATAACATTCTGCAAATACCCTTATATATATATACAGGGCCCCACTACTATTATGGAAACTGCATCTGCATATTGAATTGGAGTGGAAACAACACTGTGGAGGAGATTTATCAAAATTGGTATAATGGAAGCTCATTGGGAAAATGAAAGGTGGAATCTGGTTGCTATGGGCAAGTAAGTCAGTTTTTCATTACACCAGTTTTGATAAATCGCCTCTATCTCTTTTCACCTTGTCTTGCTTACTAAACTTATTATATTTTAAATCATATAAAAAAAAGGTCTTACGCATGTGGACATATTATGGCTTTGTACATAATACTTTCCCTGGCTGAAGTACAAAAATGGATAATCCAGCACTATCCATTTTTATATGTTTACAAGTGCTGAGGTCCTCTGCACCTCTGCTCTTTTCGGAATCGCTAATGTGGTAAGGATTTACAACTACAGCATATGTGTTTCATAGGTTTGGTTAACACAATTGATTTTGCATAACAAAGCTGCTTACCACAGTAGAAGAGGTTAAACTACTCAAAAACCCAAACCATCAAATGGTATCATACAGAAAGTCTAGCATAAGAGGAAATACATTGCATACATTGCTTTAAGAGGATATACTGTACCTCTCAATAGTGGAAAACTGAGAGACGTTTAGGATGAAATCCTGAAGACAATTGATGAAGTTCATGGAATTCATTCCCTGTTGGTCACTTATGTCTTCATAGCACAAATCTAAGTTGTAGATTTTACATAGAGCACATTTTCATTCACAAGTATGTGCATATTGTTTAATGATTTTTACAGTGCTATTTAAAGGGAGTCTGTCAGCAGCACTGTCAAAGGAAAACTACTGATAGACATAGATAGGGACAGGGGAGGGGAGATAATGTATACCTCTGTCCCTTATTCAGTTCTGAGAACTAAATGAACTTTGAATGGTGTGGGAGTAAATCCTGCAACTTCAAAAAATGTGAAGGAGAGGTAAGGCTAGTAGTTTAGGTCTCATCTACTAATGTCACCTCGTCAATGGTAGATAGCCCATACACAATTTTGCTCAAAGGGTTTCTAATTTTCATATAGGGAGTATAGTAGTGATGCAATTTACATGTATTCTTGTTTCCAGTGTTTGTATGTGTCTTTGTGCATTCTAGTGTACTGCTACTTGCAGTTTTTATTTTTATTTTACATTGCAGAGTGCACCTGAACGGTTTTTTTTTTTTTTTTTGAGGTGCTGGTCTAACTTTATTTATTTAATTTTTTTTGCATTGTACATTTGGGGGATTGGCTTCCCCTATTTGGACTATACACTCCCTACCCACCTGCCCAGAACTTCTCACCAGAATATGATATAGCTGGATGCTACATTGCCCTGAATTTTCTAAGTCAAAAGCCCAGGAGGGGCAAACATGAAAGTATATGTCCTGTCTGTTGGAAACAGCCTTGTTCAACTGCTGCCACATTCTTAGTTAATCTGTTATTTTACACATATACTCAAAATGCATCAGACTCAGTATTAACTCCTTAGTGACCAGTCTATTTTAGATCTTACTGACCAAGCATTTTTCTTCCCTTTTCATCATTTTTCAGCATAAGTAACTCTTTATTCTCTGTGTCAGTACAATTACAGTGACACAAAATACACACACATCTATCTATCTATCTATCTATCTATCTATCTATCTATCTATCTATCTATCTTTTACATTTTACTAATTTTGTGCAATAAACCCCTTTTTAAAAAAAAAAAAAAAGAAGAAAATCTTTTTGTATCACTGTATCCCAAGACCCATAACCTTTTTATTTTTATTTCTATGGAGTTGTGTGAGGGCTTGATTTTTGCAGGACGATCTATAGTTCTCATTTGTATCATTTTGGGGTAAATAACACTTTTTGATTGGTTGTTGAGTTTTTTTTTTTGTTTTTTTGTAACCACTTAATAGTAACACAAGGGGTCTATAACGGGCAATCTTTTAATTGCTTCTAAAATACAATGCTACAGTTCATTGCATTTTAATGTCAGTGCTATACTGACATTTACCAGCAGGCTGTGCCAGAGAGGTGCAGTCTGCTTGAAAACAATCAAAACAGGCTTATAGCCTACACCAGATCCCAGCCTAACTTTACACACATCGGCACCCAGCGATCACTTGCGGGGTGCCGATGGAAGGCAGAGGGAGTTACTGCTTACATACAGCGGGTGCCATTGACCTGGGCTTGTAAGGGGTTAAACAACCTAGATCAGCACTCTTGTTGGTCTGAGCTGTTAGAGCAGGAGTGTGGCTCTTATGTGATGGCTGATCCCCCGCTCTCCGCTGCCCAACCTAAGGCCTCTTAGTGACGGCCGTAAAAAGAAATATGGGTGGTCATTAAGGGGTTAAAGGGCGGTCTAATATATCAAATTGCACATCTTGTTCAACTGCTGTGCCATGCATAGTTAATCTGTTATTATATGAATAGACTTACTATGTGTCAGACTCTGTATTAAAAGGCGGTCTAATATATCACTGTGTGCATCTTGCTCAACTGCTGCCACATTCTTAGTTAATCTGTTACATTACTGATATAGTTACTGTCCAACATAGCCAACAGACAGTTGCCTGGACCCTCCAAAGGAATGGGCAGTGACATGGCAAAAATGTTGGTGTAGCTGGCACATGTAGCAGCAGAAGTACGGGGTGGTAGCAGCCGCAGCAATAGGCCAGAGCTGCTACTGTCATCCAGTGGTTGTGTTTTGAACAAACATCCAGCTGTACTTGAATAGTTGACTTGCAGTTCAATATCATTTCAAGTGACAACAGATACAGACAACCAGGAATCGGTGGGTTTCTCTGACACCACACTTAGCTACCATGGCCCAGGAACTGCTTCTGTGCCCTCAGCTATCCTGCCTCTTGCATTTGCTGCTCCTTTTGCTAGCCAAGTAATGATAGCCATCCACTCTGCTTTTCAGCAAGGATGAGCTTTGTGAGGACAGTCAGCAGTTACAGACCACCACAGACTTGGAGGACTTGTGGACTCCTCTACTCGTGCAACTACCGATGATTACAGTCAGGTGGGAGCACATGTTGTTAGAGGTCAGGGACATGTACAAGAGACAGGTGAGGGTGCACAGATGATCATGTAGCCGACTGCATGTGGAAGTTGGGTGATGAGTAGAGTTGATCGAATCCTAAAAGATTTGGGGATTCGGTATTCGGCCCGAATTTTCCACGGGATTCGTGGGTTCGAGCAGAATCACGAATCCCAATAAAGTCTATGGAGACCCGAATATTTTTGCAGGTGCCAAAGGTTCTGCACAGTCAAGTTTGCCCCAACATGTGAAAACCTCAGAAAAAGATGGAAACACCTTGGAAATGGATAGGAAACACCAGGGGCAGCATGTAGGGATGCCTCTGAGGCTTCCTAATTGCACCATTTTTTCTAAATCTGGCCAATAGTCTGGTGATGACCCCAAGGCAATTTTCAGGGACATGGTAATGGTGACCCACTTAAAAATGCTGCCTGACAACCTGGCGGTGAACCCCTGATTGTCTGTCTTTCAATAAGATTACAGTGTAAAGCATGGTGGTGAGCCTCAGTATGACTTTTTGGATGGAGATTGCATGTGGTCACGTACTCCCTGGAACCCATAGTCACCCCTTCTCTGATGTGCTACCCCAGAACATTCTCTGCCCCAATTCGCAAGACCTTTTGCAGTCTCAGTGTGCTGACAGTGTGGATTTACCAGTGTTGTCTGAGGAGGTGGTGGACAATGGCGAGACACAGGTGTCGGGGGGTGAGGTAGTTGAAAGTGAAGCAAGTTACAGTGGGGACTCCTTGGGGGGACTTTCTCATGATGGGACAGATCCAACTTGGGTGGATCAGGCACAGGAACAGATCAATTTCTTTTTTTTTTTGTGTTTATTTAACTTTTATTTAGCACAAATAACCACAGAGATATTTATTCGTTCTCTTCGCTGCGCAGTCTGGCGTTGGGGTTCGTCACTTTGATGGCGAGCTGTGCCGCTCTCTCCACAATGGTCTTTCGGTTCTTTGAGGAGACGTTGTGGGCGATTTCTGCACAGAAGGACTTGTTGCTCATCAACAGAACCTCAAGCTCCTTGACATTGTGGACCAGGAATTTGCGGAACCCTGTGGGCAGCATGTGTTTGGTCTTCTCGTTGCTACCGTACCCAATGTTGGGCATCAAGATCTGCCCCTTGAACCTCCTGCGGGCTCTGTTGTCAATACCTCTGGGTTTATGCCAGTTACGCTTAATCTTTACATAACGGTCTGATTGGTGGCGGATGAATTTCTTTGTCCGCGTCTTGACGATCCTGGGCTTAATGAGGGGCTGGAGAGCCGCCATGATACCGGTTCGGAGCGTCCACCTTCTCCGCAGACAGCCCGAGGAAGAGAGCGGAACAGATCAATTTTAAGTGTGAGGCAACATCAGCACCACAACCGCTTGGGAGAGGCAGTGGGCATTGTGTTTAGAAAGGCTGATAGGCTTCCGTCAGCACTGTGTGTATAGAACCCCATGGCCTTTCATAAAAAATTTGGTTACAAAGCCGCATGACTCCTGAAAAATTGTTTTTAGAAAGCCGGATGACTTTCCTGAAAAATTGTTAGTAGGAAGCCGGATGACTTTCCTGAAAAATTGTTGCATATGCAACTCAGATGAAGAGGAGGAGGAGGAAAGCAAGTAATTTAGGAGGTAGCCTGAGGTGGGGATGAGAACTGGGGGGATATCCATGACCTGTTCATCTTGATGAACGTGAGGATGTCGGCGTTGTCGGTGGACAGGCGCGTCCGTTTGTCCGTAATGATACCCCCGGCGGCACTAAAAACCCTTTCAGACAGTACACTTGCAGCAGGGCAGGCAAGCACCTCAAGAGCGTACTGCGCAAGTTCTGGCCACCTGTCCAGCTTGGCCAGCCAGTAATTATATGGCGTGGAGTTAACGGTCAGGACGTTGGTCTGGTCCGCAACATACTCCCTCACCATCTTGCGGTACTGTTCCGCCCTGCTCTGCCTGCCCTGTGGCTGTGTCGTACTGTCTTGCTGGGGTTTAAAAAACTTGGCAAAAGCATGGAATAGTGTACCCCTGCCCTTGGCGCCTACACTGACTTTCCCCCTCCTCTCCTCTCCTCTCCAACTTCAGCCACTGCAGTCCGCCCCCTGTTGCTCGACTGGTCTGGAAAGGCCTGTAGCAGTTTCTGAACCAGGGCCTTGTGGTAGAA
>ONZH01029294.1:0-33889 GCA_900303285.1 Rhinella marina | reverse complement strand
ACAAAATGGTGTCTAAAAACCATTATAGCAAAATCTGCCTCCAAATCCGTATGGCACTCCATTCCTTCTGACCACTGCCACAAACCCATAGAGAAATTTACCACCACATATGGGATATTTCTGTAAACTGCAGAATCAGAGTAAGGCCTCATGCACACGAACGTGTGCCGGCCGTGCTCGTGCTGCGGGCTGTGAACTGCGGTCCGCAATACACGGGCACTGACCGTGAGGCCACCGCATGCGGATCGTGGACCCATTCACTTGAATGGGGTCCGTGATCCGCATCCGAGGGTCTGCACCGCAAAAAAGTAGTGCTTGCGCTACTTTTTTGCGGTGCGGAGGCACGGCCAGAAACACCACGGAAGCACACCATAGTGCATCCATGGTGTTCCGATCCGTGCCTTTGCTCCGCATCTCCCGGATCGCGGACCCATTGAAGAGTCCACGATCCGTGATGCGGGCTGCACACGGACCGGTGCCCGTTTATTGCAGACCCGCCGTATGCGGCCCGCAGCACGGGCACGGCCGGCACACGTTAGTGTGCATGAGGCCTAATGGATATTGAGGTTTAGTTTGCTGTTAACCCTTGCTGTGTTGCAAGAAAAAAATTATTAACATGAATAATCTACCAAAAAAGTGAAATTTTGAAATTTCACCCCCATTTTCCTTTAATTCTTGTGGAACACCTCTAGGGTTAACACACTTTGTAACATCAGTTTTTTTTTATAATTTGAGGGGTGTAGTTTCTAAAATGCGGTAATTTATGGGTGGTTTCTAGAGATGAGCGAGCATACTCGTCCGAGCTTGGTGCTCGTTCGAGTATTACGGTACTCGTAAGTGCTCGATGCTCAGACGAGTATCTCGCCATGCTCGAGGAAATGGCAACTTCCGCATTGTGCATTTTTGGCGCCTATAAACTCAGCCAATCACAAGCCAGGAGACTCTGCGGTACACCCAGCATCACGTGGGGCCCTTACATGTCGATAGCAGGGGTTGGCTGGCTTGATCAGGTGACCCTGGAATATACTAGTGGCTGCCCGCGGTGCTCGGCTCATATGCTTTCTGGATGTCGTTAGGGATAGAGCTGCTGCGTTTCAGGGAGAGTGTTAGGGCCTGCATTTAGTTCTTTGTTAGGCAGGAGTGATCTCACAAGAACCCAACAGCCCTTCTAAGGGCTACAAGAATTTTTTTTTGTCTCCTGGCTTGGCTGGCTGGCTGGCACTAGTAGTTGTTAGTAGTTGTTCTATCTCAGTGATACAAATCCATTTCATACAGCAGTGTGGAACCATTCAGTGTGTCACAGTTCAGCTGTCCACTCACTACAATCGTATTTTCTGTCCAGGTGACACATTCTGTACGTCACTTAATTAAACCAGGTTTTTTGCTCTCACGTATACAGCTAGATCACAAAAATCTCTGTGCAACATTTGTCTGGGTTGCAGTCAAAATAGCCACCGTCAGCAGGGGCTGAGTTAGGTCTCTGATAGTTTCTGCACGTCACGTTCAAAAAAAAAAAAAAAAACTAAAAAAAAAATATAAAAAAAATATATAAAAAAATAGTTTTTTTGTTGTTTTAGCTCAGTGATACAAATGCATTTCACACAGCTGCGTGGAACCATTCTGTGTGTCACAGTTCAGCTGTCCACTCGCTACAATCGATCGTATTTTCTGTCCAGGTGACACATTCTGTACGTCACTTAATTAAACCAGGTCTTTTGCTCTCACGTATACAGCTAGATCACAAAAATCTCTGTGCGACATTTGTCTGGGTTGCAGTCAAATTAGCCACCGTCAGCCGGGGCTGAGTTAGCTCTCTGATAGTTTCTGCACGTCACGTTAAAAAAAAAAATAAACTAAAAAAAAATATAAAAAAAAATATAAATAAAAATAGTTTTTTTTGTTGTTTTATCTCAGTGATACAAATCCATTTCATACAGCAGTGTGGAACCATTCTGTGTGTCACAGTTCAGCTGTCCACGCAACACATTCCGTATTTTCTGTCCAGGTGACACATTCTGTACGTCACTTAATTAAACCAGGTCTTTTGCTCTCACGTATACAGCTAGATCACAAAAATCTCTGTGCGACATTTGTCTGGGTTGCAGTCAAAATAGCCACCGTCAGCAGGGGCTGAGTTAGGTCTCTGATAGTTTCTGCACGTCACGTTAAAAAAAAAAAAACTAAAAAAAAAATATAAAAAAAATATATATATATAAAAAATAGTTTTTTTGTTGTTTTAGCTCAGTGATACAAATCTATTTCACACAGCTGCGTGGAACCATTTTGTGTGTCACAGTTCAGCTGTCCACTCACTACAATCCGTATTTTCTATCCAGTTCACACATTCTGTACGTCACTTAATTAAACTAGGTCTTTTGCTCTCACTCATACAGCTAGATCACAAAAATCTCTGTGCGACATTTGTCTGGGTTGCAACTAAGCAGACCAAGTGTGCCTAATCTAATAGTTTCCGTGTAATTGCTCCATACTGCACGGTACATAATAACATGCGTAATTTTGATCTAACTTACCCACCTATATATTCACTTGTTCAGACAGAACAAGTTTGTGGGTTTCAGAACAGCAGGCCCATTTATTTTATTTTCTTTATATAATACACTTATATACAGAAAATGTTGAACCCCAGGGCTAAGGGTCGAGGACGAGGGCGTGGGCGTGGGCATTCAATTACTGCAGGGGCAGGGGGCAGGGGTCAGAGGCCGTGGTCCTGGGCAGGGTGAGACAGTACCTGCTGATGAGGGAGCAGGGGAACGCCACAGAGCTACACTCCCTACCTTCATGTCTCAACTTACAGGGACACGTGGTAGAGGACTGTTGAAACCACAACAGTGCGAACAGCTGATGTCGTGGATTGCGGACAATGCTTCAAGTAATTTGTCCACCAGTCAGTCTTCCACGCAGTCCACCCACATTACCCAAAGAATCACTCCTCTGGCTCCTCCACCTCAACCTCCTTCCCCCCAGTCTGCCCCCTCCCAGGAAAATTTGGAATGCGATCCGGCATACTCTCAGGAACTGTTTTCTGGACCCTTCCCAGAGTCACAAACCACTTCTTAGGTTGCTGCTGACCTCGTTCCCGATGCCCAAGTTTTCCAACTGTCGCAGTCTGTGGGTGATGATGATGATGATGACAATGTTGACTTAGTGGAAGAAGTTTGTAAAGAGGTGTCGGACGATGAGGAGACACGGTTGTCAGACAGTGGTGAAGTTGTTGTCAGGGCAGGAAGTCCAAGGGGGGAGCAGACTGAGGAATCGGAGGATGACGAGGTGACTGACCCAAGCTGGGTTGATAAGCCGAGTGAAGACAGTGCTTCTGAGGCGGAGGCGAGTGCTGCACCAGAACAGGTTGGAAGAGGCAGTGGTGTGGCCAGAGGGAGAAGCAGGGCCAGAGCTGGTGCATCAGCAGCAACTGTTTCACGTAGTGAAGCTCCCGTGGCGAGGCCTAGATGTTCGCAAGTCTGGAGGTTCTTTAAAGAAAGTGAGGATGACCGACGGACTGTGGTGTGCAACCTGTGCCACACCAGGATCAGCAGGGGTGCCACCACTACTAGCCTAACCACCACCAGCATGCGCAGGCATATGAGTGCTAAACACCCCACTCAATGGAACCAAGGCCGTTCACCACCTCCTGCGGGTCACACCACTGCTCCTTCCCCTGTGTCACTCGCTGCCTCTGCTAGTCAACCCCCTGCCCAGGACCCCGGCACGAGCGCCTCCCGCCGGAAAACCACACCTTCGCCTCCACGATCCTCCACAGTGTCCACCAATGTGTCCCAGCGCAGCGTTCAGCTGTCTTTACAGCAGACGCTGGAGCGCAAGAGGAAATACAGTTCCACCCACCCACATGCCCAAGCCCTCAACGTCCACATCTCCAAATTGCTGAGCCTGGAGATGCTGCCCTATAGGCTGGTAGAGACCGAGGTCTTTCGCAATCTCATGGCGGTGGCTGCCCCTCGGTATTCGGTCCCCAGCCGCCACTATTTTTCCCGATGTGCCGTCCCAGCCCTACATCAGCACGTGTCAGAGAACATCATCCATGCCCTGACCAACGCTGTTTCTGAGAAGGTCCACCTAACCACGGACATGTGGACAAGTGCTGCCGGGCAGGGACACTATATCTCACTGACGGCACATTGGGTTAACTTGGTGGAGGCTGGAACCAAGACTGACGCTGGGGGCCGTTCATGTACTGCCCACACCGAGGATTGCGGGGCCTACCTCGGTCACGGTCTCTTAGACGTACTATGCCTCCTCCTCCGACTCCTCCTCCTCCTCCTCCTCCTCCTCCACCGAATTACCATCCGTGGGCACCGCGCCTTCAGTCGGTAGCTCTAGGCGCAGCAGCAGTGCCGTGAGTAAGCGCCAACAGGCGGTGCTCAAACTGCTGAGCTTAGGTGACAAAAGGCACACCGCCCAAGAGCTGTTACAGGGCATCACGGCGCAGACCGATCTGTGGCTGGCACCGCTGAACCTCAAGCCAGGCATGGTTGTGTGTGACAATGGGCGTAACCTGGTGGCGGCTCTGCAACTCGGCAGACTGACACATGTGCCATGCCTGGCCCACGTGTTCAATCTCATAGTTCAGCTGTTCCTCAAGACATACCCCAATCTGTCTGATTTGCTCACCAAGGTGCGCCGCATCTGTGCGCATTTCCGCAAGTCGAGCACAGATGCTGCCACTCTCAGGGCAGCACAGCGCCGCCTACAACTGCCCGCTCACCGACTGTTGTGCGACGTGCCCACGAGATGGAATTCGACATTAAACATGTTATCCAGAGTTTACCAGCAGCGCAGAGCGATTGTAGACTGCCAGATGTCAACTTCCACCAGAACTGGTAGTCAGGTCAGTCAGATTCCTCAAGTCTTCAATGAGGAGTGGACGTGGATGTCTGATATCTGCCAGGTGTTGAGCAACTTTGAGGAGTCAACACAGATGGTCAGCGGTGATGCCGCCATTATCAGCCTCACCATCCCGCTGCTTTGCCTGTTGAAAAACTCACTGCTCAGCATCAAGTCGGATGCTTTGCGCTTCTCACAAGAGACGGTGGAGGAAGATACGTCGCTTGATAGCCAGAGCACCCTCCGGTCTGTTTCTCAGCGCGTATCAGAGGAGGGGGATAAGGAGGAAGAGGAGGAGAATGTCGGCGAGACAGAAGAGGGTACCAGTGCTCAGTCCTTAACTCTTGAGCGTGTATGGGCTGAAGAGGAGGACTTGGAGGAGGAGGAGGAGGAAATGGAGAGTCAGGCCAGTGAGGAGAGGGAATTCTGACGTGTTGGGACTCTGGCGCACATGGCAGACTTCATGTTAGGCTGCCTATCCCGTGACCCTCACGTTAGAAGCATTTTTTCAAACACCAATTACTGGGTGTTCACTCTCCTGGACCCACGGTACAAGCAGAACCTTTCCACTCTCATCCCTGCAGAGGAAAGGAGTATGACAGTGAATAGATATCAACAGGCCCTGGTGCACAAGCTGAAACAATCCTTCCCATCTGACGCCGCTAGCGGCAGAGGGCATGGTTCTGTGGGCCAAGTAGCAGGGGAGAGGAGCCGAGCAGGCAGCTTGTCCAGCACTGGCAGGGGAACGCTCTCCAAGGCCTTTGCCAGTTTTATGTCACCCCAGCAAGACACTGTCACCTGTCCCCAGTCTAGGCAGAGTAGGGGGGAGCTGTACAGAAAGATGGTGAGGGAGTACCTGGCTGACCATACCAACGTCCGTAGCGATCACTATATCCGATTCCTCTTCTCTACTCCTCCTACTCCTCCTCCTTGTCGTCTTTGCCTAACGCTGCCAAAAAAAAGGCCATTTTTTTAGAGGTCCAACTGTGACGCAAAACCTATATATTCCCACCATGCCAGCCATGGTTTGTACATTAACTAATAACAGGGAAAACAAATAAAATATTTTACAGAAGGGTCAACTACAGACACTCCTAAACAATTTTTTAGGAGGGTCAACTTCGGCCTTTTTTGTAGGCTCGCCTACAGACATTTGACTGCTACCTCAATCTAACTTGGTTACTTGTTGGTGTCACTACGCTGTCACCATGATGTGTCAGGCTTATGCCTGCGTCGTGGGGAGGGGATAGCACAGCAGTGCCAGCATGAGCAGTGGGTGATGGACCTTCGTTGCACCTAGTTGGGTGCTTCGATAACATGTGATGGGTATTTGCCTCGCCTTTCTTGGTCTGGGTGAGCACAATTGCCTTGAGGGTAACCACCAGGCTGTTGCCTGAGAATTTGGGGTAATGGTGGGATTAGGCAGCCTCAGAGGCATCCATGCATGCTGCCCCTGCTGTTTCCTGTCCATTTCCGTGGTGTTTCCATCATTTTCTGAGGTTTCCAGGTTTTCACCCAGCCTTCCCTAGGCAGAGCCTTGGTCCCCTGCAAAAATGCTCAAGTCTCCCATTGACTTCAAAGGGGTTCGTTATTCGAAACGAGCACCCGAGCATCGGGAAAAGTTCGACTCGAATAACGAGCACCCGAGCATTTTAGTGCTCGCTCATCTCTAGTGGTTTCCATTAAATAGGCCCACTCAAAATCACTTTATATCTGAATTGGTGCTTAAAAAAATGGTTGCTTCTAAACTTCTATGACTTCTAACATCCAAAAAAAGTAAAATGACATTTATAAAATGATGCCAACATAAAGTAGACATATGGGGAATGTAAAATAATAACTATTTTTGGAGTTATTACTATGTTTTTTGAAAGTAGAAAAATTGAAATTTGCTAATTTGCAAATTTTTCCAAAATTTTGCCAAATTTTGTATTTTCTTTTTATAAATAAAAATGAAATATTTTGCCACAAATTTACTACTGTCATGAAGCACAATATGTGACAAGAAAACAATCTCAGAATGGCCTGGATAAGTAAGGATAAGTAACAGCAAAATAAACATAAAATAAAATTCCAAGTGATAAGTACTTCGATATCTTCAAATAAAAGGGATTTAAAGAGAAAAGCATGAGCATATTTGTTTAAATGATACCTATTATGACATGATTACCATATTTTTAACTTTTATAATTGCATTGTGAGCAGGAAGTAGAGTCAATTTAAATTATACAGCACATTTACTCCTAATTTTGCCATTTTATTGTTATTAGAATTTTGCATTAAGTGTTAAAGCTCTACTCTCAGAAGCAGGTTAATTGTATCATCTATATTCAATTAGGTTTAATGGAGTGCATACATTGCAGTGGTGTCCATTGTGCATATCCTCATATGGATGGGGAAATGCAGCAAAAGCCATTATTTTGATGTCCTGATAAATTATGTCCCATATTATGTTAAATTAACATAATGCATGGCTAATGCTTCATGTACATGTGTGCTGTGGCAGCAAATCAGCATTTTAACTATTCTCATTGTTGGTTAATGTCTACTGTATTTTATGATTAATGCTAATTAAATGCAGTTTTCCCCCCTAAATATACAGTACGTTGTGTTAGCTGCCTAAATGTTAAACTGCCAATGGCAAATCACAGACTCGCTATTTCCATTGGCAGCAAACTCTTGTCTTCACAAATTGCTCATTTTCCACTTGAGGATATCACTCAACAACAGATGTCCAAGTACATTCCAGTATGATATGCAAATTAGATGTAAATGAGCACAGTGTCCACTTGTTAGCCTTCATAATGTTGCATTTTAAGATACAGTTTTACATACAAAAAAAAAAGGTTATAAAATATTATTTACCACATCAAATTGATTCCATCCACAGTATTTAGATGCTTTTAGTATGTTCATGTTATTGTTTATATACTATATATATAATACACACATACATTCCCATAAAAAATAGTAATTTATTTTGATGTATTTTTGTACAACCATTACTATAAAGGAGAGGCAAACAGTTATTCAGGCAAGGCTACATGCACAATACTGAATGTATTTTGGTGTCCACAAACCGCAGATTTGTGAAATACGGATATCGACCATGTTTATGTCTGCAAAACATGACAAATGGACAAGAATATGACAAGTTCTATAGTTTGCGGAGTGGCTGCAGTCGTATGCTGTCCGCATTTTTTGCAGAGCCATAGAAATAAATGGGACCTCTTGTGTGGTCATGTTCATGAGGCCTTAATACAAGTTCATGCAAAGTAAAGCAGGATGCTTCATAATATTGATTTACTTCTTTATTATATATTTTTTATATAGTAAAAGTGTAAAAAATCGGCATAGGAAAAAGTCCACATGTGAATGGAGTCCAAAGGTGCAAGACAAGTTTTTGAAAATTTAGACTTGTCTTGCACCTTTGGACTCTGTTGGGACTTTTTCTTCTGTAGATTTTAGGCTTTTGTTTTATGGGATATGTAAAGAAGGATTTGATAAATAAGTGAAGCAATATTTGAAAGTGTCGTGTTGCACTTTGCATGAATTATATTGACATGGATTTGGAAGCCTTATGAACTACAATGCATCAAGGTAATCCACTGGTTTGATTTATTTTTGACTGTCATAAAAAGTTATCATTACCATTAAAAACAAATACATATACACCATGATTATATATATATATATATATATATATATATATATATATATATATATATATATACACACTGAAATGGATGAAGTGAGTATGCTTTATTTTAATTGCACTTCAGGGAAAATTAATTTGTTACCACAAAACACAAGGAAATTTGACTTAATAGCAAATCAAATTTTTCCTGAAATTAAGATACTTTGATTCACTCAATCACGAATCCCTGATATGGAGCTCATAGTTCATTTTACCTCAAACATAGCATTGTTATGTTCGTGTTAGCAAACACATTACTCCATCAGACCATGTAGTTAAAAATATATTTTACCACAAAAGTCTTTTTAAATGCAAAGTTAAAATATATTTTTACTGATAACATTGCGTTTTTATATCCGTGTTAGTTAATGCATTACGCATCATGGTGGTGGTTACATATGACTACACTTTTATTTCTTGTATTGCGCTTCTGGATTTGCGATTCGTTAGCAACGAATCGCAAATCCATTGAGCGCATTCTCTATTACATCTGTACATCAGACCGTGTAGTTCACAGATAGATGTTACTACAAAAATTGCATTGTTATACCCATGCTATTTCAGACATCTTACCGTAAACATTACATTTTCATATCCATGTTAGCGAATGCATTTCTGCATCAGACCATGTCGTTCAAAGGCATTTTACTACAATTGCATTGTTATACCCGTGCTATTGAATACATAGTTAAGATATTTTACCACAAACAATGCATTATTATATCTGTGTTAGCAAATGCATTACTGCAGCTGCTACTTCCTGTGGCAAATCCCCCTATGCCACTCCATTACTCCTACTGCCACTACTACAAGTGAATCTCAATAAATTAAAATTTAATCAAAAAGTTTTTTTTTTCAGTAACTCAGTTCAAAAAGTCATTATTTCAGAAAATTTGAATAATTAACCCAAAACATCTGCAAAGGCTTGCCTTTAAAAAGGTCCCTTAGTCTGGTTCAGTAGGCGACACAATCATGGGAAAGACTACTAACTTGACAGATGTCCAGAAGGCTGTCATTGACACTCTCTAGCAATGACCTTTTGTGGCTTACCCTCCTTGTGAAGAAGCTGGCTGTTCACAGAGTGCTGTATCAAAGCATATTAATGGAAAGTTGAGTGGAAGGAAAAGGGTGGTAGAAAAAGGTGCACAAGCAACAGGGAGAACTGCAGCCTTGATAGGATTGTTAAGAAAAGGCATTTTCTAAATTTGGGGAAGATTCACAAGGAGTGAACTGCTGCTGGAGTCAGTGCATCAAGATCCACCACACACAGACGTATCCAGGACATGGGCTACAAGTGTCACATTCCATGTGTCAAGCCACTCATGACCAATAGTCAACACCAGAAGCGTCTTACCTGGGCCAAGGAGAAAAAGAACTGGACTGTTGCTCAGTGATCAAAGGTGTTGTTCTCAGATGAAAGTAAATTTTGCATTTCATTTGGAAATCAAGGTCCTAGAGTCTGGAGGAAGAGTGGAGAGGCACTCAATCCAAGCTCCTTGAGGTCTAGTGTGAAGTTTCCACAATCAGTGATGGTTTGGGGAGCCATGTCATCTGCTGGTGTAGGTCCACTGTGTTTTATCAAGACCAAAGTCAGTGCAGCTGTCTACCAGGAAATTTTAGAGCACTTCATGCTTCCCTCTGCTGATAAGCTTTTTGGAGATGGAATTTTTACTTTTCAGCAGGACTCCTGTCCACACTGCCAAAAGTACAAATACCTGGTTTAATAACCTTAGTATCACTGTGCTTGATTGGCCAGCAAACTTGCCTGACCATAACCCCAAAGAGAATCTATGGGGTATTGTCAAGAGGAAGATGAGAGACACCAGACCCAACAATGCAGACGAGCTGAAGGCTGCTATCAAAGCAACCTGGGCTTCCATAACACCTCTTCAGTGTCACAGGCTGATCGCCTCCATGCCAAGCCACATTGATGCAGTTATTCATGCAAAAGGAGCCCCAACCAAGTATTTAGTGCATTTACTGTACATACTTTTCATTTGGCCAACATTTCTGTGTTTAAAAAAAAATAACAGTTGGTCTAATATAATATTCTAATTTTCTGAGATAATGAATTTTGGGTTTTCCTTGGCTGTAAGCCATAATCATCAGCATTAACATAAATAAACACTTGAAAAAGTTCACTCTGTTTGTAATGACTGTATATAATATATGTTTCACTTTTTGAATTACTGAAAAAACACAACTTTTTGATGATATTCTAATTTATTGAGATGCACTTGTATTACGACTAATCAGCCATGATTAATACTACTACCCCTGAACAGTTGCACATGCATTTACTGGTTTGTTTGGTCCTTGCTACGCTGCTACTGCTGCCACTATTACCCTTCCCTTTCCACAGCCACACTGTACTGCTCCCAAATAAAATGGAGAATTTTCCAGGCTTTATAAGCTTCAGAAAAAGCTACTGTTTCATCTGACAATTAACACTTGTGTACATACCGTATTTATTGCTTTATAAGACGCACTTTTTTCCCCCAAAAGTAGGGGGAAAATGGCCGTGCATCTTATAAAGAGAATACTAGTGAGCGCTTCCATTATGGAAGCGCTCACTAGTATGTATTAGGTGCCGGGAGCGGGGAAACATACTCACCCTCCTGTGCTGCAGCTCCACTCCAGGTGCGGCGCTCCTCTGTCTTCTCCTCCTGGCGCTGCACTCAGGTGACAGTGCAGCGGCAGCAGGAGAAGACAGAGGAGCGCCGGACCCGGAGCGGAGCCGTGGCACAGGAGAGGTAAGAGAGTTTTTTTATTTTGTCCTCATGAGGCAGAGTGGACTGATCTGATGTTTGATGGGGCATAGTGGGCTGATCTGAGGTCTGATATGGGCACTGTGGGCTGATATGGGGGCACAGTGGGCTGATCTGAGGTATGATGGGGCACAGTGGGCTGATCTGAGGTATGATGGGGGCACAGTGGGCTGATCTGAGGTCTGATGGGGGCACAGTGGGCTGATCTGAGGTCTGATGGGGGCACAGTGGGCTGATATGGGGGCACAGTGGGCTGATATGGGGGATGATGGGCTGATCTGAGGTCTGATGGGGGCAGAGTGGGCAGATTTGGGCTGATATGGGGGCCGAGTGGGCTGATCTGAGGTCTGATGGGGGTCTGAAAGGGCTGATCTGAGGTCTTATGGGGGTCTGATGTGATGTCCTGAAATTTATGGTGGGTGTGATATGAGATCTGATGAAAAATATTTTTTTCTTATTTTCCCCTACTCTAAAGTCTGGGGTGCGTCTTATCATCGGGTGCGTCTTATAAAGCGAAAAATATGGTAACTATGGAAAGGCATTCTGCCCCCGTTAAGGCATAATTTTTGGACTCAAGAAGCCACTATCTTTTTCCATAAAACCATGTGTGCTTAAACACCATCTACCCTGATAAGGGGCAATTTTTGGAAGCTTTCTAATATGAAAAAGCAGAACACATACAATGGTGCAGTGTGTTTTTAAACATGCTCTTTGTTAACCCCTTCAACCCCCGGGCCTGTTTTCACCTTCCTGACCAGGACATTTTTTGCAAATCTGACATGTGTCACTTTATGTGGTAATAACTTTGGAACGCTTTTACTTATCCAAGCCATTCTTAGATTGTTTTCTCATCACATATTGTGCTTCACGACAGTAGTAAATTTGTGGCAAAATATTTCATTTTTATTTTTTAAAAAATACCAAATTTACCAAAAATTTGGAAAAATTTGCAAATTTGCAAATTTCAATTTCTCTACTTTCAAAATATATAGTAATACCTCCAAAAATAGTTATTATTTTACATTCCCCATATGTCTTTGTTATGTTGGCATCATTTTATAAATGTCATTTTACTTTTTTGGGACGTTAGAAGGCTTAGAAGTTTAGAAGCCATTTTTCAAATTTTCAACAAAATTTCCAAAACCATTTTTTAAAGCACCAATTCAGATATAAAGTGATTTTGAGTGGCTTACGTAATGGAAACCACCCATAAATGACCTCATTTTAGAAACTACACCCCTCAAATTATAAAAAAACTGCTGTTACAAACTTTGTTAACCCTTGAGGTGTTCCACAAGAATTAATGGAAAATGGAGGTGAAATTTCAAAATTTCACTTTTTTGGTAGATTTTTTTATGTTAATAATTTTTTTCTTGCAAAACTGCAAGGGTTAACAGCAAACTAAACCTCAATATCCATTACTCTGATTCTGCAGTTTACCGAAATACCCCATATGTGGTGGTAAACGTCTCTACGGATTTGTGGATTTGTGGCAGTGGTCAGAAGGAAAGGAGCGCCATACGGATTTTGGAGGCAGATTTTGCTAGAATGGTTTTTAGGCACCATTTTGTAATTGAGAGACTCTGACATACCCCTACAGTGGAAACCCTCAAAAAGTGACACCATTTTGGAAACTACACCCTTCAAAGAATATATTAAGGGGGGTACTGGCCACTTTGAACCCCTAAGCGTTTCACGGAATTTGGAAACACTTGGCTATGAAAATGAAAAGTTTCATTTCTTCCAATAAAATGTTGCTTTAGCCCCAAATTTTTAATTTTCACAAGGGGTAACAGGAGAAAAGCACCCCATAATTTGTTCCCCATTTTCTCCTGAATACGGCCACACCCCATATGTGGTGGTAAACTGCTGTGGGTGCACATGGCAGGACTCAGAACAGAAGGAGCGCCATATGGATTTTGCAGCACAGATTTTGATGGATTGGTTTGCGGGAGCCATTGATTTTTATTTTTTTGAGTTATTGTCTTATGTGGGGGCTCATTTTTTGCAGGATGAGGTGACGTTTTCATTGGTACCATTTTGGGGTACATAAGACTTTTTGATCGCCTGCTATTACACTTTTTGTGAGTCAAGGTGAAAAAAAATGGCTGTTATGGCATAGTTTTAAAAAATTTTTTTTTACAGCATTCACCTGGGGGGTCATCTCATGTATTTTTTTATAGAGCAGGTTGTTATGGATGCGTCGATACCCAATATGTCAAACATTTTTATTTTTGGAAAGTTTTACACATTAGATGCATTTTTGAACAGAATAAAATCTTTTTTTGTGTTGCTATATTCTGAGAGCCATATTTTTTCTATTTTTTGGGCGATTGTCTCAGGTAGGGTCTACATTTCTGTGGAACGAGATGACGGTTTGATTGGTACCATTTTGGGGTAAATACAACTTTTTGATTGCCTGCTATTACACTTTTAGTAAGAGAAGGTGACCAAAAAAAGGCTGTTTTGGCACAGTTGTTTTTTTTTTTACTGCGTTCACCTGGCGGGGTGGATCATGTGATATTTTTATAGAGTCGGTCGATAGGGACGCGGCGATACCTAATATGTCTATTTTTATTTTTTTCACTATTTTTTACAATTTTTTTTATATTATTTTGTGAAAAGGACGCTTTTTTTTTGGAACTTGAAACTTTTTTTTTTGTAACTTCTGTATTGTAATGCATTGGCTGGAAGTGTATTACACACAGTAATACACTTCCAGCTTACTGCCTGTGAGATCCAGGGGGCTGGATCTCACAGGCTGCCGTAGATAGCATCCGGCTGCTATCTAAGCCATCGGGTCCCCGTCACAGCAGCGCGGGGACCCGATGGACATCCCTTCCGACCGCCCGCATCGCATGTGCAGCGGTCAGCGCTGACTGCGGCACATGAAGGGTTAATACGCCCGCATCGGTGTTTTCACCGATGCGGGCGTACGCAGCAGGGGTCCGGATACTGGAAACAGCCGCCCCCCTGCAGCTGATCGGGTGGGCGCAGCTCCTGCACCCGCCCGATCAGCGCGCCGTAGTACTACGGCGCTGGTCGGAAAGTTACTTCCCGCAGCGCTGTACATGTATGGCACTGGTCGGGAAGGGGTTAACATAGTCAACCATGCATTTACCCATAGCTATATACTGTATGTCAGTGTCTCTGACATTGTTTGCTATTGCTGTTTGCTATTGCTGTCATTGCAGTGCTGTGCTGGATATGTCCTGGCGATTTGTCTGTAATAAACCTGTAAGAAGTATATGTGTGTGGCCTACCTGAATCGTACTCATAGCCCAACTCTGCCAGTGATAGGGTTGGTTTTGCTGTCCAATTTGTCCAACGTCAGAAACAGATGAAAGAGGATTGGATGACCTATAACTAGCTTGAAATAGGTGCAGTAGTGTATTGGTAAATTGACGTGTGAAGAAAAAAGGTTGTTACACAAGGGAAATAGCCATTGTAAAAGTAAAGAAAAAAGAAAAAAACTGGCAGCACAGAAAATAGCAATGTCGAGGTGCACGCCCCAGGTCCGACAAAGACCATCCATAAACAGTTGCAAAGGAATGGGCAGCACTCCCATGTAAAACAAAAAGATCCTTTATTTACCCATGTAGAGGGACCGCGACGTTTCGGCTCAGCACTAGAGCCTTTCTCAAGCACAAATAGTAGGGTGTACAACACATATATACAAAAAACACAAGTGTGCACAATAATCAATACAAAAATCCAATCAGTAAAAAGAAGTGTAAAACACATATAAAAATCCTATAGGGTGCAAACACATCACAGAGCATAAACAAATACTGTATATAAAGACCATAATATATAGTGATGTCAATCCATAAGGTATATAAAAAACATAAAATAGATAAATTCATAAATTGCCACTAATGGCAGTGCATGTGCAAAAAATTAAAAGCTAATTGAGACCTACATACTGCATCAAGGAGATAGGAGAAATTGCCCACATATACGCCGAACTCAGCGTTCCTAGAGAGCCACAGCGCATGTCCATGATATACTTTGCCTATTGAATAGAGCGCTGGTTACTGCGGCCGGAGCTCACACCCACTGCGCATGTCAAACATGCGCAGTAGCCTAAAGAAACCTAGCGCTCCATTCCAGATCAGGGAAGCCCGCAACCAAATACGAGCGCAGGCGCACTATTAATGGAACAGTCCCCATCGCCATCTTTGCTATGGGAAACCACACAGAACATATAGTGCTGCAATTCAAAACCTTATATGTTTATGTTTATTTCGACCCAACAGGGGTTCTCCTGTATTCTAATGGGTGACGTTAGAACTCAATGGATGGGAGCAGTATTGGTCAGATACCCCCATCTTACTGAGGGCACCAACCCCGCTCAGAGGGTAGCCGGATCATGCCCGTCCATAAACTATAGACCAGCATATCACACAGCAACCTCCTAACCACCCCACTAGAGCCTAGTCCCCAATGTGACATTATATAGTCGAACAAACAGCACATTACAGTATTAAAATATCCAATGGGGCATGCAAAATGTGGCTCTGAAGTATAAATATTCCGGACACTCCAACACCCTGAAGACAGATGCAGATCCCTAAAAGCAAAAAGAAAAGAAAATATTAAAAACAAGTACTATATTGAAATAGATTCATATTACTCAAAAGGGCAGACACAACATCTGGGGTTATCAAAGTATGGCATTCATTTTGAAATCCACATTGAGACCATTAGGTCTCAATGTGTTAAGACGATAAATCCACTCAACTTCCTTACGTAGTAGGATTTTTACCCTATCCCCACCACGTCTCGGGGGAGGGACATAATCAATGATACGGAAACGCAACTGTTGTTCCGTGTGTTTAAACTCCACAAAATGCTTCGACACTGGTAAATCCAGTCTCTTTTTTCTGATTGTATACCTATGGTAATTCAACCTCGTCTTCACATCTAATGTGGTTTCACCTACATCAGCTGACAAGGACACAGTAACAAATAAATAACAAAATCAGAGTTGCACGTCAAAAAATGTTTTATCTCAAAAGAATTGTCAGTAACGGGGTGGGTGAACTGTCTGCCTTTTAACATCAGCCGACAGTTCACACATCCCAAACATGGAAAACATCCCATTTTTCTAGGGGCCAAAAAAGTTTGTCCAGAGGCACCCTTGGGTATCACATCTGAATGTACCAAATGGTCCTTTAAGTTACGGGATCGATGATACGCAAAAACGGGAGGGACACTAAACTCCTCCACTTGAGGGCAACATCTCTTCAAAGTCGTCCAATGTTGACGTATTATGTTCCCTATCTGATTGCTCTGTTCATTAAAAGTGGATGTAAAATACATACGTTTAGGCACAGAGGACTTACGTGAAGGAACCAGAGTTGAGGCTCTGTCCATATTTAGAACCCGCTGTTTTTGTTGGTACAAGTCAGCCACAGGGTAACCCCTGGTTTTAAACTTCTCAGTCATAGTATCCAATGTTCCCCCAATTCTATCCTCATTCGACACTATACGTCTAGCTCTCAAAAATTGACTATATGGTAAGTGTTTGACCATACTTCTCGGGTGACAACTACGGTAGCATAATAATGAGTTCCTATCCGTAGGTTTCACAAATAAATCAGTTTCCAACCTCCCATTCCGCTTTAACACCAATGTATCCAAAAACTGTATGCAATCAGGTGAGTGTACCACCGTAAATGTCACATCAGGGTCCACCCGGTTTAAAAAATCATGAAATAACATAAGTTCATCACGTGTCCCTACTATTTGTGCTTGAGAAAGGCTCTAGTGCTGAGCCGAAACGTCGCGGTCCCTCTACATGGGTAAATAAAGGATCTTTTTGTTTTACATGGGAGTGCTGCCCATTCCTTTGCAAACATTGTAAAAGTAAGATATAGAAAATTAGTTATAGTGGGAGGCTTAAAATTAGATAAACTAAAACTAATGTGAAAATGAATAAGAACAGAAGTATATGTGAATACTGTATGGGAATGTATGTAACAGATAGAAAAGGTTATCTTAGAATTAATTTTAAAATAAAAAATAAAAAATGGGGTGGGATAAAGGACACTGTAGTGAGTCTAAGTGAAATAGAAAAAAAGAGATTTCCCCTTGTTTTAGACCTGCTCTAATTTCAATGAGGGATGTTTATCAAAACTGACATAAAAGAAATCTGGCTTAGTTGTTCATACCAATCAGATTCCACGTTTCATTTTTCAGAGCTTCTATCGAAAATTAATCTGATTGGTTGCTATGGTCAACTAACCCAGTCATTCTTTACACCAGTTTTGACAGTTTAAAGAAAGTAAAAGTTACTAAATATTTATTGATATAATGTATATACACATAGTTGTAAAAAAGAAAAATCACTCTTAAGGTTCAGACCCCTTGGTGAGAGTGTGTCCAGTCTATGGATCCAAAAGGATTCTCTCTACTTTAAAAGAGAAATATGGTCACCATCCCTTCTGGGTTGAGGAACATGTTCCAAGATCTGGAACCTGAGTTGTGAAATCTGATGTTGCAAGGCAATGAAATTGGCTGTTATTGGTTGGAGTGTATAATGGATGGATGGATAATAAATTTGTGTTTCGAAATGCTCCCCTATATTTTGGATAGTCTCCCCAACATTCACAATACAGCAAGGACATTTTAGGAGACAGGTTTAAAGAAGATTCACAAATGAAAAAAAAAAAGTCACAGTAAAGTAGTGTCCTGTATGAAGGTGATGAATCTGCTTCCCCCTAATTTTGCCTGAACATTGGGAACAATTTAGACAAGGAGATGTGCCAGACCTTTGTGTCTGTAAATACTATCTCGGTAAGCGGGTCAAGCTGCCATTGTCAGCTCATATGTATAAGTTTGTTCTTAAAGTTATCGTGTTGTTTGTAGCATGTGAGGGGTGAGGACTTGAATTCCTCTACAGAGAGATAGGCTTTGTATAGAAGGGGCCAATATCTGCTGAGTGCATGATGGATTTTGGGCAGTAAAGGATATGTTATTACACATGGTGTTCATTTTAACTGGGTCAGTCTGAGGTGGTGTGTTACATAATTCTGAATTAAGTAGGAGGTCAGGATTACCCTATTGTCTGAATTTTTTGGCCATCTTGACAAGTAGAGATGAGCGAATCTATTCGGCGCTTCGTAGATTCGTATCGATTCTTGGGATTTTTCAGCTGCAAAGCGAATCCGAATATTAGGTGAATCCGAATATTAGGTGATTCGCTTCGCTTTCGCTACATAGTGTGTCCTATAAATGATACGCTATTCTACGTATAATTTAGTTACGCTATACGCTGTCGCGTACGAATTCAATTAAGCGATGCAGACTTTTCCCTGGTAGTTACTCTATACGCTGTTGCGTACGAATTCAATTCAGCGATGCAGACTCCTCCCTGGTAGTTCCGCCCCTTTCTCCAGCGCGGGAGGATGACGAGGCAACTCAGGAAATTAAGTTGTGCATTCGTGCGCCTCATCCCTTTTTCCCCCTTTTCAGGTTATTTGGGGAGCCCCTTGAAAGAGGGTTTTTTAAGGAACCTTTGCTGCTTTTTTTACCCATTATTATACCTATAATAATGTATTTGCACTTTACCATATATATGTCTCGAATATTCGCTCTGCCTCTGAGGAGTGCACGCCGCGGCCTCTCCTCGTACGTGCCTGCGTATTACGTAATCGCTTAGACAATAGTACGCTGAGATTTTTAAGTTATTTGTACGCTCATGCGTACGTCTTCTAAGAAGTTGCGTACATTTTGTAAATGAACGTTCGTTATTAGTGAGCGAATGTTCGCTAATAGCACATAATAACGTATATTTTGTACGCAAATACAACAAATCTATTCGGTGAATATACGAATTTTAGGAAAAGTTCGGCGAATAATTTACGCATCTCTACTGATAAGTCTTGTCTGTTACAGATGTAGTAGAAGTTAACACACATGCTTTATAAGACGTGTTATCTAAACTAAATGTGTTAAGCAAACACCTTCAATTGCTTTTCAATGGCTTTTGTTTCAAGATTACACGATGAGTTAAAAAATTTGAGTTAAGATTTTGTGTGTTACTGCTACATCTGTATATTTCCGGTTCAGAAACAATCTGAAGGACTCTATAGAATTGGGAACGGGGGACGGAATTCTTAGCGGATCTGGGGTGGTAGCTGTTGTAATGCAATACATTATTGCCATCCATCCATTCACTGTACAAGTCTATGATAACTTGTCCTCCCCTCTTGATTATTTGGGTTTCTTGAAAAAAGATGCTCTCACTGCTGTTATGTATAGTGATGCTCAATTCAGGTTGGATGTTATTGAGATACTCGTGAAATGTCTTGTGGAATGTTAGAGGATAAACTAAAATGTTATGCTGCTTTAAATCTTGTAACTATCACCCTTCCATACTTTGTATTTTAGAGACCCGCTGTACGAAAGCACCCTGGTTAAGTTTTATAGAAGATAAATGTCATAAGAATTACACTTGACATACTCTTCACATTAAGATTGACTCAGAGGGGAGATATATTTTTCTCTATGGCAACTTCAAGCTTATTATTTGAGTCATTGCAGCGGTTTATATCTCCCTTTCCCTTACTTCTGCTGTTATAGAGCTTTTTTGTTCTTTTGTGTTAGATAAACCTCACATACCCTTTCGCATGGTGGGAGACTTTAATGCTGTATCTCGTGAGTTACTCAATCGGTTTAGAAAGATATCATTAGTGAACAAGATAAGTCCTGTTAATTCAGGATTTTCTGAATTGCTATCAGAATAAAGATGGCTGGTTGTATGGAGGGAAGTAAATCCTACTCAATGTTCATGCTACTCAGAGGGCTACACTACAATATATCAATATAAATCAATATGGCCATTGTTAATAAGGAGATGTTGCCAGGAATAAAAACGATGTCTTACGAAACAAGATTTATTTATGACCACTCACCATTATGGGTAGATATTACTGCCCAAAAGGGTACGGGTTTGAGAATTTTAGAGTTAAT
Source organism: Rhinella marina (assembly GCA_900303285.1). Taxonomy (NCBI): domain Eukaryota; kingdom Metazoa; phylum Chordata; class Amphibia; order Anura; family Bufonidae; genus Rhinella; species Rhinella marina. The sequence continues at coordinate 13,585 of ONZH01029294.1, read as the reverse complement.
CAATCTATGATACATGATATGATTCATTATAGAAGTGTGTCAGAACTGATAGATTTTTTTCAGGTTAATAAAGGTCCTGTCACCCAACTGATAATTTGGGATAGCTTTAAAGCTTTTATTAGAGGGATATATTTATATATATGTTGACCAAGATGACTTTAGGAGATGAAAGGATAGAAAAAAAGTAGAACAGTCTGGCATCCATTGTTTCTGAACCAAAAAGAAAATTCATCCAAATTGATTCTACCCTAATCAAATATGCTTCAATTTCCCTGGAAACTGTATATATCACTCTACTCTTGTTTACCCATATAAAAACTTCTCTAGAAACGAGACATGCAATCCAGTGTACTTTTTAAAAGGAAAGGAAAACTGAATGACTCATACCAGGAACCCAGCCTTTTCTGGGAAACTACCCTTAGAGCAGGGCATAGGAAATTTGCTTGGCCGTTTGAGAGGCCTTGGTTGGAGTATTATTTCTCCTTAAGCAGAGCACTGAATACACATCAGGATTGTAAGCCAGCCATGCTCCTCTAGGTTTCTGGGAAAAAAATATCAAAATTAGCAAATCTTACATCTGCTGGCATTAGATTGGTTTAGATGATTTCAAAACTAACTTGAATATCTTTCTCAGAAAACCAGAGGAGCATTGCCTAGCCTTTCCTCATAGATTGTAAGCTCTTGCGAGCAGGGCCCTCACTCCTAGTGTTTCAGTTGTATATTAGCCAGTCAATTTTGTATTGTACAAGAACTCTATGATTTTTAAAGCTCTGCGGAATATGGTGGCGCTATATAAATAAATAAATATTATTATTATTACAATACTCTGCACACATAATATGCATACTAGGTACTTTAGTAAGAAACCCCAGACAATGCATATATACATTGCTCAGAAACCTAGAATAGCATACTAATCTCTCTCTCTGGAAAATGTTTATACAGTACTACATATGATTAAAGATGGATAATCTAATGGCTAGATTTAAGTTTAGATTCTATCCAATGAGGGGAGTAACATTTGTGATTTTCTATAATAATGATGGAAAAGTCCTCAACATTCTCATATGATTGTTTAATTCTGATAGTGGGGGTTAGTTTGATTACAGATTTTGTATACTTGTATGACTTTCTTGAAATTTAAAAGATGTATGCTCTTATCTTTGACTCTGAAAATTTTTTATATAACTATTTGGATTTTTCACTACTACTTTCTGTAGACATAAATACATAAATATGTACATCCCTTTACTACGGTAGCATAACCAGCCCTGCTTGAAAACTTCTTTCAATCAATGTCAACCCACTTTCACGTCACAAAAGGTTCAGGCAAGAGTTGCTATGATGTGCACTATTTGGCTTGAGCTCTCCAAGGTGACTGCCCTCATGATGCTTTTTGGTTGGGTGGTGATCATCCTTCATCACATAATATTCAACTCAACATATGCAAACAATCCTTATTCTGCAGCCTGATTTTATAACCTAGTGATAAAAAATGTTAGTAGAGAAGAATTGGTAATATATTAATTATAATTTCATTTTAGAATTAGTGGGTCTGTAGCAAAAAAGGCGATATATGCTATAGCAATACATCAGAAAGCAATGATCTAACATAGTGAAGGAAGGCTCAATCTGAATAGATTCCAAGGAACAATCTAGCCATTTATTCAATTAAGTTGCTAATTCAGGACCTGAAATATACAGTTCATGCATTTCATTTTCTAGTGTACCTGAAATAAAAGAGTTTTGCACAGAGAATAAATTCCATAATTGTGACATAAAATATTGATTGCATGTTTCTGGAAGCCAGTTGGTTTTATCCAGTATATACACAAATTGAAAAGTCTGTCACTGACTTGCATTATAAAAAAATGTATATATATTATGTCTGGTTTGTTTCTAGGGCAGAATATTTCTGTAATGTCAAAAGACAGCTGTCTGCACAAAAGCTCTCTGAACTTTGTGGCCTCTCTACTAGCTATATGCAAATTATTCTATTCACCTTCTTTTCAGCCTTCAATAAAGCAAAATATTAATAATATTATTCATAATTAAATAATACTAAAATATTTGAACACGTGTGTTCCAATATCTTTAACTTGAACCTTAAACTTAGACTGGCTGAAAACAAGCCTCCAGTGTGACTACATCCTCAATCACATTCTTTATATTGCCATCTTGTCCATGAATAATTTCAGTGATAACAGTCATTTCTCATCAATGATAGGCATTACATTTTCACATACAATGACTAATCATCTCCCAGATCAATTATTGGAGTCATCACAACTGGAGCTTTACTAATTTATCTTTCTCTACTACAATGCCAACTCTATTCCTCTTCTGACACTGCTTATTCACACTTCCATATCTTCTCTGCAAATCTCTATGTAGATCATAATAAAACAAGAAAGTCAGAAAATACATCAGCAAAAAAGTAAAACAAATTGATGCAAAATTACTTATTTACTATATATTTGAATGTATTTGGCAAAGAAGTTTAATTTGTTTAACTGCAGCTTCAAATTTTGGCATAAATACATTACAAATGTTGGCAACAAATCTATAGTTCATTTCTTCACATTGGTTAAGTGACAACATGTTTCCTGAAATTTGACAAGTGATGTGCACTTGCATTGATTGTGTGGAAAAACTAAATAATGCATAGATAGATGGAATAGATAGATAGACAGACAGACAGACAGACAGACAGACAGACAGACAGATAGATAGATAGATAGATAGATAGATAGATAGATAATGCAGTGCCGGCTTTGTGTAAAATCTGTAACTAAACCCTAGATAAAGAAAATGCAAGTAAATAGGTTTTCTAGATATCAAGGCAACATATCTGAAATAATTACATGCAATTGATGTGCTAATATTGAATGAAATTACAATTATTTCTCTTTCTAGGTGGGTGCAACGTTGCTTATGGCTATTTCACAAAACCCTATTTCACTGCTTATTGTATTATATTTATCAATTTATTTAAACATAACTAGAGATAAGCGAGCACTAAAATGCTCAGGTGCTCGTTATTCGAGTCAAAATTTTTCGGATGCTCGGGTGCTCGTTTTGAATAACGAACCCCATTGAAGTCAATGGGAGACTCGAGCATTTTTTGCAGGGGACCAAAGCTCTGCACAGGGAAGGTTGCGTGAAAACCTGGAAACCTCAGAAAATGATGGAAACACTATGGAAATGGACAGGAAACAGCAGGGGCAGCATGCATGGATGCCTCTGAGGCTGCCTAATTGTACAATGACGCCAAATTCTGGCCAACAGCCTGGTGGTGACCCTCAAGACAATTGTGCTGATCCAGACCAAGATGGGGAAGGCACATTCCTATCACATGTTAGTAAAGCACCCAACTAGGTGCAACGAAGGTCGATCACCGCCTGCGGGTGACAGCACTGCCCATGCTGGCACTGCTGTCCTATCCCCCGCCCCACGACGCAGGCATAAGTGTCTCCCTCCCCGCACTCACCCAGTAGTCCACAGCGTACACAAAGTTCTCCCAGCACAGTGCCCAGCTCTCCCCATCCCAGATGAGCAAACACGCACCCTACACCCACTCTGTCCACAGCAGACACAAAGACCTCCAAGCACAGTGCCCAGCTTTCCTAATTCCAGACGGACTAAGACGCACACTGCACCCACCCATTAGTCTCCACACGTGGGTGGGTGCAGAGCCTTTTAGGCCCCTCAAGACAATGTTTGTGTGCAAGGGCCAGTTAGTAACCCTCCTTGAAGTTGTGAGGGAGAGGCCTCCGGTGACCCTCAAGACAATTTTGGCCGACAGTGTAGTGGCGAGCCTCCAAAAAATCGTGGGTGAGAGCCTGGAGGTGACCCTCAGAAACAAATGGTTTAAAAAAGCATGGTGGTGCACCCCTGAATGACAGTCTGTGACTGAGATTGCAGGTGAACCCACTAAAATTGTAGTCTAGCACACCTTGGTGGTGAACCCCTAAATTACAAAGTTTGACTGAGATTGCAGTTTACAGCATGGGGGTGAACCCCAGGATGACTTGTTAAGACTGAGATTGCAGTTTACAGCTTAGCAGTGAACCCCAGAGTGGCTTGGTTAGACTAACAAAGCAGCTGAACCACCCAAAAATTTAGCCTGGCAAAGCATGGCGGTGACTACAGTCCAGTGAACAATTCTGTGGTGTGCGGTACAGTAGCCGCAGTCTAGAAAATATGTTTTTTCTATCACTTATATATACTACAGTCCAGTGAAAAATTGTGTGGTGTGTGGTACACTAGCCGCAGTCTAGAGAATACGTTTTTTCTCTCAGATACATTTAATACAGTCCAGTGAAAAATTGTGTGGTGTGCGGTACAGTAGCCGCAGTCTAGAGAATACGTTTTTTTTTTTTTTTAAATTATATGTACTACAGTCCAGTGAAAAATTGTGTGGTGTGCAGTACACTAGCCACAGTTTAGAAAATACGTTTTTGGCCTCAGTAATTCTACAGTCTACTGAAAACATTTTTTGCCTCAGATATTAATTCTGCAGTTTAGTGAATACACAACCCCAGGGCTAAGGATCGAGGACGAGGACGTTGGCGTCCAAGTGATGTAGGGGGCAGAGGCCGTGGTCCTGGGCAGGGTGACACAGTACCTGCTGATGAGGGAGCAGTGGAACGCCGCGAAGGTTTGCTCCCTAGCTTCATCTAGCAACTTACAGGGTCATGTGGTACAGCACTATTGAAACCACAACAGTGCAAACAGGTAATGACGTGGATAGCGGATAATGTGTCCAGTAATTTATCCACCACCCAGTCTTCCACACAGTCCACCCACGCTAGCCAAGGGAGTAGACCTCTGGCTCCTCCAGCTATACCTCCTTCCCCCCAGCATGGCCCCCCCATGGAAAATATGGATTCAGACAGATCCGGCATACTCCCAGGAACTCTTTTCAGGACCCTTCCCAGAGTCACAAACCACTGCTCAGCAGCAACCGGAACAGTTGCTCTGTCCAGATGCCCAAAATTTCAAACTTTCTCTTTTGTCTTTTTTCTTTTATCTTTGTCTGTGGGTGATGAGAGTGTGGACTTAGTGCAAGTAGTGTGTCAAGAGGTGTCGGATGATGATGATGAGACACGGTTGTCAGACAGTGACGTTGTTGTCAGGGCAGTAAGTCCGAGGGGGGAGCAGAGTGAGGAATCGGAGGAAGAGCTGGTGGATGATGAGGTGACTGACCCGAGCTGGGTTGGTAAGCTTAGTCAAGACAGTGCTTCTGAGGGGGAGGCAAGTGCTGCACCAGAACAAGTTGGAAGAGGCAGTGGGGTGGCAAGAGGGAAAAGCAGGGCCAGAGCAAGTAGATCAGCAACTATTTCACGTAGTGAAGCTCCCGTGCCGAGGCCTAGATGTTCGCAAGTCTGGAGGTTCTTTAAAGAAAGTGAGGATGACCGACGGACTGTGGTGTGCAACCTGTGCCACATCAGGATCAGCAGGGGAGCCACCACTACCAGCCTAACCACTACCAGCATGCGCAGGCATATGAGTGCTAAATACACGACTCAATAGAATCAAGGCCGTTCACATCCTGCGGGTCACACCACTGCTCCTTCCCCTGTGTCACATGCTGGCTCTGCGAGTCAACCACCCGCCCAGGACCCCGGCATGAGCGCCTCCCGCCCTACAACCACCCCTTCACCTTCACTATCCTCCACACACTACACCAATGTGTCCCAGCGCAGTGTTTAGCTGCCTTTGCATCAGACATTGGAGCGCAAGCGCAAAGGCAAATACAATTCCAACCACCCACATGCATAAGCCCTAAACGTCCACATTTTCAAACTGCTGAGCCTGGAGATGCTGCGCTATAGACTCGGTACTTGGTCCCCAGCTGCCACTATTTTTCCCGATGTGCCATCCCAGCCCTACACCAGCACGTGTCAGAGAACATTATCCGTGCACTGACCAACGCGGTTACTGAGAAGGTCCACCTAACCACGGACACGTGGACAAGTGCTGGCGGGCAGGGAGACTATATCTCCCTGACGGCACATTGGGTTAACGTGGTGGAGGCTGGGACCGAGTCTGACCCTGGGGCCACTCATGTACTGCCCACACCAAGGATTGCGGGGCCTACCTCGGTCACGGTTTCTCAGACTTATTATGCCTCTTCCTCCAATCCCTCCTCCTCCTCATCCTACTCGTCCTCCTACTCTCAATTACCATTCGTGAGCATGGCACCTTCAGTCGGTAGCTCTAGGCGCTGCAGCACTGCCGTGGGTAAGCGCCGACAGTCGGTGCTAAAACTGCTGAGCTTAGGTGACAAGAGGCACACCGCCCAAAAGCTGTTACAGGGCATCACGGCGCAGACCGATCTTAGGCTGGTGCCGCTGAACCTCAAACCAGGCATGGTTGTGTGTGACAACATGCGTAACCTGGTGGCGGCTCTGCAACTCGGCAGACTCACACATGTGCCATTATACACCAATTCTATTTCCCAAAGTAACAACAACCCATATAAACACTGCATATAAAACCTGCCGTGCCCACGTGTTCAATCTTGTGGTTCAGCGGTTCCTCAAGACCTATCCCAATTTGTCTGATTTGCTCACCAAGGTGAGATGCATCTGTGCGCATTTCAGCAAGTCAACCACAGATGCTGCCACTCTCAGGGCAGTGCAACGGCGCTTACAACTGACAGCTCACCGACTGTTGTGCGACGTGCCCACACGATGGAATTCCGGAATTCCACATTACACATGTTAGCCAGGGTTTACCAGCAGCTCAGAGCGATTGTAGACTGCCAGATGACAACTTCCACGAGAACTGGTAGTCAGGTTAGTCAGCTTCCTCAAGTCTACAATGAGGAGTGGACGTGGATGTCTGATATCTGTCAGGTGTTAAGCAACTTTGAGGAGTCAACACAGATGGTCAGCGGCGATGCCGCCATTATCAGCGTCACCATTCCGCTGCTTTGTTGGCTGAAAAAGTCACTGCGCAGTATGAAGTCAGAGGCTTTGTGCTTGTCACTGGAGATGGGGGAAGAAGATGCGTTGCTTGATAGCCAGACCACCCTCAGGTCTCTTTCTCAGCGCGTATTGGAGGAGGGGGAGGATGATGAGGAAGAGGAGGAGACTGTTGGTGAGACTGAAGAGGGTACCAATGCTCATTCCTTCTTATCTGTTGAGCGTGTATGGGCTGAAGAGGAGGAGTTGAAGAAGGAGGAAATGGAGAGTCAGCCTATTGAGGAGAGGGATTTCTTGCGTGTTGGGACTCTGGCGCACATGGCTGACTTCATGTTAGGCTGCCTTTCCCATGACCCTCACGTTAGAAGCATTTTTGCCAACACCGATTACTGGGTGTTCACCCTCCTGGACCCCCGGTACAAGCAGAACTTTTCCACTCTCATTCCTGTAGAGGAAAGGAGTATGAGAGTGAATCAATATCAACAGGCCCTGGTGCACAAGCTAAAACTATCCTTCCCATCTGACACTGCTAGCGGTAGAGGACGTAGTTCTGTGGGCCAACTAGTGGGGGAGAGGAGGGGATCAGGCAACTTGTCAAGCACTGGCAGGGGAACACTCTCCAAGGCCTTTGCCAGTTTTATGGCACCCCAGCAAGACTATGTCACCCGTCCCCAGTCTGGCAGAGTAGGGGGGAGCTGTTCAGAAAGATGGTGAGGGAGTACGTAGCTGACCATACCAACGTCCTGCATAATCACTCTGCTCCATACAACTACTGGGTTGCAAAGCTGGGGAGGTGCTGGCCTGCCCTGCCGCTAGCGCGTTGTCAGAGCGGGTCTTCAGTGCAGCTGGTGGCATCATCACTGATAAGCGTACACGCCTGTCAACTGACAGCGCTGACAGGCTGACGATTATTGAAATGAATAAAGCCTGGATTTCACCGGAATTCAAATCTCCACCGGGGGGAAGCAGCTCAACATGAAGATTCTTTATGTATCCTCTCCTCCTCATCCTTCTTTTCACACACAAACGCTGAGCCAACAGGCAATTTTTCTGAGGGCCAACTGGCGCTCTTTACAAACAATGTTTACGGAGGGCCACCTACAGGCCCTCTCTCCAATAAATTTTTAGGAGCGTCAACTACAGACACTCAAAAACAATTTTACTGGAGGGTCAACTTCAGACACTCCAAAACTAATTTTTGGGAGGCTCACCTACAGCCATTTCACTGCAATCTCAGTCTGATCAATTCATTGGTGGTGTCACCGCCATGCTGTGTCAGGGTAAATTTTTGGTTGGCTCACCTGCTACCTAAAATAACTTGGTCAATTGGGGCTGTCACCGCCATGCTGTGTCAGGGTAAAATTTTATGTGCTTCACCTGCTACCTCAGTCTAACTTGGTCACTCTGGGTTCACCGCCATGCTGTGTTAGGGTAAATTTTTGGGTGGCTTACCTGCTACCTCAAGTAACTTGGTCAATTGGGGGTGTCACCGCCATGCCGTGTCAGGGCAAAGTTTTATGTGCTTCACTTGATACCTCAGTCTAAATTGGTCACTCTGGGTTCACCGCCATGCTGTGTCAGGGTAAAATTTTATGTGCTTCACCTGCTACCTCAGTGTAACTTGGTCACTCTGGGTTCACCACCATTCTGTGTCAGGGTAAATTTTTGGGTGGCTCACTTGCTACCTCAACTAACTTGGTCACTTTTTGGTGTCACCACTAGACTGCGGCTACTGTGCCGCACACCACATAATTGTTCACTGGACTGTAGTATATATAACTGAGAGAAAAAACATATTTTCTAGACTCCGGCTAGTGTAAAGCACGCAACAGAATTGTTCACTGCACTGTAGTATATATAACTGAGAGAAAAAAACATACTCTTTAGACTGCGGCTATTTTACCGCAAACCACTCAATTTTTCACTGGACTGTAGTATATATAACTGAGAGAAAAAACATATTTTCTAGACTCCGGCTAGTGTATTGCACATGACAGAATTGTTCACTGCACTGTAGTATATATAACTGAAAGACAAAACGTAGTCTTTAGACTGGCTATTTTACCGCAAGCCACACAATTTTACACTGGACTGTATTATATATAACTGAGAGAAAAAACGTATTGTCTAGACTCCGGCTACTGTACAGCACACGACAGAATTGTTCACTGCTTTGAAGTATATATAACTGAGAGTAAAAAACGTAGTCTTTCGACTGCGGCTATTTTACCGCAAACCATTCAATTTTTCACTGGACTGTGGTATATATAACTGAGAGAAAAAACTTATTTTCTAGACTGACGCTACTGTACAGCACACTACAGAATTGTTCACTGCACTGTAGTGTATATATTACTGAGAGAAAAAACGTAGTCTTTAAATGGCGGCTATTGTACCGCAATACACTCAATTTTTCACTGGACTGTAGTATATATAACTGAGAAAAAAAATGTATTTTCTAGACTCCAGCTAGTGTACCGCACACGACAGAATTGTTCACTGCACTGTAGTATTGATAACTGAGAGAAAAAACCTAGTCTTTAGACTGCGGCTATTTTACCACAAAACACTCCATTTTTGACTGGACTGTAGTATATATAACTGAGAGAAAAAAACGTATTTTCTAGACTGACGCTACTGCACAGCACACAACAGAATTGTTCACCGCACTGTAGTGTATATATAACTGAGAGAAAAAACGTAGTCTTTAAATGGCGGCTATTGTACTGCAAACCACTCAATTTTTCACTGGACTGTAGTATATATAACAGAGAAAAAATGTATTCCCTAGACTGACGCTACTGTACAGCACACTACATAATTTTTCACTGGACTGTAGTATATATAAATGAGAGAAAAAAACGTATATTTCCTAGACTGCACTACAGATCCCAGCATGCCAAGGTACAGCAGCAGCAGCAGCAGCAAAAATGAGTCCTGAGAGGACTTTGGGCAATTTCTTTGGGGTCTGTGTGGACCACGTGCTTTCCCCTATCTGCCACCAGTCGCTGTGCACAGTGTGCCGCCAAGATGGCGGTAGCTGCACTACAAGCCCCAGCCAGCAGCCAGGAGGAGACCAAAAAAAAAGGTGCTTGCAGCCCTTAGAAGGGCTGTTGGGTTCTTTGAGGATGATTCCTGCCTAACCAACATCTAAATTGAGGCCCTAGCACTCTCCCTGACAAACAGCAGCTCTATCCCTAATCTCATGCAGGCGGCGTCTGAGACGAGCAGCCCGGGACCAGATTCTTGTATTCCCAGGTCAACTGATCTGGCCAGCCAATCCCTGCTATCGACTTGTAGGGGTCCCACGTGATGCTAGGAGGTACCAAAGACTCTTCTGCATGTTGATTGGCTGAGAAAAAGGTGCCTAACCTGCAGGAAGAGGAAGATGCCATTTCCTTTAGTATCGCAATATGCTCGTCCGAGTATCGAGCATGTACGAATACCCTAATGCTCGAACGAGCACCAAGCTCAGAAGAGCATGTTCGCTTATCTCTAAACATAACTTTTTATCTACATACATTATATTAAATTTTGGTAGTTTGACTCACCTTTCAGCGATTTGAAAGGGTCCAATTTACATAGGTCTAACTTCATGCACACTCTTTATTTAGTAACAAGGTTGGAGGACATTTTGCAAACTCACTTTGCTCAATTGAGGTCCCCTTACAGTTCTCAGCAGAAAGCTTGGTGCACATGAGTAATTGAGCTTGTCTACCCCTAGCCTTTGCCTCACACATATTGTTTCAAGAGATTCTATCATCAAAAATCCTTAAAAATGTCTAAAATTTCTGAATAGCTGAAGAGACACAGATTCAAAAGACTTATTCATTTTCTATTAACTCAAATTTACACCCCCATAGTAAGCTGGCAGACTCTCCATGCTCAGTATTGTAAAATATTTCCCAGACTCCAAAGTTCAGAAAAAGAGGTACTCTCATAGAACATGGGCTATTTGCAGTCTTAAAGCAGACTTACATGTACACTGCCTGACTGTGCAGGTAATTATCGAGAAGGCCCACTCCTTCCTGATAATTGCTTGCTTATCAGTGGAGGTAAAGTGTTGCATTTACATGCAGTGATCACCTCCACTGTATGGGGACAAGCGAAGGCTACTTCATTCCCATGTTAATTTGCCTTTATTGTAGGGGATCGGTTTGAGTTCTATGTCTATGGGTGACAAAAAAGAGACAAGGGAGACAACATGAGTGCACTGCGTGCACCTTCCTTTCATACAGCTGATCAGCGGGGGTGCTGGGTGTTTGATCCCTGCCGATCTGAATGGTGACCTATCCTGAGGATAGGTCATCAATATTAAAAGCCTGGTGAACCCCTTTAATGGCAATTCTGATAGCAGCAATGTGGTATTTTGTCTTATCCCACTCATTACATTTTCAGTTTCACTGTACCAATTCTGTATGTACTTGTAAGATGGTTGAAAATGACATCCCTCATAAGTAAAAACCTATCCTTTACTGTTAACTTGTTTCTGTGGTTACTGTTTGACCTTCTTTTGACTGCCAGTCCACCTCATCTGAATGGTGATGTTACTATGACCTAACAATTTACTAAGAATGTGGTAGTAATGTGTATCTTTAGTATGTAGATTGTGTGATATTATATCTCCGGCACTTAAGTTTGTCACATTATTTGCATTCATGTTTGATAAACTATGTGTACTGTGCATTTAAGCTGCTGTGAGGCTGAGAAATTACTAGAATAATAGTAGTAATACACTACTGTTGATAGAAACATCCTGAGGGTAAAGAATGTTTTAATAGTGGACAGAGAGATAGGTTTGCTGGCCAGCAAGATAAGGAAAGCATAAAGAAAGACAAACAGATACACAGACAAATTAATGACATATTCACCCGTTAACACCCTACAGTCTCAAAAAAACCTCTCCCTACACTGTCCCTGCACTCTCCCTATCCAAAATTATTTTTTTAAACAGGTTTCAGCAACACTGTCCCTAGCACATGAGCCTATGCTCAGCTCACAGAGAAATGATGGAGACAGCACAGGATGAGGCTTTTATAGGGCTATGACTACACAGAGAATGGCTATCTGCAGACTGGATGGCTGTATGGCATTATGAATAGAGATGAGCGAGCACTAAAATGCTCGGGTGCTCGTTATTCGAGTCGAACTTTTCCCGATGCTCGGGTGCTCGTTTCGAATAATGAACCCCATTGAAGTCCATGGGAGACTCGAGCATTTTTGCGGGGGACCAAGGCTCTGCCTAGGGAAGGCTGGGTGAAAACCTGGAAACCTCAGAAAATGATGGAAACACCACGGAAATGGACAGGAAACTGCAGGGGCAGCATGCATGGATGCCTCTGAGGCTGCCTAATCCCACCATTACCCCAAATTCTCAGGCAACAGCCTGGTGGTTACCCTCATGGCAATTGTGCTCACCCAGACCAAGAAAGGCGAGGCAAATACCCATCACATGTTAGGGAAGCACCCAACTAGGTGCAACAAAGGTCCATCACCGCCTGCAGGTGACACCACTGCTCATGCTGGCACTGCAGCTGAAATCAAGTTTAGTATCTGTTCTTATCAGTTGCTGTGCCTGCTGGTGGTATAGTGGTGAGCATAGCTACTTCCCAAGCAGTTGATCTGGGTTTGATTCCCATCTATCGCAGGAGGCAATTCAGAATCAGTACAATACCTAATACGTCCCCTATCCGGCTAAATTGTTTGTAGCGAGGGCCTGTAGGTGGGGGGCAGGAGGTTTCGCTGGAAGAGCCAGAGGAGTGCCCCCCTGGGCTAGCGTGTGTGGTGGTGACAACAGCCGGAATGGATTTGGAAAAACTGTTGCTTTAACCCGTATGGTATCGATTCTTCTCAGTTTAATACCGTATACGTCCCCTATCTTGGGACCCTATATTTAATGGATTTTTCCACCACGGAAAACGGAAAAAGAGCTTGCTCTGTCCAGGGGAATGTCTTTCCCACTGCAGCTAAGGGGATGTGTCCATGCTCTGCCTATCACAGGTCATGAGGCAGATAAAAGATGAACAAAAACAAACATGAGTACAACTTCTAATACGTCCCCTATCCGGCTAAATTGTTTGTAGAGTGGGCCTGTAGGTGGGGGGGGGCAGGCTGGGGCAAGGAGGTTTCGCTGGAAGAGCCAGAGGAGTGCCCCCTGGGCTAGCGTGTGTGGTGGTGACAACAGCCGGAATGCATTTGGAAATACTCTAGCATCAGCCGGTGCAGTATCGATTCTTCTCAGTTTAATACCGTATACGTCCCCTATCTTGGGACCCTATATTTAATGGATATTTCGAACACGGAAAACGGAAAAAGAGCTTGCTCTGGCCCGGGGAGTGTCTTTCCCACTGCAGCTAAGGGGACGTGTCCATGCTCTGCCTATCACAGGTCATGAGGCAGATAAAAGAAGAACAAAAACAAACATGAGTACAACTTCTAATACGTCCCCTATCCGGCTAAATTGTTTGTAGAGTGGGCCTGTAGATCAAGTGTGGTATGTGTTCTATGTATACTACTCAGTTTAATACCGTATATGGCAGCTATCCGGAAAAATAGTTTGGAGAGAGAGAAAGATAGGAAAAAGACGTAAATTGTTTGGAGAGAGGGCCTGCAGGTGGGGGGGGGGCAGGCTGGGGCAAGGAGGTTTCGCTGGA
>ONZH01029293.1:0-52980 GCA_900303285.1 Rhinella marina | reverse complement strand
TAAAAATTCCGTCACTGCCTGAAACCGGGCACAATGCAGAATTCCTTAAAGAATTCAGACTAATCCAAGCACCTTTAGCTAATTGGTCTGTCTTCGACTTCCTGATAAACAAGCTAACCATATTATTCCCAAATTTTACATCCTCTAACCTCAAAGGACAACTCATCCGCTTATTTGCTGCTACTAACTCACTAACTCTGGTTGCACCAAAGAAAGCTAAAATAAACGCTGTCTTAAATAGTGCTGCTTCATATCCAGAAGATGTGCAATAACCCACTGCATACACCAACTTTCCTAAAAGATCAAAAGTAACCGGCCGTCTTTTATCAACACTCACCGAAGACCTCCTAACCCCTTTAAGAAATTGCTTAACCATAAAAACATTTGAAAACGCCTGTAATCCTGCTAACTTAAAGAAAAAAGAAATACCTGCAACAGATCTCTGAACTGCCGAATAGCCCAAACCCAGCTCTAAAAGACTGCATAAAAATTTTAAAAATAAACTTACATCATTATTAAAAAAGGAACATTGCCTACCCACACAGAAAAGACACCATCTCCTCCATGCCAAGGAGTAACCATCCCACGTCCTAGGTGCTAACGATCTTATAATGCAATCGCTGATCATTCCTGTACCAGATCCCATAGCCTCTTCGGACACGGAATTCCACACTTCTCTGCTTCCGGAACTAGGGAGAAGAATCTTTCCCACTGAGCGCGGGAAAGAGAATCAGCAATCTCATTATCCTTGCTGGCAATATACCTAGCTTTAATCCATACATTAAGCTCTAAACAACAATGAACCAAAAAACGTAGTAACCGAACAACCACCTCGCTATTTGAAGATAAGCAGTTAATTGCAAAAAGAACACCCTTGTTATCCGAAAATATCAAAACTCTCCTGTTTCTAAAAACGCTACCCCAAATCACCAGAGAAACAACAATTGGAAATAACTCTAACAAAACCAAATTTTTGTTTAAACATAAGCTAATCCACTGATCAGGCCATTTTTCAGCAGACCACTGACCATTAAAATAGGCCCCGTAACCCCAAGAACCTGACACATCTGTAAATAAACCTAAAGAGCCTATTTCTTGAAACTCTTCCTGCCAAGCACTATGCCCGTTAAAGCTTCTCAAAAATTCCTCCCAAACAGCTAAATCATCTTTCAAGACTTTCGTTACCCTAATATGGGCATACGGCGATTTGACACCTTTCGTTGCCATGTACAATCTTCTAGAAAAGACCCTGCCAACTGGAATTACTCTAGACGCAAAAGCTAACAAGCCCAACAAGCTCTGTAGCTCCTTTAATAGCGTCTTTTTAACTAACTGCATATTTTGAATTGCCAAAATAGCCTTTTCCACTTTGACCATTGGAAGCCTGAACTCCATTCTTACTGAATCAATGATAATACCTAAAAACTCTATCTCCTGACAAGGACGAACAGTTTTTTCGGCTGCCAACGGAACCCCAAACCAATTACAAATCCTAATAAAACTATCTAACAATTTAACACACTCCGTATAAGAACCTACAAACAAAAAATCATCTAAATAATGAATAACGCTATACAAACCAACTTCATAACAAACAACCCACTGTAAAAACGAAGAAAAGGTTTCAAAATAAAAACAAGACCACGAAAAAACCCATAGGTAAACATTTGTCAAAAAAGAATTTTTCATCAAAACAAAAACCCAATGAATTAAAACCTTCAGGATTAACAGGCAATAAACGAAAAGCAGCTTTAATGTCTGCTTTCGCCATGAAACAACCTTCACCAGCAGAACGCAACAAACCAACTGCATCGTCAAAAGACGAATAAGACACTGATGCAGCCGTCTTATCCAATGAATCATTCAACGAACTTTTCAAGGGATAAGATAAATGATGAATTAATCTAAATTCTCCCGGGTCTTTCTTTGGAACCAGACCCAGAGGAGAAACCCTAAAATTTTCAAAAGGAGGCTCCACAAACGGACCAGCAACTCTGCCTTCCCTAATCTCTTTATCAATTTTTTTTCCAACCACCTCCTTATGACTTCTTACTGATGGTAAATTATCAGACATAAAACAACCTTTCCCAGAGAAGCTCGGGACATAAAAACCAAACATAAAACCACTATGAATTATTTCCGCCTTCAGCCGGTCTGGAAACAATTCTAGCCATGGCAACATTCTTATTAATTTCACCGGCGTCTGAGCTTTTAGCAAAATCTCTTGAATTTTGACCTTGCACACCTGCTGTGCCGTTTTTCTTGAAGCAACGAAAATTTGGATGCGCACCTGCACAGAACGAACACTCGTGACGATATTTACAATTACTAAGCCACTTACACGCTGATTCATTATATGCAAAACATACACCTTTTTTGCTAATAGCTCCAGACGTCAATGATGTATTTGGCCTATTCTGAAAGCCCCGCTGCGGGAGCATCAAACTAAGCCAAAGGCCAACATCTTTTGAACCCCACTTTAAATTACTATGTACTGCTAACTTTTGGCGAAAAGTTTCATCATATGTAAACCACGCCAAGCCACCAAAATTACGGTAGGCTTCTAGTATGGAATCCACATGTTGAAAAAGCCCCACACAAAACTGTGGATGCTTAGCACATAACATAGATGCAAAAATGCAAAATGCCTGCAGCCAGTTGTTAAAAGACCATGGCGCAGACCTTTTCCTTTCATCATCCTTATCATCTTTTTTATCTACTTTAAAAGATTCTTTGGAAGAAGGAAGCAATGCCAATATATCAACATACTCCCTACTCCAAATTTTTTCTTTAATACTCTGAGACAAGTGAAACCCCAGAGGAGAACCTTCACAGGTCATTGCTTCCTTTAAACAGGTTTCAGAAATCCCAGAGTTTTTTTCAGATAAACATTTAATATCAGCGCTGGAGAGCTGGAGAATCACACCACACTACAGCAGGCTGATTAACTGAACTAGGAGCCACAGAAGCAGCTAAATCAGTAAATAGCTTTGCTAAACCGAGCAATAACTGATTGTTATCTTGTACTACGTTGGCAGGCAAAGGAAAACCTTGCCTGCATGTCGTCTCACCTAATCCAGGCGCTTGATCCTGAGCAGGAACGCTGGGAGCCAGCTGCGGCGCTCTACTACCAACCCCAGACTGCGATGCAGCCCGTCCGGGGGAGGAGCGCCTGCTGCCGCTCCTTCTGGAAGCCTCTTCAGCCGGGGAGTAAGCCCTCCTTGGCCTCTTGGTCCTTCTTGAGGCCCGCGGAAGATCTTCAGCGCTATTGGAAGCGCCTCCTGAAGCTCCGGCTGTCGCATCTGGGATGACGTCACCGCGCAGTGCGTCGGGACGCTGCTCCGCTTCTTGCGCATGCGCTGCACATTCTTCTCCGAGACAGCGCCGCAGCCACTCCTCTCCGCCTCTTGACTCGGCGCGCTCAATCAGCCGCCTCAGAAGCTCCTCCATGAAGACGCCGAAGGTGAGTAGATCTTCTCCCGACTCCTGAATTCTTCACCCGCTGCTCCTCTTCACTCCGCGCCGCCACCGATGCTTGAAGAAGGCGCCGGACCTGCTTGCCACACCGAATTCTTCAATCCAGCTGCCGCTCCCGTTGCCTCACCGAACTTCTCCGCTGCGCCGCTCTTTCTTCTGCCCAGTAAGGCCGGCGAGCAAAAGCTCTTTTGCAGCTACGCCGGCGCTTAACCAGGGCTTCAAACGACGTCTTCTTTTCTTCAGGTACGGCGTCAGACAGAGCCCAGGTACCCAGGACCCGGCTATATATAATCCATTTTCCCGCCACCAGCATTCACGGACTAATCAACATCTGGCAGAATTACCTGCCCTGGTAACAGATAGGCAACCGCTGACCAATCCGCTCTCCCTTTACCTCAGAACAGAAAACCTGTAAAACAAACACACAGAACCAGAAAAAGGCGGGAGAGGGGGGGGCAAACAAGAACCAACATATACTATATGTGCTCAATGGCACCATGACAGTCCCTACGGCATAAAGCCTCCGTGCCTATGTTCAATATACAGTGTGCAGGAAGGAGAGGGCACATATTTACAGATGACATCAGTGACTGCTGCTGATATCACTAACCTCAGCCATACTGACAGCTCAGAAGGGGTTAAAGCTCCTGACCTGTTGGTCTGGCTGGAATAAACATGTCTGTAATAAGATCACATTGCAGAGTGGTCATAGACAGAACAGACACTAGGATTGCTCACACTTTGTTGTCCACAGCACCTTTCTGGCTCTGCTACATCACTGCAGTCAGTGAGTTACATCACAGATTCTCCTCATTCTCTCTTCCTCTTGCAAAGTTTCTTTATTTCAGCTTCTAACAAGTTTCTCTGCTAAGCCCCTTCAGCCCTGTATAGTCAGGACTGAAGTCACAGCAGAAGGAAACTTCTCTGACACAAGCAGGGTGCCTTTAGGACCCAGGAGCAGCACACTCCTTCCATGGACTAGAGCACTGCTGGCATGGACAAGGCAGGGAGCTATGAGAGAAGCACAGAGGGGGCGTGGCTGCCAATAGCAAAGGAACCAGGCAGATCTGCTGCAGAAGATATATGAGGAAGTTTATTGTCTGCCTGCTTTCTTTACAGTTTTAATAAGTGCTAACAAAGTGGCCAACCCCTTTAAGGATTTGACAGAGGAAGAAATTCGACCCCACTGTGACCAGCTGGAAAAAATTCTCACACATGACGATCAACGTGATATTGATGCAGCAGACCTAAGTCATGAACTAAAGTCAGTCTCCAGATTTATTCCCATAGAGTGTACTACACCCAGGGATGTGTTAGAACATATCTGCAAAAGTAAAATGACCAGCATATTTCCAAATGTCTGCATTGCTCTTCGCATACTTCTTACACTACCAGTTAGTGTTGCAAGTGGTGAGCGCAGCTTTTCTAAGTTAAAGCTGATTAAAACATATCTGCGGTCCACCATGACGCAGGAAAGACTTGTTGGCCTTGCTACAATATCAATAGAGTCTGAACTTACCCAAGAATTGGATCTGGATGATGCAATACATGCATTCTCATCTCAGAAAGCAAGAAGAGCAAGTTTCCTTTAAAATACATACTGTTACAGTTCCAAGTTATGTTTTTAGTGAACAGTTAAGAAGTTCAAGTTTCTTTTATGCCAGTTGAAGTTGAAGATTTGTGAGTCGGAGACCTGTTTACAGTCAAGAAATTCATAGCTAAAGAGAAAGTTTTCTTGGTAAGTCAATTTATGTTATATCAAAAGTAGAAGTATGAAGGGCGGACTTATCTCTGTACTTACATGCATATAAATGTAATGAAGTGATTGTGAAATTATTATTTTTTTTAATTAAACTGCTTTTGCATGTTTTTGTCTTTACTATAGGGCTGCCTATCTTTCCTGCTAAATTTGATTACAAAAATGAGATGCCTTAAAGTTGGATTAAAGTTGGACACAGTTTTCCCTGGTAGGTTAATAAGTATACATACATTTTTTAGTTACTGTAAATGTATTGTTGTAATACTTTGTTCAGTGTAATAAATGTGAAATCATTTTTTTCAAGATCCAAATCTTAACTGTTTCTCTATTTTTGTCTTTAATACAGTTACATATCTTTTTACATGTGAAATATAAGTCTGAATTGATGACTTGAAAAACGATTGAAAAAATTGGATACATGTTTCTCTGGTAAGATAATCATTTTACTTGTAATTAAAGCGAAGGCATTGTGAGGATAGTATTAGATTAATACACAATTGGCTGCAGGATGTATCAATATTAGAGATGATCTGTACGCATTAGTGTACAAATTAGAAGATGCGTATGTATTAGCGTACAGATTATAAAATGCGTACGCTACTTCTCGAAAATTGCTCCCGAGCAAGCTCGCTCATCTCTAATCAATATGTATCAAGAGACCTTATAGCCCACAAGAATGTTCATTACAAGTAGTAAAAACCTTTTTAGATTTTAATTTAAATAGTCTTAAACTTTGGTTAAGATTTACAAGTGTGAATGAAAGAGGAGTAGTTTATTACTTTGTGAGCTACTAGTATTGCGATCTAAAAACAGTTGGCTATTTCACTTTCCTACCATTAATTTTTTTAATGGGAAGGGGGCGCCATTTCATTTTTCGCCTTAGGCAGCAGAAAAGCTAGAAGCGGCCCTGGCTGTGACATTACAGGGCTGGCTGGCTGATAATTGGCTGCATGCATGGCATTGTGGGTGATCCCTCGTTCCCACAGTTCCTTGCTCCATGTCCTAACATGTGCAGCAGCCATTTTAGGAAAAATGCAATTCATTACCACGAAGCGTGAGGAAGTTCGGATTCGGTGCGAATCAAACATTTTCTGAAATTTGGATCAAGTTCCACTTCGTCAGCTTCGATTCGCTCATCTCTAATGGAAATCCAAAAATGCAGTTTGCCTGCAAAATGTAGCATAAAATGCAATGAACCTGTGATAGGATGTGATGGATGTGATAACCCCATCTAACAGCAGGAGCTGTCAGCAGCTCAAAACTTTCAGTGCCCAGCTGAAAGTGAAAGTAAAAACAGCTTTCACTCCCGACTCGATTTCTAACAGCTATATCTTCTGATATAGTGGATATAATGCTGTGATTCTGGTATCATTTGAAAGCTTGAAATGCCAGCCTTAAAGCAAGGTCATTTTTCTATCTGCTACCAATCCCAAGATATGAGCAGCTAAAGCAGCCCTCCCCTCTTCAGTCTGGTTTGCTTTGGGCACTTGCAGCAGCAGCAGAGCTGGGCACTTGGGAGCTGTTTTCCAGCTGAATCTCTGACAGCCGCATAGAAGTAAGTTTTAGGGGGTTGTTTGTTTGTTTTTTGTTTGTTTTTATAGATTGCACAATATAGGAAAGAAGAACCATGGGGGCATCTAGGGGCATTTTTTTACTGGCACATTATAGGGAGCACCTGGTGGCACTAAAGGGGCATTTCTTACTGGCCCATTTTTTGGGGGGGCACTATGGAGGAGAGGAGCCCTATGGGGGCATCTGGGGACACTTATTATTGGCACATTATGGGGGGGCACTATGGGGGCATGTGGTGGCTCTAAAGGGGCATTTTTTTACTGGCCATTATGGGGGGCACTATAGCATCTTGTGGCACTACGGATGCATTTTTTTACTGGGACATTATGGGAGGCACTATTGGGGAGAGTGGTGCTATAGGGCATCTGGTGGCACTATAGAGGCATTATTTACTGGCACATTATGGGAGGCACTATGCTGGATAGGAAGACTATGGGGGTATCTGGTGGCACTAAAGGGGATTTTTTTACTGGCACATTATGGGAGCACTATGGGGGCATCTGGTGGCACTAAGAAGGGGGATTTTTTTACTGGCACATTATGGGGGGCACTATAGGGGCATCTGCTGGGGGCATTAAGAATGAGCATTTTTTACTGGCATATTATGGGGGGCACTATGGAGAAAGGGGAGAGGAGCACAATGGAGGCATGTGCTGGGGGCACTAAGATAGGGCACTGTGTGCCAATAATTGTTGAAGGGGGCACTATCTGTGTGGTACTAGTATTTTCAGGGGGATAGTTTCTGCAGTATAGTATTGGGGAGCACAGTATTAGGGGTGGCAGGAAAGGGTGTTCAGAAGATGTGAAGATGATGGAAAAGTGGGAAACTAATGTCTGTTTGTCAATCTCTGCAGAAACGAGAGATATCTGAAAAATCATCATGGCGGTCTGGTCTGAATAGAGAAGATGAGGAAAGAGAACGTCTACGTGAAAGGTGACATCACTGGGTGTAAGAGGTATGTGGTTCTGTGTAGGAGAGGAGATGCTCTGGCTTCTCCTCCTGCAATTTACAGAAGGAGGATTCAGAGCTGGGCAGCTATAAGCATGGTGGTGGCTGCAAATGGGGCAGGGGGCTTCGGCCTGGCGAGGTTGGCCGAGGGGGGCAGCAGGTCACGGGTGGATGGTGGGAGGAACCACAGGCAGCAAGCAGGATCCGGGGAGGGAGGAGAGGAGCTTCCTGGCTGTTGTGTATTGTATAATGTGAAGCAAGCAGTGCAGCC
Source organism: Rhinella marina (assembly GCA_900303285.1). Taxonomy (NCBI): domain Eukaryota; kingdom Metazoa; phylum Chordata; class Amphibia; order Anura; family Bufonidae; genus Rhinella; species Rhinella marina. The sequence goes on along the minus strand of ONZH01029293.1, from coordinate 44,952 downwards.
AGGGCAGGCCCTCCCCTCTCTGTATGATGTGTAGAGCCGGGCTCCTCCACAAAGACCTACACACCTTAAATATCGTGCGGCTCCTCCTCCACTCCTCTTTTGGCGCCTTCAGGACCAAGAGGGAGAAAGTGATGCTGCAACAGCTCCTGCCACGGAGCTACGTGGGGGACAGTGTGTGAAACAGAACTGGATGGCGAATCCAGTTACAGGGAGGGAAGAAGTACAGTAGCTTTATGTTGGGGCCCTGAGTATTGAGTACAGTGCGTCTATGTAGGATGAGGGTTAGACTCTTACCTTCAACAACAATATAATTTAAGCTGTACATTGTTTGTTGGGAGTGGCCTATTATATGTAGGAGTGGCTTATAATAATGGGTGGGGCCAAAAAATTTGCTACGTGTGCCACAATTTTTTTATGATAGGAAGAAGTAGGTGACAAGAGGGGTGACAAGTCCTCTGTAAGTACTATACAGTAAGGAGAGGAAGGAGACATGAAGAGGAAACGAGGTGATAACCTGAGGGGTCTGAAGTAATATCTTGAAAGAGAAGGTAGGACTTGTTTGGCAGATGGGAAGATGACAGCACCCATCCTTGGCAAGGCAATAGTACCATCTCTCATCGTCCTTTAAACAAACGGAAAACCACACACACAGAACACGGGCTTTCACATGAACTTCCTTGGATTTACACCACGATTGCAGCAGGAAGCCTAGAATATGAATTGGACCATGCTGCGGCAGCTGGATGACTTTTAGATGTTGTCAGCATTGTTTGTGTATGGCACAAATTTTGAAAAAATGTATTCCGATAAGCCACGCCCTGACAAGCCACACCGACACAATCTGCATAACTGATTTCCCTAGAAAACATTTACAAATGGGCAACCAATCAGAGCTATGAAAGAAATGAATAGTGGAATCTGATTGGTTGCTATGGGCAACAAAGACAATTTTACTATTGATAAATGAGATTTATCAAAACTGGTGTAAAGTAAAACTGGCTTAGTTGCAACCATAGCAACCAATCAGATTCCACCTTTCATTTTTCAGAGCTCCTTTGGAAAATGAAAAGTGGAATCTGGTTGCTATAAGCAACCAAGCCAGTTTTCCTTTACACCAGTTTTGATAAGTCTCTCCCTTTGTGTGTAGTAATATTCATATGTTCCTTTTTTTGTGAAAAATATGCCTCCAAAAAACTGCGAGAAACACACCTAAATGCTGTGAGTGACTGACCTAAGGGAGGGCTCATGTACATTGCTCTACAGCAGGGGTGCACAACGTTTTCTGATTGGGGGCCACATTGCCAGACTGAACCAATGATGAGGGCCGAAAATAAAATTTAAAAGGGTATTAGAAACTTAAATACTGTATTTATACCATATTGAGCACACAGTATATACCATTAATGTCTAGTTAGAGTTCCAGGACTCCCATCTAATGGGAGAATACATGAAAAATACATGTTAGCAGCCACAAGACATATATATACATGCCTATTACCAGATGGTTGGGGGCCGCACAGAATGGTATCAAGGGCCGCATGTAGCCCCCGGGCCGCAGGTTGTGCACCCCTGCTCTACAGGGTCATACTGGTGCACCAGAGTACCAGAGGATCCTCCAGTGGGCACAAGATTTGACTAGTGATGATCGAGCACCCCGATGTTTGGGTGCTCGGGTGCTCTGGCCGAACACTAGGTGCTGCACGAGTGCTCGGCCGAGCAACCGAGTATAATGGAAGTCAATGGGAGAAGACCAGGCATCCCCTGCTCTGCAGAGGGGAGGGTGTCTGGTCCATAGGGAAACGTCAGAAATGGTGGAAACACCACAGAAATGGTTAGGAAACAGCATGGGGAGGATATTTGGATGCATCTTGGACACCGAAGTCGCTGCTATTAAAGATGATGGCCGACTATTACGCCACTTTTACAGAATGACAAAAATACCCCCAAAAAACCCAAGATAACATCGATTTTACAGGAAATATTGTTGGGAAACATAGATTTACTTGTACGTTAAGCGCAAGTGCTGCCAAAAATTACACGTATGAGGCACTCCCATACAACCGGTATATCATATAAAGGAGGGCCTCATTCACATTGTGGTATAATTGTGGGTCTCCAACACTCATAAAGCCTATGCACTAAGGAAAAGGGCTACCAAAAATTACAAGGATCAGGCACTCCAATACACCCTTTATTACACATAAAAGAGGGCATCAGACACACCCTTGAAAAATTATCATTGATGGCCTGCTGCTGACACTCAAAAACAATAGAGGTGACCTGCTGCTGCTGCGCAGACCGTCCCAAAAATTTAAGAGTGACACTCTGCTGCCGAGCTGACCGTTCAAAAAATTTAAGGGACACGTGTTTCTGCCACCGCACCGCTAAGAGTCGCTGACGACTGTTTCTTTTTTCGCTATCCGCCGCGGGAGGCCAGTGCCCCCCCTGGCGTCGTGTGCCGTGTCGGCTGTTCCACTTTCGCTCTCCACGGTAATTCCAGGTCCAATTGTGTTTATCTAAGTTGCTGCCCTTAAAAAGCTCAAAGTTTGATCTTAAGATCAAGTTAGCTGTCTGCAGGGAGGTGAGCTACCACCTGTTGGAGCCCCTGCCTCTCGGCGCCTCCCCGATGCTGTTCGTTGAGTGTCCCGGGGGCCGGAATCGTTTAATTAAAAAATTCAAGTGTTCAAACCAAGCCTGGTCGACTCAATACTTGAGCTCTGAATAATGGAATCGGACTCCATGCTGCTGCCACCGCACTTTATCAAACTGTCCCAAATTTAAGTTTGGCACTCTGATGCCGAGCTGATCGTAAAAAAAATTTAAGGGACACATGCTGCTGCTAATGCCAAGCTGACCGTCCCAAAAAATTATATTCTTGATGTGACATTCCGCAGAAGAGCAGACCGTTAAAAATTTTCAAGTGTGACACGCTAATGCCAAGCTGACCGTCCAAAAAAATTTATATTCTTCATGTGACATTCTGCAGAAGAGCAGACCGTTAAAAATATTTAAATGTGACACGCTAATGCCGAGCTGACCGTCCAAAAGAATTATATTCTTCATGTGACATTCCGCAGAAGAGCAGACCGTTAAAAATATTTAAATGTGACACGCTAATGCCGAGCTGACCATCCAAAAGAATGATATTCTCGATGTGACATTCCGCTGCGTAGCTGACCGTTAAAAATTTTTAAGTGTGACACGCTAATGTCAAACTGACCGTCCAAAAGAATGATATTCTTAATGTGACATTCCGCTGCATAGCAGACCGTTAAAAATTTTCAAGTGTGACACGCTAATGTCGAGGTGACCGTCCAAAAAAATGATATTCTTCATGTGACATTCCGCTGCATAGCAGACCGTAAAAAATATTTAAATGTGACACGCTAATGCCGAGCTGACCGTCCAAAAGAATGATATTCTTCATGTGACATTCCACCGCATAGCAGACCGTTAAAAATTTTCAAGTGTGACACGCTAATGCCGAGCTGACCGTACAAAAAAATTATATTCTTCATGTGACATTCTTTAGAAGAACAGACAGTTAAAAATATTTAAGTGTGACACGCTAATGCCAAGCTGACCGTCGAAAAAATGATATTCTTCATGTGACATTCTGCAGAAGAGCAGACCGTTAAAAATATTTAAGTCTGACACACTAATGCCGACCTTATAGAAAACAAATTATAGGGAGACATGCCGCTTAGCTGAACGTCAGAAACATTAGAAATGACATGTAGCAGAGCTGAGCGTGTAAAACATTATGGTTAAGTGCCTGCTGGTGAGCTAACAGGCCAAAAAAATATGTTGCAGGCCCAGCTGGTGAGCTGAGCGGCTTTCCAATTCGGATGCAGGCCCAGCTGGTGAGCTAAGCGTGTAAAACATTATGGTTGAGTGCCTGCTGATGAGCTGACAGGCCCAAAAATTATGTTGCAGGCCCAGCTGGTGAGCTGACGGCTAACAAATTCGGGTGCAGGCCCAGCGGGTAGACTTCGAGGGCAGCCTAATAAGCAGCTTCATATGATGGAGGAAGAGGAGGAGAAGAGGAAGGGGTACATGATAATACAGTGTATTCAATACACCCTAAAAGCCAGATTTAAGGTTCCTTCATGTTAAGCCACTTTCCTCTGGTGGAGTACAGAAGTCAGGGGCAATCCAGGCCTTGTTCATTTTGATAAGCGTCAACCTGTCAGCATTGTCAGTTGACAGGCGGATGCGCTTATCAGTAATTATGCCCCCAGCGTCACTAAATACCCGCTCAGACAAAACGCCAGCACCTCCAAGGTGTAGAGCGCCAGTTCGTGCCACGTGTCCAGCTTAGACACCCAATAATTATACAGCACAGAGGGATGGCTGAGGACGTTGACATGGTCAGCTACGTACTCCTTTACCATCTTCCAAAACTTTTCCCTCCTTGTGACACTAGGCCGCTCATCAGGGTGAGGCTGCTGGCGGGGTGTCATGAAACTGTCCCAGGCCTTGGAGAGTTGTCACCTTGCCTTGGTTGGAACTGCTGTGTGTTCCCCTCGTCTCCCCTCCTCGGGTGGCCAAGGAACTACGTACTCTGCCGCCAGCGTTGTCAGATGGAAATTTGTGGAGCAATTTTTTCGACAAGAGCCTTCTGGTATTGCAACATTTTACTTGTCCTCTCCACCACAGGAATGAGAGATGGGAAGTTCTCTTTGTAGCGGGAGTCGAGAAGGTTGAACAACCAGTAATCCGTGTTTCCTAAAATGCGTATAACGCGCGGGTCACGGGAAAGGCAGCCTAGCATGAAGTCAGCCATGTGAGGCAGAGTCCCAACAGACAAGGCTTCGCTCTCCCCACCAGGAGCATGACTCTCAATATCCTACTCGTCCTCTTCCTCCTCTTCAGCCCATCCACGCCGAAGAGATGGTGTAAACGTGGTATGCCTACCCTGTGTAGCGGTGGCAACCGTCTTCTCCTCCTTCTCCTCCAGTTGGTGCTGAGAAGATGAATCGATGCTGCTCTGGCTATCACCCTGTGTAGGGTCTTCCCCCATTTCCACCTCTTCCACACGCAGAGCATTGGCCTTTATTGTGAGCAGTGACTTTTTTAGCAGACACAGAAGTGGGATGGTTACACTGATAATGGCATTATCGCCGCTCACCATCTGTGTAGATTCATCAAAGTTCCGTAACATCTCACAGAGGTCAGACATCAATGCCCCCTCGTCGCTTGTGAAGAGCGGAAGCTGACTAGAAAGGCGCCGACCGTGGTGCAGCTGGTATTCTACTACTGCCGACATCAGGCTGCGAAAGGCCTCGGTGTCCACCAACCTAAACGGCAACATTTCCAGGGCCAGCAACTTGGAAAGTTGCGCGTTTAGAGCTATGGCCTGTGGGTGGGTGGCAGGGTATTTGCCCTTGCGTTCAAATGCCTTCGGTAAGGACATTGAAGTGGACGTGCTGGCTGATGTTTCCTGCGAAGGTCCAGGTGCAGGGCGGGAGGCATCGGGGCCTGTGTCTTGGACAGCACGTAACAGAGGGGAAGAGGAGGCAGTGGTGTGACCTGCAGACACAGATCGTGGACCCAGGCGTTCGGCCCACCGTTTAGGGTGCTTTGCTGACATGTGGCGGATCATGCTGGTGATGGTCAGGTTGCTGGTGTTTACGCCCCTGCTCATCTTGGTACGGCACAGGTTATCGTCCGTTTATCGTCAGTACTTTCCTCAAAAAACCGCCAGACTGACGAACACCTAACCCTTGGCAAGGGAGCTGGTCACAAGGGGCTGCTCCGGGGAACAGTTGTGGGCCTGGTTGTCGTGACCTGCCTTCTCCCTTTTTCCACCCCACTGCCTCTTGCAGCCTGTTGCGCTGCTGCGGTTCCCTCCCCCTCTGTACTGCTGTCCTCGCTCGGCTTGCCACCTTCCCAGGTTGGGTCAGCTATTTCGTCGTCCACCACCTCCTCTTCTGCATCCTCACTCTGCTCCTCCTCCTGACATGGTGAACTAACGAGAACCTGACTTAACTGCGTCTCATCCTCATCCACAACCTCTTGAGACACTAATGGCCCTTGACTTATTGGCAACTGTGTCTCATCATCATCCACCTCGGGAGAAAATACTTGTCGTTCCTCACCGTCATCGTCTTCAGACTGTGTTTGCTCAATAGGTTGGGAATCAGGGCACAATATCTCCTCATGTCCCACTTCAAGCGGCCTTGGCGAGAGGCCCAAGCCAAGGGACGATGATGAAAAAAGCTCCTCGGAATATCCCAATGTGGGATCTCTTCTTTGCCCAGACTCTGCATGGTGGGAGGAAGGAGGATCAGGGTGAGGATGCGGTTGCCCAGACTCTTGGCTACTGAGACTGGACTTTGTGGAAGAGGGGGTGGTGCTGAACCGATTGGAAGCATTATCAGCTGAAATCCAACTGACTACCTGCTCGCACTGCTGTGGCGACAAGAGTTGCGTCTTGCGCTGCCCTGCAAACTGGGACATGAAGCTAGGAGTTTTGGATGACTTTGTTTCTTGGGCTCTGCCAGCAGGCACAGTTTCACCGCGCCCAGAGCTATGGCCTCTGCGTTCACCATCAGCAGCACGCCCACTTCCCCATCCCTTAGTGCTCGCCTTGTGCATATTGTATAGTACAGTGATGGCTAACCTCGGCACTCCAGCTGTGGTGAAACTACGACTCCCAGCATGCTCCATTTATTTCTGTTGAGTTCTGAGAGCAGTCAAGCAAGGGGGGCATCTTGGGAGTTGTAGTTTTACCACAGCTGGAGTGCCAAGGTTAGCCATCACTGGTATAGTATATATGCAACTTGGTCACAACTACAGTACTACAGATTTTTATTAACTGTATGATCAGAAAAATGTAAACAAATGTCCAATATTCTGAATGCGGTAACGTTATAGAGCAGCAGCAAATGAGAAACTGCAGCCTAAATTAACGGTATTAAATACGGAGGTAGGCTACAGAGACTTTTTAACGGTTGTAATACGCTGTGCACCTAGCGTTACTGACAGAGCACCTCTGGGGGGTTTTTGCCACCCAAAATAATAAAAAAAAGACGTATTTCACAATGGACTTTGGTCTTTTTGGAACAGCGGCAATCTTTCTACCTACCCAAATACTATCCCTATTGTTTAGTTCCCTCCTAGGCAAAATTGAACTGCAGTAGCAAATGAGGAACTGCGGCCTAAATGAACGGTATTAAATACGGATGTCAGCTACAGAGACTTTTGAACGGTTGTAATACGCTGTACACCTAGCGTTACTGACAGGGCACACCTGGGTTTTTTTTGCCACCCAAAATTTAAAAAAAAAACGTATTTCCCAATGGATGTTTGAACAATGATAGTAACCCTGCCTATAGAAATTCTATCAATACGCAAATGTCATACAGCAAGACGCAAAAGAAGTACTGCGGGCTTAACAGCAGAAATTATAGCAAAGTATGTCAGGTATATAGTATACAGAGAGTATCCTACAGCATGCAGATGCAGCAGCACATGTGGCATTAATGGCAGGCCACCTAGTGCTATTTTCACCACCTTTAAAGTCCTCAAATGTCAGTAAATAAAGGTTTGTGACAGATATAATAGCCCATACAAGGGCTTTTGGGTCTTTTTTGAGCGATTTCTATCCCTGCGTGCTTCTCTCCCTACAGTGTATGTCCCTCCTTGCTGTAGCAGCGCTTGTGGCGTTAATGGCAGGCCACCTAGCGCTATTTTCAACACCTTCAAAGTACTGAACTATATAAAAAAAAAGGTTGTGCCAGATATAATAGCCCTTAAATGGGCTTTTGGGTCTTTTCTGATCATTTTCTATCCCTGCCTAGCGTGCTTCTCTCCCTACACTCTCTGTCCCTCCTTGCTGCAGCTTTCCCTGTCTAACACTGGCTGGGTCACATGTCACCGGGTGCTTTATAGCACCCGATGACGCGTTCCCGGCCAGCCAATCAGTGTAATGCCAGTAGCTAAGATGGCTACTGGCATTACAGTGAATGCCAGTACTCTCCGCACGCTAATTGGCTAATTAGCGTGCAGGGAGGGGACTCGAGCATGGAGCTCGAGCACACGCGGTATTTGGCCGAATACCGCATGTACCCGAGCACCGCCATGTTCGGCCGAATAGTGTATTTGGCTGAACATGTTCGCTCAACACTAGATCTGACACAATAATGGGCCACTTATAAAGCAAGCAGAATATAATTTGGGGCTGACCTTGGAAACAATAACCACCAGATATCCTATTAAGCCTTATTGATGATAAGTCCTCAATGTGCACCATACACATTGTCGATATACATAGAGAACAGGCCCTCGGAATGGTTTCTTCTGATGCGCCGAGGAAAATGCAGTGCGACGCTGTTGCTATATCAAGTATGGCCGGACTGGGGCGCAGCTGAGGGGAGGCCAGCATGACGCTGGTTTGGGTGGCGAAGAGGAGGCACTTAAGGGGTTAATGTCCCAGCAGTGGTGAGGTGGAGGGAGTTGTCAGGCTAACAAAGGGGGTGTGGTAGTAGCCTTTAAATAAGGGGGGTGGAGGTGGGGGCAGTAGCCATTTTGGTTGGGCAAACAAAGTAATAGCACTCACCATGTCAGCGGAGGAGTTATTAGCCCACATTCGGATGGAGGCGGAGGCGAGGGGGTCCAACTGGCTGAGGGAGCAGTTAGGAGGTCTGTTGCAGGGACCTCCTGTGGCCATTCCTGTGGTCACTTCTGAGCAGGGGGCTATCCGGCCGCCAGCAGGCTTTAGCCCTGATGAAACTCCTCGGGTCAGGCGCCGAATGTGGAGCCCCTCCGGGGACCCTCCACGGCGCGGAGCAGCGCTGCAGTCCTCAGCGCTCCGGCCGTGGGAGGATTCCAAGGCAGCGGCGGGACCCAGAGCAGAGCAGGGAGTTCAGCGCTTCCTCCCCACTCTCAGCAGCGTCAGCAACAGGATAGGGACCGGGTTCTGTGGATCCCCCTGGTGGGTCTGCTGCTGGGGGGTCCACTCGGCGTGGGAGCAGGGCAGGTGGAGAGCGGGCTGTGCAAGGAGCCGTCCGGGATGTGCACAGACCCTGTTCTGCTGTGGAGCAAGAAGAAGGCCACGCCCCCCACGTGGACCGAGCCATCTTGGAGAGGTGCCAGAGACCAGCGAGAGGGGAAGAATCTACAAGGTCGGGTCAAGTTCGTCCAGAGACATTGATGACATAGAAGAGGAGCAACTGGATGCAGGCACAGCGGCTACTGGAGTCACAGCACCCGTGCAGACAGGTGAGATTGCTTGGGATCCTGTTCTTTCTTTGCTTAGCGATCCGGGGGGGGGGGTGTCGGGGGTGCAGGGCGTCCGGGAGACTTAGGTAGGGGTCTGGGACAACTATTGGGGGGATTAGTGGGGTGGTTGGCTGGCTTGGGGGCTGGGGGGGGCATCGCCGCTACCAGCATGGGGGTTGGGTCACGGTAGTGGGGTACCGGTGTAGCCGGCAGGGCGGCGGAGTTGGTATCAGTGCAGACCCAGGCAGGGGGGGGGAGGATGACAGGCCAAAGGTGGACGACGCGGCTAAGGACGAGGTTTATGTATGTTTTGAAGGTCCGTTGGGGGCGCACTTGAAGCAGGAGGTGAGAGAGAGGATTTGGAAAGAGGAGTACGTTGAAATATTTTTGCTGCTCCCTTTGGAGAGATTTAATTTAGATAGGGACAAGAAGGATGAGGGAAAAAAAGAGGAGGAAGAAAAGCGGCGTTATCGTTTAATTCTGCGCACGTTTGCAAATTGGTTGCAGGCGTTTGCGATTTTGGCAAGCGTTATCGGGAAGAAGACATCGGAGTGTTGTTCAGCGCTGTTTTGTTATATGGACGCGATAGGGGAAGCGTATCGAGTCTACGGGGGTACGGGATGGTTACGGTACGACGAGCAATTTAGACAGAGGAAGGCGGTGCAGTCTAACATACGTTGGGACCACAAGGACATCGGGCTTTGGCTACAGGTTACAGCTCCGGTGCGAAGCGGGCAGTCCTTTCGGGGGGAGGCTAGTGGGTCAGGACAGAGCAATTTCGCAGCGGCGTTGGCAAAAGGGCTGTTTTTCCTGTTCAACGAAGGAAACTGCAAGTTTGGTGCAGTGTAAGTGTAAATTTAAACATGAATGCACCACATGCGGCGGTTCACACGGGGCGAGTAGATGCTTTAAAGGGGGAAAACAGAAAGGGGGGGATGGTGCTGGAAAAGGGGCTGATGCCAGTACAGGTGGAAAAGATGGCGTGCTTCCTAAGTAGGTACCCGAATCGGGAAGCGGCGAGGCTGTTGGAGAGTGGTTTTAGGGAGGGTTTTTATATCCCGTTGACGTCGTCGATGGGTGCCGTGGTTCATAAAAATTTGAGGTCGGCACTAGGTCACCCGGAGGTAGTTTCGGAGAAATTAGCGAAGGAGGTGACGTTGGGTCGGATGGCGGGTTCGTTTTCGGAGCTGCCGTTGCCGAACCTGAGGGTATCACCTTTGGGGGTAGTGCCTAAGAAAGAGCCGAATAAATTTCATCTCATTCACCACCTGTCCTTTCCAAGAGGGGCGTTGGTCAATGACGGTGTAGATCCTGAATTTTGTTCGGTGGTTTATACGTCATTTGACGCGGCTGTAGATTGGGTTCGAAAATTGGGTCCGGGAGCACTATTAACTAAGACCGATATGGAGGCGGCTTTTCGGTTGTTACCGGTGCATTCAGAGGGGAGTTATTTTGTGGATAGGTGCTTGCCGATGGGGTGCTTATTGTCTTGTGCCTATTTTGAGACATTCAGTTCATTTCTGGAGTGGGTTATTGTTGAGGTTTCTGGTTGTTCTTCGATTATTCACTATTTAGATGATTTTTTTGCCTGGGCCCAGCTAGGTCTCGGGTGTGTTTGCTACTGTTGCACACGGGTCAGTCAGTTTTTGGGGAGTTTGGGGTTCCGTTGGCAGGTGAAAAGACTGAGGGTCCGGCGACCGAGTTGTGTTTTTTGGGGATTGTTATAGACACGGTAAAAATGGAGTGTAGATTGCCAGAAGACAAGTTGGGGAATTTAAGGTTAGAAGTTAGTCGAGCGAGGCAGGCGGCAAAAATTAGGTTGCGGGATTTGCAATCCCTGCTCGGGAAGCTTAACTTTGCGTGCAGAATTATGCCGATGGGGCGGGTCTTTTGCAGGCGTTTGACGGCGGCGACAGCGGGGGTGCGATCCCCTCACCATTTTATTTGTTTGGGAAAGGAGTTGCGGGGGGATTTTTTTGGATGTTTGGGCAGGGTTTTTGGATGAGTACAACGGGAGGACGTTGGTTATGGAAGAGGTTGTTAATAACTTTGATTTTGAGCTATTTTCTGATGCATCTGGGGGTGTGGGTTTCGGGGCGTACTGTCACGGGCAATGGTGTTCGAGGCGGTGGCCTGATTCATGAGTAGAAAAGGGGTGGGTAAAAAATCTTGCGCTGTTGGAGCTGTTTCCAATAGTGATGTCTGTCGTGCTGTGGGCTGAGAGGTTTGCGAATAAAAAAGTGCGGCTTCATTGTGATAATCTGGGGGTGGTGCAGGCAATCAATAGTTTGTCGGCATCGTCTCCCCCGGTTGTCAAGCTGTTACAGTTTTTAGTGTTTATCCATTAATGCGTGGATTGTGGCGGTGCATGTTCCTGGAGTTTTTAATGTTATTGCGGATGCCCTTTCTCGTTCACAGTTGGAGCATTTTCGTCAATTGGCGCCGCAGGCGGATGGCAAGGGGTTGGAGTGCCCGGCTTGTCTAGGAGATCTTGGAGGAACAATAATGGGGATGTTTCGGAAGTCTTTGAGTCCTGGAACGTGGTCCGCATATGGCAAAGTATGGGAGCAGTGGGAGAGATGGTGTTTGCAGTTAGGAGCAAGGGATTTTGACAGGGAGGTGGCGTTGTTATTGTTTTTAGGTCACCTGAGTGAGGAAGGTTGGTCGGTAGCTTGGCTGAATAGGTGCATGGTGGTTTTAGCGTTTGGCTTTCGTTTGCGTGGGCTTCCGGATGTTACAAAGACGTTCTTAGTTCGGCAGGTCTTGAGGGGTTGGAGAAGAGGGAAAGAGACAGTGGATGCCAGGAGGCCAGTTTCTTTTCGGTTATTGTTAGATATTGGTTCTCGGTGGAGGGGATTTGTCGATCTCGGTGGGAAGTTAGGTTATTTCAGGTGGCTTTTTCGTTAGCGTTTTTTGGAGCATTTCGGTTGGGGAAGCTAGTGAGCAGCAGTGTCAATAGGGCTGGGGGGCTGAGGTTGGAGGACGTTGATTTGTTTGAGGATAGGGTGGAGATACTGATTCGTAAATCTAAAACGTATTGTGAAAGTAGGGGTAGGCGGTTTACTTTGTTTGAATTACCGGGGTGCATACTTTGTCCGGTTCGGTGTGTGCGGGAGTATGGGGGTGAGTTTAGGATGGGGGAGGAGCCTTTCTTGAGGCATGAGGATGGCTCTTTCTTGCCACGGTTTCAATTTGTAGCGATTTTTAAACGCTGTTTAACAAGGTTAGGGGTTGATGCAAGAGGATACACCGGTCATTCCTTCAGGATTGGAGCGGCTACTGGGGCGGCGCGCTGGGGTTTGAGTAATGAGGTCATTAGAAGGATAGGGCGTTGGGAATCGATTTGGTTTCGTTCATATGTGAAGCTGGGTGGATTGTGACGTTGGTTTGCGTTTGTTAATGTTATTCTGTTTGTTTTGTGGTTTCTTCTTAGGTATACAGGCAGTCTTGGTGTGGATATTGAGACACTCGTTCATGTTTTGGGGGGCAGTCAGGGCAGAAGTGCGACCTAACGGGCGGAAAATAGGTTTTGCGCCGGATGAGGCGGTGGTGCGATGGCTCGGGATGAGAGGTATGCTTTGGGCAGGGGTGTTATGGGAAGTGCATCGCTTTCGTCCGTTTAGGGAGCTAATCAGGGACATTAAGTTCGACTTACTGCGATTATGGACTTTGTTTCCGAACATGATCATGGTCTGGTCGGACATTGTGCCGAGATAGGCATTGGGGGATGCGAGGTCCGTAGAGAGGTTGAACAAGGCCTGGATTAAGGTCAATAGGTGTCACGAATGTGCCTGCATCAGGTTGCAGGCGATCGGCTAGACTTTTAAAAGTGACATAATTTGACATGTTTTCCTCTTTGTTTGGTTGCTGTTTACCACACCCCTTCCCCTCAGCTGTTGCAGGTGTGGTGATTGTCTTTCCCCTATTTATCCCTTCCTCTCCCAGTTTCCCTTGCGGTTTATACTTTCTGCTGACATTGTTGTGTGTGGTGTGGTTCTCGGCTGAGATCCGGTTGCTGCAATATCTGCATTAAGATAAGTGTCATTTTCCCTATTGTGTTTATCCTACTTTTCCCTGTTGTGGTTTTGCCTTCTAGAGTCCCCTGTTCGTCCATCCTTTTGGAGGAACGGGTTGACTCATTCCCCTGTCACTAGTTGCAGGGTTCTATAGGGTCAGTTGTTATTAGGTTCCTGTGTATGAACTCTCCTACGACTAAGGCCTGTTCATACTGGTAGTCAGTCAGGACCTAGTTTCAGGGATTCCTGCAGGAGGTGACCGTTTCCCTTGTTTGGTCCTTTTCCCTTCCCTCTTACGCTTGGTGTGGCTATACCCTCCACACCAGAGCATGACAATAGTGCAGTGGGCAGATTTGTCGGAAGGAATGGTGCAGTCGCCATTCGCCAGGCGGAGTTAGAAGCAGGCGTGGGCGAATTTTGGAGGGCCGATGGTGTACACCTCAATGCCGTGAGTATTGATTTTTGGTCATTGGGGATTCAGGGGGGATTAAGTTAGCCCTGAGAATGTGGAGGGGCTCGCATACTTAAGGGGTCAAGTAGTGCGTTGTTGGTGGTGGGAGGTCCTAGAAGTTGGTGGAGATGGTGGTAGTTGGGAATTGGAGGGCCCCACGGGTGGGGGTTGGACTCTCATTGGTTAATCAGGAATTGTGCAATTGGGCGTCCATCAGTTTTAAAGGTGCCTCCGAGCTGGCATTCATCGGCTGGGGGCAAGATGAAGTTGCCCGTTTATATTTGATGGATTTAGTTATTTGGGCTTCTAGGACCTCTCTCGTCATTTATTCAGGGTTGAGGTTAAATTATTCATGTTCTTTGTTATGTACAGTACAGACCAAAAGTTTGGACACACCTTCTCATTCAAAGAGTTTTCTGTATTTTCATGACTATGAAAATTGTAGATTCACACTGAAGGCATCAAAACTATGAATTAACACATGTGGACTTATATACTTAACAAAAAAAGTGTGAAACAACTGAAAATATGTCTTATATTCTAGGTTCTTCAAAGTAGCCACCTTTATTTGATTACTGCTTTGAACACTCTTGACATTCTCTTCATGAGCTTCAAGAGGTAGTCACCTGAAATGTTTTTCACTTCATAGGTGTGCCCTGTCAGGTTTAATAAGTGGGATTTCTTGCCTTATAAATGGGGTTGGGACCATGAGTTGTGTTGGGCAGAAGTCAGGTGGATACACAGCTGATAGTCCTACTGAATAGACTGTTCAAATTTGTATTATGGCAAGAAAAAAGCAGCTAAGTAAAGAAAAACGAGTGGCCATCATTACTTTATGAAATGAAGGTCAGTCAGTCCGAAAAATTGGGAAAACTTTGACAGTGTCCCCAAGTGCAGTCGTAAAAACCATCAAGCGCTACAAAGAAACTGGCTCACATGAGGAACGCCCCAGGAAAGGAAGACCAAGAGTCACCTCTGCTGTGGAGGATAAGTTCATCTGAGTTACCAGCCTCAGAAATCGCAGGTTAACAGCAGCTCAGATTAGAGACCAGGTCAATGCCACACAGAGTTCTAGCAGCAGACACATCTCTACAACAACTGTTAAGAGGAGACTGTGTGCAGCAGGCCTTCATGGTAAAATAGCTGCTACGAAACCACTGCTAAGGACAGGCAACAAGCAGAAGAGACTTGTTTGGGCTAAAGAACACAAGGAATGTACATTAGACAAGTGGAAATCTGTGCTTTGGTCTGATGAGCCCAAATTTGAGATCTTTGGTTCCAACCACCGTGTCTTTGTGTGAAGCAGAAAAGGTGAACGGATGGACTCTACATGCCTGGTTTCCACCGTGATGTATGGAGGAGGAGGTGTGATGGTGTGGGGGTGCTTTGCTGGTGACACTGTTGGGGATTTATTTAAAAATTGAAGGCATACTGAGCCAGCATGGCTACCACAGCATCTTGCAGCGGCATGCTATTCCATCCGGTTTGCGTTTAGTTGGACTATCATTTATTTATCAACAGGACAATAACCACAAACACACCTCCAGGCTGTGTAAGGGCTATTTGACCAAGAAGGAGAGTGATGGGGTGCTACGCCAGATGATCTGGCCTCCACAGTCATTAGACCTGAACCCAATCGAGATGGTTTGGGGTGAGCTGGACCGCAGAGTGAAGGCTAAAGGGCCAACAAGTGCTAAGCCTCTCTGGGAACTCCTTCAAGACTGTTGGAATACCATTTCAGGTGACTACCTCTTGAAGCTCATCAAGAGAATGCCAAGAGTGTGCAAAGCAGTAATCAAAGCAAAAGGTGGCTACTTTGAAGAGCCTAGAATATAAGTTATATTTTCAATTGTTTCACACTTTTTTGTTAAGTATATAATTCCACATGTGTTAATTCATAGTTTTGATGCCTTCAGTGTGAATCTACAATTTTCATAGTCATGAAAATACAGAAAACTCTTTGAATGAGAAGGTGTGTCCAAACTTTTGGTCTGTACTGTATATTTTATTAATAAAACGGCTGCTGTGGCCGAATTAAATGTCTGGCTCTTATTCGGGGATCGGTAGGTTAAGGTACGTTGGGTCGACTCGAGCAGTCTAGCCAATACCTTAGTCATAGCTGATCTGCGTTTTGCACAGAGATGTAATATTGCTGCTATACAGGTGTATGAGCCCTCTGCTGTATCTGCATATAACTGCAATTTAAGACTGAATGCCAAAAACATTCTGTACAAAAGTATCTGGCATGGTCCTTTGGAGGATTTTATGTTTTTTTAAGTACAATCCAGGGAGTCTAGCTGTTGTCCCAGATTTAGATGGCGTCAGCTTACAAAGATTGTCTAAATGGCATATTGTAGCCCCTTCCTGTGGAGCCCAAACCTTTCAGGCAAATCGTGAAAAAAGACCCTACTTGTTCCAAATTCCCCCACTTTTTAGACAGATTGCAGGCGCATTCGTAAATCAGGGCCACTGTGTTTGTAATATGGGGGCTAAAATGTGACCACTTTGCAACCACGCGAAAGCTGTCTCAGGGTAATGTCACATATTTACTGTTCGACAACTAGTGAGGTGATTTTACACATTGTCACGAAAAAAACACCAAAAAAATTAGTTTGTATTTGTAAAAGCGATCAATTTAATTTGTGCAATTTTTATGTTGCATTTACCTTCTAAGTGTAGTGTTATGTCATCGTTGCATTTTTTTAAAATCTTATCATTTATTTTTTATCATTATAAGCTGTTGGTTTTGGTTTTCTTTCGCATAGAAAAATCAAAAGCAAATACAAGATGCCAAAAACTGAGGTGTCATTTAATATCCATGGGCCCTGAAGAACTGTGCACGGGCAACAACATCGTTGGCATAGTCTCGTCCAGTTGTGCATTTGTCAACGTTGTTTAAGTTCTTAACCCTTCCAGTACCTGTGTTATATGCAGCAATCGCCCCTGTAACAAAGAAGGTGAAAATATGGAGAACGTTTCATGCTCGTGCATTTGATATCAGAGTTTTTCTATATCAATAGCTTTACATTGCTCCAAAATACCAGCACAATCATTTAGCATCTGAATGATTGTGAATGAACAGCAATGATGTGTTATGGTGTACTCCTTTAGGCCATTGCTCCTTGGGGATCTGTGCAGTGGTGATCTGAAGAGTCAGGCCAGAAGTAAAAGTATAAAAGTCTCTTTTTACTCAATTCAAAACATAAGTTGTGTTGGAGATGCAACAGCTTGTAGCTTGGTCTATTGCTATAGTGACTTCTGCTGGACTGACTGCAGTTTATTGTTGTGACACTAGATGTCGCTGTTACTAATGCTTAGTATGTAGTCTCTCTATATATTTCTATAATTTGTTGTATTTCCTGTACATTAAAGTGAACTCACTGATTTCTTTTTCCTGTCTGTGCCATTCACCATGTAAGGTGACCTTCAGTTATTGCATGCATGTTCCAATAAACCCAGTTCCTGTTACTCCACAATGTCTGATCTAAACTGACTCTGCTGCACCCAGCAACCATACTCTGCAACAAGTTGTAGTGCATGCAGCAGTAAGGAGACACGTCCAGCTTTCCATAAAAAAAGTGATAGCCTTTATTCTTTAAAGCAATAAAATATCCAGTACAGACAAACAGCGTTAGCGTCTACGCATTTCGGGTCTCAAAATGTGGTACAGTAATGAGGGATGCCAGACAAATGTTTCCTTATACGCATGTAAAGCAAGCCGACCCATTAGTGGTGTGGCCCCAAAATCGATGACCTGTTCAATGTGGCGGCCATATCACTTTTTGGTGAATATTTCAATAATAACCGATGCAATTTAAAATTCACCAGCCATTATGACTCCCACCAAGTTGTCTTCCTGGACCGGAATTTAAGGGGTGACAGTAATTGAGCCACTATTTACTCCAGTACACATTGCAAACATACGTCTAGGAATCCCACCTTACTGGCCACTTCATGTCATCCATCACATGTGACAAAAAATATCCCACTGGGGGAAATGATCAGAGCGCAATGGAACTGATAACTCCGCCTTTCTGAATGAATGTGAGAATATTAATATTAGATTGCGTGCACGTAAATACAATCACTCTTCTCTCAAAAAGGCTATAAAAATGGTCTTGGCAAAGCCCAGATCTGAACTTATTTATCCTAAAAATAATTAAAAAATCTACTCAGCTAACAGATGCAATAACCTTTACCACCACCTATGGGTGGGTGTTGGGTTGGGTGCACTACAAATGACATCAAGATGCATATAGGGAAACATTTGTCTGACATCCCTCATTACCATACAAGAAATGTATCTGCAGCTACCTTACACTTTTCCACAGTTAATAATGGAGACACTATATCGTTTGTAGCCCAAGCAGGGGCAGACTGGCCATACACCCTACAGGGAAATTTCCTGGTGGGCCAATACCCAGGGTGGCCTCTCAAGTCCTCCTCTCGGCTGCTGGTTACATAATGATTAGGAGCATCAGATACTTATGCACCTGAGCAACAGCCGCATGTGTCCTCCTGAATTCAACTGTGATATTTGGTTCTGCTGGGGGGTACTTTGTGGTGCACTATGGTATTGCAGGCTCTGCCTACCTCTGTTGTCCCTGCCTACCTGTGTTGCCCCGTTTTCTGTCAATTTGGACCCCGCTACAACATGGGGCCACTTTTTTTTTTTTTCCAGGGCCACTTTAATTTCCCAGTCCACCCCTGAGCCCAAGATGTAGAACAAGTCAGTCGCCCCATTAGTACAAAAAAACTACTCAGTTGGGAATCCTTTTGGATTTTCTGGCTGGGTAGTTGTAATCCAACTGGCATAAATATAAAATATGACCTGATGTGCAATATAATTTCTTCTCATGTTATTCTGGATTTTTAATTCTGTATTTTTCATATTTCCAAATGTCTCCCTATCTTCACATGTTGTGATTGCTGGGGGGTGGGGGTTTTATAAGGATGTAGTGTTTACCACAACATTGTCATGAGTAAGGGTCACATTTTAAGATCTGAAACGTGTAGAAGCTAATGCTGTGTGTCTGTACTGTGTCACTGGATATTTTGTTGCTTTGAAAAATAAAGACTCCCTGTTTTTTACGGAAGCTGGGCATATTTCCTTGTTTTGGATTATCCTCAACGCCTGGTTCCTGGCTGATCCGTGCCTCTCTAAGTGCTTGCAGGTGAGCCGAGCCCTTTACTGTTGTTGAACGTTATTCAGCAGTAGTTGGTACAAAGTACAGTCTGTCCCCAGATAATGAGGTATGGTGGCTGGCAATTATCTTGCTGGCAACTCTCTCTTTCACTTCTGGCTAAAGGTTTCTTCACATGGGGCAATTTAACAGGTGATTTTCGGGAAGGAAGTGTTCCTTCCCAGCAAGCTCTTGCTCATCAATGAAGCAGTCTCCTCCACAGTATGGTGATGAGCAATCGTTATTGCCATTGCTCATCCCCATACAGAATCATTGTTTGCTGGCAGCAGAGCCTGTTTAGACACCATGATCTGCTGTCAGCAAACGGCGATTTAGGCATCTGCACAAATTATCCAATTATCCGACGTAGTTAAGCATTTAGTTCGTTCATCGGGTAATCAGCGGCACCTTTACACTGCCAGATAATTGGTAATAAGTGTTCCTATGAATGTTTGTTAGCGATTATCTGGCCAATTCTCGGCCTGCGTAAAGTGAACTTAACAGCTATAAGCTGGCACTTGTGGATTTAGATGTCCACTGTATAATGCATAATATAAGGCTTTGAGTTGGTCTGGCCTGATTGTTATTTAGGTGATGGGTGTTCAAACTCTATTCTCTCACCTGCAGCCATTTCTGTACAGCTGAGATTGCTGGTCACGGCTGCTGTCTGGATCATGCTGTAGCTTTTGGTATTCTAGCAGTTTCTCTAGAGTAGTAGTCTCACAGGAGAATAGGTTCTCTTGCTGGTCTCTAAAACCCTGGGAGTAGCAGCTCTTCACTTTCTAGACTAGTACTCCCCTCCTGGAAGGAAGCAGGACTAGTCCCTTTCTACCAAAAGGGGAGTAAAAGAGTGGTTAACCCTGTCCCTGCCAACCATACCTTCTCCTACTGGTGTACACAACATATCATTATATGGCATTATATGGCAAAACATAACATTTGCAGTTACTGCACATACATCTCCAATATCTGCCAGTTACTTATTTGGCTGACATCTACAGTATTTGTCCAGAGTCCCTCATACATATGCACAATTGATTTTGGCATGCTGGAGTTCACCCTATCCAGCATTGCTGGTTACACATTGACTATAATGGGATCTGACAGAAAAGCCAGCTTTCAGATGAACAGACAATACTGCATGCAGCATGGGGCGGCAGCCGACATTTGTGCTGCCTACCGGGAAAGGCTGCCAGATTTCTTCATGGCAGTGGGAACCTAGTGTAATGTCATATAAAAATGCAATGGACGATGACTGATTGTTCTGTATAAAAATAGTTACAACTCATAGAATTACCAGCGTCTACACATTGAGTCATAGTCCCTATGGAAATACAAATTTCACCTGACTCTTCATTATTTAACTGCTTTAGTACCTCTGCATGCTGAGCAGTTTGGAAGAATCACTGCAGGAACTGGAAAATTGAGTACATTACTCACCTTTTAGCCACATCTCTTTTGAAGCTGAAGGAAAGTTTTTCTTTATTGTATTATATGATGAAGCAAGAATCATTGTTGCCTGGTTGATGTGCTGTTCGCTGTTCCAGGTTCCCTCTTTTTTGTGGTACCTTTTGTCAACCTGTCAAAACAGCATTGTTTTTTGCATTATAGTAATCAAGGTGCATTCCCATTGCTGGTTTGGAAGCAGAGGATTGTACAAGTGAATATGTGGAATTTGATATTGATGGTCTATCCTTAGAAAAGGTCATCAATATCTGATTGGTAGGGGTCCAACTACCAACACCTCCACCAGTCAGCTGTTAGAAGAGGCCTCAGTGCTCTGTGAGCATGTAGACTTATTCCTAGGCCAGTAACATCCCCATACATCGGTCACGTGGACTAGGAACAGCTCAGGCCCATTCAAGTGAATAGGCCTCAGCTGCAATACCAAGCACATCTGCTATACAATGTATGGCACTGTGCTTGGTAAGCTGTTAGGAGGCTGCAGCGCAGTGGCCTCTTCTAGCAGATGATCGGTCAGGGTGCTGGGAGTTAGTTCCTCGTGTGATCTGATATTGATGATCTATTCTGAAAATAGGCCAGCAGTATCAACTTCTGTTAAACGAGGCCCTATGAATTTTTAAATAAAGAAAATGTGCCACCAAGATTTTTTTCTGCCAGTTAAGGCCCCATTCACACGACCGTATATTTGCGGGCCCGCGTTAGTGCGGACCCGCAAATATACGGGGGCCACCCGGCGTGTGTTCCGCAGCACTCGGAACACACTCCGTGTGGCCCCATTGAAAATGCCTATACTTGTCCGTGCGCACGGACAAGTATAGGACACCGTGCCGCGGCTCCCGGCCCCATAGAGATGAATGGGGCCACATCTATTCCCGCATTTTTGCGGATAGATACGGCCCCATTTATACGGTCGTGTGAATGGGGCCTAATACACATCATTATCTTCTACTCTCTTTTTATTTTCTGATTGCAGATTTATATATTCTATTTCCTGAACATGGTTATGGGGGCGGCCATCTTGCCTCAGATGTTCTTAACAGCATTTAGAAAGCATTAAGAAAATTGTTTTGCTGCAGCCTCATGGTCCATAGACACAATGGTCAGGAGGAGATCTCATTGACTTCAATAGGAGAATTTTCTAGGCATGCTCTGTGACCTGTGCAGATTTGACAATCACTTATTGTGAACGGGGGATCCTCCCTGTAATGATATCACCTCTGTATAGATAAGCAGTAACTGCAGTAAAATGATCTATACAGAGCAAAACGTGGCGCCTATTATTAGGCTTATTGGCCAGTGTAAAAACTGCAGGATTTTATTTATTTATTTTTTCGAAAGCCTTTAAACCCATTCATATGTACAGAGACATACAGACATTTGTGCAGCAAATATTCATTATGGCGACTACTTTTAGTACTATTTTAAAGGTGTGACAGAGTATTCTGATCTGTTTTCCATTTAACCTTGCACCTCAATTAATGTAAAAAGGAATCTTACCTGCATCAGACCAAAACCATTGTTATGGTCCCCCCAACCATTTTTCAGAGCACTCCCAGCACGTGATTCGCGGGATATTATTCCAGCAATGACAGCTCCATCCATCCCTGTTTTTTGAGCTACTGACAGAATTTTAGACTTATAGTTATTCATTTTGCCAAGGTCATTTTCAGCCAACTTTTTTGAAGCTTGTACACCTGCAGAAAAACAGTGCATCCATAAGAATTTACATAAGGGTATGAGTCAAGGTTAGGCTGGGTTCACATTGCATTCTAGCGTTCTACAATGGAGGCATATCTTTGAATACCCTCCGAACAGCATAGCACAGAGGAAAAGCCTGAAACAAACCGATAGGAGGTCAAATGGAGAGCAAAGATGGATCCTTTGAACTCCATTTGACCAATTAAAGTGAATGTACCATTACGGTCAGGAGCATAACTACCATAGTGACAGACCATGCAACTGCTATGGGGTGCAGGGCAAGAGGAAGCTCAGTCTTATTTGGAATTATCTCCTCTTCTACTGGGGGTGAAAACTTGGTTAGGACTCTACCCTCTAAAGGAATAACTTTTAGCAAATGAGGCAGTGGAAAAATGGCCCATGGGTCATTGAAAGGGTTTAGGCAGAAACTCTTCTGTCCTGTGGGGGGCTTGGTTTTATCCTTGGTATAGGGCCCTTACTTCTCTGGTTCCACTGTTTATGGTATTGTCACGCTCTGGTGTGGAGGCTATAGCCACACCAAGAGTAAGAGGCAAGGGAAAAGGACCAAACAAGGGAAACGGTCACCTCCTGCAGGTAACCCTGAAACTAGGCCCTGGCTGACTACCAGTATGAACAGGCCTTAGTTGTAGGAGAGTTCATACACAGGAACCTAATATCACCTGACTCTAGAGAACCCTGCAGCTAGTGACAGCAGAAGGAGTCAACCCATTCCTCCAAGAGGACGGACGAACAGGAGACTCCAGAAGGCAAAACTATAACAGGGAAAAGTAGGATAAACCCAATAGGGAAAATGACACTTATCTTAATGCAGATATAGCAGCAACCAGACCTCAGCCGAGATCCACACCACACACAACAAAGTCAGCAGAAAGTATAAACCACAAGGAATACTGGGAGAGGAAGGGATAAATAGGGGAAAGAAGGGGTGTGGTAAACAGGAACCAAACCAAGAGGAAAACGTCAAATTATGTCACTTTTGAAAGTCTAGCCGATCACCTGCAACCTGATGCCAGCACGTTTGTGACATTACCCCCCCTTTTACGGGTGACCTGCGGGCATCCAGGCCCAACTTTATCAGGATGAGACCTGCGAAAGGCTTTCACCAAAGGAATGGCATTCACGTCAGATGCCGATACCCATGTCCTCTCCTCAGGTCCATTACCCTTCCAGTGAGCAAGATATTGAAGAGTCTCACGGAGAACTCGAGAATCAATGATCTTGACGATCTGGAATTCCAAATTGCCATCCACCAAGACAGGCGCGGGTGGCATGGGAGATGGCTCCAGAGGTTCAACATATCTCTTCAACAAATATCTGTGAAACACATTATGGATTTTCAGAGTCTGAGGAAGTTCAAGACGAAATGCTACAGGATTAATAATGGCCGTGATCTTATATGGGCCAATAAATCTTGGACCCAACTTCCAAGAAGGAACTTTCAACTTAATGTTCCTAGTTGACAGCCACACAGAATCACCCACACTTAGGTCTGGACCTTTCATACGTCTCCTGTCAGCCACACGTTTGTACTTGTTACCCATATTTATCAAGTTATTTTGAATTTTCCACCATATAGATGACAATGATGACGAAAAACGTTCTTCCTCAGGAATACCAGAAGTATCAGAACCAGAAAATGTGCCAAACTGCGGGTGAAAGCCATATGCAGCAAAAAATGGTGACTTACCTGTGGAGTCCTGTCTGCCATTATTTATGGCAAACTCTGCCAGAGACAAAAACGAGGACCACTCCTCCTGGTTCTCAGAGACAAAACATCTCAAGTAAGTCTCCAGACTCTGATTGGTACGCTCAGTCTGTCCATTCGTCTGGGGGTGAAAGGCAGAGGAAAAAGACAGTTGTACCCCAAGCCGAGTACAGAATGCCCACCAGAATCTGGACATAAACTGAGTCCCACGATCAGAGACCACATCAGTGGGAATGCCATGAAGTTTCACAATGTTATCAACAAACACTTGTGCAAGAGTTTTAGCATTGGGGAGTCCAGGTAATGCAATAAAGTGTGCCATTTTACTAAAACGATCTACAACCACCAGAATAACTGTCTTACCAGACAAATCAGGCAGATCAGTGATGAAGTCCATGGATAAGTGAGTCCATGGTCTGGACGGAATGGATAATGGAAGTAGGGGTCCAGAAGGTCGAGCATGTGTCACCTTAGCGCATGCATAGACACTACAGGCCGACACATAGTCCTCAACACACTTACGCAGCCCTGGCTACCAGAATCTACGAGAGATGAGGTCGACTGTGGATTTACTCCCAGGGTGTCCCACAAGCAGCGAAGAATGATGTTCCTCAAACACCTTATGACACAACTCAGAAGGAACAAAAAACTTCCCAGGGGGGCAAGACTCTGGTGCATCTCCCTGGGCCTCAAACACCTTAGCCTCAAGATCAGGGTAAAGAGCGGATATCACCACTCCTTCGGACAGTATAGAACTTGGATCCTCAAAATCACCACCTCCGGGAAAACTACGTGACAAGGCATCCGCATTCACATTCTTAACCCCAGGATGATATGTGACAATGAAATTGAACCTGGTGAAGAACAAAGACCATCTGGCCTGTCTCGGATTAAGTCGTTTAGCTGACTCCAGGTAAGCCAGATTTTTGTGATCAGTGAATACAGTGATTAGGTGAATCGCCCCTTCCAACCAATTACGCCATTCCTCAAAAGCCAACTTAATGGCCAGTAGCTCTCTGTTACCCACATCATAATTTCTCTCCGCAGCAGAGAGTTTTTTCGAAAAAAAAAGCACATGGGCACCATTTACCAGGTGACGGGTCCTGTGATAAAACTGCTCCTACCCCCACCTCGGATGCGTCAATCTCCACAATGAAAGGTTGTGACACATCTGGCTGCACCAATATAAGGGCAGAAGAAAAGCACTCCTTCACAGTGGAGAAGGCTTGCAACGCTGCATCAGACCACACTGAGACATCTGTCCCTTTCTTAGTCATGTCAGTTAAGGGTTTAACTATTGTCGAAAAGTTCTTAATAAATTTTCGGTAATAGTTGGTAAACCCCAAAAATCGCATAAGAGCCTTCAGATTTTCAGTTCGGTCCCAGTCCAGAACAGCACAGACTTTCTCTGGATAGAATAAAATTATCACGTCCCCCAGAAAATCTATCCGGGAGGGCGACCTTAGGCTCCAAACAGGCCTGATACCCAGCACCCCCAGAACCACAAGCCTGTGGTCTCTGAATCTGGTTGCAGATGTCAGCCACCTCCAAGCCGAGTCCCTGCAGCTGTTCAGCAAGCGCAGCAATAGTATCCATGTCAGCACAAAAATTACATTAATTTTTGTTCGGCGGTTCATAATGTCACGCTCTGGTGTGGAGGGTATAGCCAAACCAAGAGTAAGAGGGAAAGGAAAAGGACCAAACAAGGGAAACAGTCACTGCCTGCAGGTAACTCTGAAACTAGGCCCTGGCTGACTACCAGTATGAACAGGCCTTAGTGGTAGGAGACTTCATACACAGGAACCTAATATCACCTGACCCTAGAGAACCCTGCAGCTAGTGACAGGAGAAGGAGTCAACCCGTTCCTCCAAGAGGACGGACGAACAGGAGACTCCAGAAGGCAAAACCACAACAGGGAAAAGTAGGATAAACACAATAGGGAAAATGACACTTATCTAAATGCAGATATAGCAGCAACCGGACCTCAGCCGAGATTCACACCACACACAACAAAGTCAGCAGAAAGTATAAACCGCAAGGAATACTGGGAGAGGAAGGGATAAATAGGGGAAAGATAATCACCACACCCACAACAGCTGAGGGGAAGGGGTGTGGTAAACAGGAACCAAACCAAGAGGAAAACATGTCAAATTATGTCACTTTTGAAAGCCTAGCCGAATGCCAATATATATTTGAATACAGTTTTTGGTTATCTAGATGTATACCCCTGGCAGGAAGTCCAGCAGATGGCTACAATGCAATGTAAACCCAGCTTTATATATTGATCCTATTTGCCTTTCACCCTAACAGGCCGGTTTTTACCTCAGTTTCATTTGTTTTTCATTTTTCCCATACGATCCAAAGGAGTATTGCTACTAGGAGATCAACATGTAACAAATAGTTATAAACTGTGATATGCTGTACAATATGAACAGGAGTTTGGGGCTTTTTTTTTTTTAAAGAACAAAATCCAGTACTTTAAAATGAATCACAAATGATTTCTTGGCTATGCTTAAACCTGTTCGACTGTATATTTTAAGGGGTTTTCCAGGATTTTGATATTGATGGGCTATCCACAGGACTGATGAGGGTTTGACTCCTTTTAGAGGCTGTGGTGCTCCAGTGAATGCTGTGGCCTACTAAGCCAGTGATGGTATGGTCATCATTCACATGGCCTAGGCACAGCTAAGTGCTTTTCAAGTGAATAGGGCTGAGCTGCAATTCCAAGCACAGCCACTATGCAATGGATGGCGCTATGCTTGGTAAGCTGCGAGGAGACCGCAGCACTCACTGGAGCGCTGTGGCCTCCTCAAACTGATTGGCAGGAGTTACAGGTGTCAGACTCCTGATGATCTCATATCCATGACCTATCCTGAGCATAGGTCATCAGTGTTATGCCCCTTTCACACGAGCGGGAGACTCGCAAGTCTCCCGCAACGCATCTACAGGGCTGGACTCGGCACTGACAGGGATCGCATAGCATTATATGCGATCCCAGTCAGTGCCGAGTCCAGCCCTGTAGATGCGTTGCGGGAGACTTGCGAGTCTCCCGCTCGTGTGAAAGGGGCATTAAACACCCAGAAACTAATAGAAGGGAATTCTCAGAATAGACCACTCTTATGGCTCCAGATGGATGTGATCAAGCTATTCACACTGGCAGTAATAATATGGACACTCTGGCTGGTGCTATTCAGAGGTGGAACGCTGGCTTAGATTATTCAAAGTTTATAAGTATTAGTTGGTGGCATTCTGGCTGTCACTGTTCTTAGGGAAGCACTCCAAATAGGAGCATGTAATACGGTTTATTGCTACTACCTACAAACTAGGTTAACTAACCATTTCCTGGACAAATATGAAAATTATCTAACTTTCCAGATCCCGACAAGGCCTCCCACCCAGATAAGCCAGTACTGTCTGCTCTGCACTGATGAAGGTCAATCACCCCAAAACAGCTGTCTACAGATGAGGTACTGGCTTCGCTAGAATGCTGTTACGTCTCAAGGCCTATCTAAAAGACTGACCTTACATCTGGTAGTATCAGAAAAATAAATTCCTAAAGGTTTTTTTGTTTGCATCAACATCCTATAGAATAATCAATTATGAAGGTTGCTGTAATTTTGTAATGTATTACTTTTACCATTATTGTTTGTATCTTCCATTCTGGAATGTGGTACTGATAGAGGACTGTCCATGTAACTATGTGGGCGGAAGGAGCTATAAACTAGAGGCAGTGCTGAGGCCGTGGCAGAGAAAGGAGAAGTGCATCATGGGTTTGGTTGGATACAGGATGGGAACAAACCAGAGTGATTTTTTACATGATAAAAAGGGGTCGTGCAAGGGCGTGGGTAGGCTAAAACATTCGGGGCCTTGGTCCCAGATGTCTTGTTTCAGGCCCCGAATGTACTGCCTGCCAGACAGATACAACTATATTGCCGTCCTCAGGGCAACAAGGCAAGTGCTGAAGGCAGTGGTTGAGGACCTGCGATGATGTCACCATCATGTGGCCAGTGCAGGAGAGGATGGTGCTCAGCAGTGAAGAAAAGTCCTAGGGAAGAAGCTGTGGTAAGGTCTGGAAATCTAATGGGGGTCTGGAGGTCTAATGGGATCTGATATGGGGGTCTGGAAGTCTAATGGGGGCCTGGAGGGCTAATGGGGGTCTGATATAGGGGTCTGGAGGTCTAATGGGGGTCTGGTATCAGTCTCTGGAGGTCTAATGGGGGTCTAATATAGCAGTCTGGCGGTCTAATGGGGGTGTTATATGGGGGTCTGGAGGTCTGGTCTGAGGTCTGATATGGGGATCTGGAAGTCTAATGGGGGCCTGGAGGTCTTAAGGGGATCTGATATGGGGGTCTGGAGGTCTGGTCTGAGGTCTGATATGGGGGTCTGAGAGGTCTAATAGGGTTCTGAGTTCTGATAGGGGTTTGTCTGAGATGGGGGTTTCTGACATGGAAGTCTAGTGGGGGTCTGATCTGAGGTCTGATATGGGGGTCTGAGAGGTCTAGTAGGGGTCTGAGGTCTGATGGGGGTTTGGTCTGAGATGGGGGGTTTCCGACATAGAGGTCTAAAGAAGGTCTGGTCTAAGATGGGGGGTTTCATCTGAGGTTTAAAATGGGGTCTGATCTGAAAGGTAATCTGAAAGGCACTGTGTGGTACCACTATTTTCAGGGGGACTGTTTCTGCAGTATAGTATTGAGGAGCACAGTGGGCACAGTGTTGGGGGTGGCAGGATGGGGTATTCAGAAGGTAAGAGGATGATGGAACAGTAGGAAACTAAGATGTCTGGGCCTGGAGATATGATGGTCTGGAGGTCTAATGGGGTCTGATATGGGAGTCTTGAAGTCTAATGGGGGATAGGACCCCCACTTATCTGGAGGGAATGGGTTAGGTTGAGAATATGGCATGTGGGTGACATTTCAAATTTTACCTCAGGGAGCAGAAAGGCTAGGAGCTCCCCTGCCTCTGTTCACAAAGCACTGAGGGAGAAGGTGTGTGTGTGTGTGTGTGGGGGGGGGGGGGGGCATTTCATTTTTTGCCTCAGTCAGCAGAAAAGCTAGAATCTGCCCTGGTTGAGAGGGTGATGTTATTTACATGGGACTGCATGTTGGAGGTGGCTGGGGCAGGATAGTGTTATTTACATAGGACTGTGTGTTGTATGTGGCTGGGGAGGGTATGATATTATTTACATGGGACTGTATATTGGAGGGGCTGAAAGGAGGGAAGTGATGTTATTTACATGGGACTCTATGACGGAGGGAAACAATGTTATTTAAATGGGACTGTATGGTGGAGCAGCTGAGGAATTATAATGTCTGAGGACACTAAAGGAAAAACTATAATTACAGGGGGCACTACAGGGAATATTATAAATACTGGGGGCACTTAAGGGTAAGCATTATAACAGTAGGGGGTGATATAAATACTGGGGGCACTGTAGGGGTATTTTAAATCCAGGGGACATTAGGCGTTCTTATTACTACTGGGGGCTCTATAGGAGGGAATTGTAGATCTGCCTTATTTCTACTAAGAGCACTATGGAGGCCTAATTACTATTGAGGGGTCTGTAGAAAGCTTTATTACCACTGGGGTAACAATAGGGGGGCCTTATTTCTACTGGCGGCTCTGTGAGGACATTATTAATACTGGAGGGCTCTTCTACTAATGGAGGCACTCTTGGAGGGCATTATCACTGTTGGGCTACCCGTAGGGGATAGTTTTACTAATGAGGTCATTCCAGAAGGGAATTACTATTGGTGGGACTTTAAGGAGCACTATTTCTTTGGGGGGCACTCTTTTTTTTCAGGATAGTATTAAGGGGTATTGGGGAGAACAGCGAGCAGCAGGATAACACTGTCAGGACTCCAGGTTGGGAGATGATGATAGAAATGTGAGGAAGCTAAGATGTCTGTGTGTCAAACTCTGCAGAGATGAGGCATGGCTGATAGAAGTTGTCCAGGCCGAATGGAGAAGGTGATGACAGAGAAGATCTACATCAGAGGAAACGTCACCTGGGAGGCACTGGATGTGAGAAGTATGGGGTGCTGTATAGCAAGTACAGTAAAATGCGGTGTATGGGAGGAGGGTCGACTTAGAGAATTGGGTCATATTCATTGGGGCTTTGGCCCCAGATCTTTTGAGACCCTAGCAATGCCCCGGGGTCAGGAGAGTCAAAATTGAATAAAAAAACCTGAGGAAGATGTACATGAGGTAAGGAACTACATGAGCATGTGTGTTTTACCATAGTAATTTCACAAAACCTGCATTCATATGGAATTTAGTCTGCAGCATTTTACTGTACCAGCAAAGTAGATTATCAAGAAATCTCATCCACGTGTTGCAAAAATAATCCATAGTGGAAATTGACTTGAGGTGCAGATTTTAAATCCAAAGCATGTCAATTTATGCTGCAGATTTCCATTCTGGATTTCACCCTTTGCATGGCAGAGGATAAAATTCACAACACAACATCCGCGTGACATCCGTATTGCATCCATTTTTTTGTATCCATTGTAACAATGCCTGCCCTTGTCCACAAAATAGACAAGAATAGGACATGTATTTTTTTGCTAAACTAACATGTGAACATACAGAAACGGAATGCAAGTGGAATTTATTTTTGTTTTTCTTTGTGGACCCATTGAAGCGCATACAGACCTGTAAAAAAACGGAATGGAAACTGAAGAAAAAATGTTTGTGTCCATGAGCCCTTAGTCTCACTGAATGGGGCTAAACCTGAAGCATGAAAACTATAAAACTGAAGTCTAAATCCGAGGGTGAACCTAGGACTTCTGCCCCAGATCCCATGGCATCCCATGTTGTATTTTTTCAACATGTGTATTTACCAGATACACATACGCAAGTGAGCTTCCAGCACAGATAATAATGGATTACTTATCTCCTATACTGAAGAACAGTTACAGCTTGTAGTATACTACAAAGCAGCATTCACAATTCTGCAGACGTCAAATCTTCTAGCTCTAGTTAATTTAGGTATCTAAAGCCTAGTAAACGTCATCTATACATAAAGAGCACAGTGTGGTAATTGGTGAGGGAGAAACTAGCTATAGGGGGCGTCTGATGAACTTGTTGACTTATTTTCAATGATAACCTTCAGAATTGTGAATGCATCTTTCAGATATAATACATGAACAATATTAAAGTACATTTATAAAAATACCCATTTTGGTTGAGAGTGAAGGTATTCATCAAGCACTTACCAGTGTAGGTTAATCTGTCCTGTTGAGCTGTTCTACGACTGCCACCTGATGTAGGAACTTTACCGATGTCACCATAGATTCCAGATGTAACCACCATGTCTAAGAATTAAAGCGATGAGTGACACGTCAGTTCCTGCTGCCAGCCTTTTACGTACAACCTTTTAGTTCACCCATTGTCCTCGCTTCTAATATGAATCAATAAATTAAAATGCAAGCTTATAAAGTTCCCTTGTCATAATATGCTGTAAATGTTTCCTTTTTGTTTCATTAAAGAGGTTGCGCTGCATTTTTACGTTATCCCCGATCTACAGGTTAGGGGATAACAAACTGATTGGTAGGGGTCTAACTACCGGGATCCACAATGATCCCCAGAATGGGGAGCATGCTCCCTGCCACTTCATTTGTTCTCTACAGGACTGCCAGAGATAGCGTACAGCGCCTGGCTATTTGCAGTGGTCCCATAAAGAATGAATGGAGTAGTAGGACACATGGTTGGCCTGCCTCTCCATCAGGACAGGGGAATGGGACCTCCATTCTCTCCCCCAGCAACTCCTCTAGCCTAAACTCGATCCTCTAACAGTCCCAAACTCGAAGAAGATCGGCCGGCACTACTCCTTTCAGTACAATTGTGGCTCAAATCCTACTTATCACAATCAACTACCTTATGTGTCACCCCCAACTCCTCATAGATTGTAAGCTCTTGCGAGCAGGGCCCTGACTCCTTGTGTTTCAGTTGTATATTAGCCAGTTAATTTTGTTTGTACGTGAACCTTATGAATTTGTAAAGCGCTGAGGAATATGGTGGCGCTTTATAAATATTAATAATAATTATTATTATTATTTGTAATCCCCTTTCCTGTGGATAGGGGATAATGTGAAACTTGACACAACCCCTTTAAAACAATTCATAAACTGAATGTCAGACTTGTTTCTTGCTGTGGTTTTCACTGAGAGATAGGGATTTTATGTAAGTGACTCTCAATCCATGCATTTTGCAATTTTCTAATAGTTTGTGTTGTTTATTTGTTTATCATTTTCAAGATGTCAGTGAATGGATACCTCCTTCATGCTGCAAACCAGTCGTAGAAAAAAACAATGTGAAAGCTTCTCCAAATTAAAAGATTATTTAGGTAATATTACAATAAAGTGACATGTAACAAACAGAGGGTTATTATACTGTCGAACATGGTATAGCAACCAATCACAATCTGAGCAGTCAGTTTGGAGAAGGGTCTGTGGACGTCAGATATGCTTCCTTATCTTCTGCCTTCTTCGACTCTCCATACGTTGGTAGTTGGTTGGGTGCGGTTCTTTCTTCTTTTGTTAGCACAAGTACAATTTTTCCTTAAGCACAGCAAAATATATTTGTAATGTGTCTTTAAGAGTCAAAATTAGTTTAAAGGGATTTTCCAGGCCCCTAATATTGATGAGCTATCCTCAGGGTATGTCATGAATATCTGAGCAGTGGATGTCCAACACCCAGCACCCCCACACTTTAGTTATTTGATCAGTTATTCCCATCAGTTATTGTGAGCCAAACCAAAACACAGAACAGATGAATATCTTTTCATTATACCTTATCACTACTGGTGATGGAAATAACTGACCAAATAACTGAAGTGTGAACTTGACCTAAGCTGAGTTACTGCAGCACAGCTGTCATTCAGTTCAGTGGGAACCATATTGAACAATAACGATATTGAAGTCCTGAATGTACAATGATAAAATAAACTAATTAAACGTGAACATGCATATGTCCTACATTCACAGAACGTGGGCCCTAAGAATAATTTTCTCTGGTGGGCCCAAGGGACTTCAGTCCAACACTGGTCAGATTCCTACCTGTTGAATATTGATGTATTAACCTAAGGATAGGTCGTCAATGTAAGGAGCTTGGAAAAGCCCTTCACATTTTTCAAATCATCACCTGGATCTGAATGCTTTTGTAATTTCATGTAATTAAAAATGTAGTATAGCCAGTGAGCTATTAAATAAAATCTATGTGTAGAGCGCCACTTGCTGTTCTTCTCCTTGTATCTTATCCACCTCAGTGAGGTGGTTACACATGCTCAGTTTAAATCATCAACGTTCGCCAGCCATATCTTCTGTTAAAAGTTGTAGCAGTTACAGGGAAAGAGCTGCAGTAAAAAGAACACACTTCCTGAGAAAGGACATGCCCCTTGAGCTGCCAGCTTGAAATAAAACTAGTATGGCAACTGGGACAATTTATGGGGAGATCTCTGGATCCATGATTAGTACAGGCCTGGTTCTAGCTTTGTTAGAAAGAGATTGTCATGTACTAACAATATGATCTCTATTTTTTTTGCATCAGTCATGGCATTACCCCTTTAAAGGCTATGTACAACTTTAGAGTCAATTTTTAATGAATTTAACTTATTTTTGGCTAAAAATCATATTTTCAATTGGCCTTTATTAAAAAATATTGAGCTGTTCATTCACAAAGGGTTAACTGTTTTTCTAACTGTGTGACTGGTACTTTGTGCTGGTCATCTAATAAACTTTATCTCTAAACTACTAAGAGGTCATAAACACTTTGAGGCATATTCTTATCAGTAAGATAAGGATTTAGCTTTGATTAGTGTTTATAGTGTCAGAGAACAGAGATAAGAAGCCCATCTGCTCCCTAACTGATGGAAAAGACAGAAAAACCACAGTCAGCTGCTACAGCATCTCAGCTATGTACACAAAAAAGGATTCCATATTGTTAATAAAGACCAATTGAAAAAATGATTTTTAGCTCAAAATAAGTACAAAGCAATAATAAAAAAAATTGCCCCCAAAGGTGTACATAGCCTTTAAGCATAGTTAGAATGGTAAAATTAATTGATTTCTTTCACATTGTGATCAAGTCAGACTGACATGGGTAGCTTTTTACTAGTAACAGCTCTGTTACAATGTGCAGTGTATCTGCGTTAGCTAGAAACAATCAAGGCAGCCTCTATTCATTGACAGCAAGACCTTGACAATAGTGTAAAGCTGCAAAATGTTTCATTTCAAAATAATTAAGATCTCTGTGCATGAAACTGTAGGGTATTTACACACAGCAAACTATTATTACAGACTGTTCCACATATCCGAATGAGGTTTGCAGAAAGTCATACTCATACTGCAGAAACATTCCCATTCATACGTATGGAACAGATTTCAGACTCAACAAATTTGCCCCATGTGAGGGTATCATAAAACTACTACTTTTCTATTTACTAAAAGTATAATATACAAGATTCATAATACAGAAATGTTAATGTTTTTTTTCCTACTTACCAGCAACAACGGAAAGGATCAGGATGATGTAAAGGTTCATGCTTCTTTTTGGAAAAGTCGCTAGAAATAGAAAATAATAGATGTCAATGGAAAGTGTTTAGACTATTACAGCCTGTCTTTCTGTCCGCACTACTAATAGTACCAGCCTTTTATAGACAACCTGTTTGCTATTTTTTTTTATGTGTGTTTTATACTAGGAGGGGCATCAGTGCTAGATGAAAAGTAATATCAATGAGGAGACTTGTTTGAACAT
Organism: Rhinella marina; assembly: GCA_900303285.1. Classification (NCBI taxonomy): domain Eukaryota; kingdom Metazoa; phylum Chordata; class Amphibia; order Anura; family Bufonidae; genus Rhinella; species Rhinella marina. Next base: position 10,436 of record ONZH01029293.1, on the reverse strand, counting down.
TCTGGAAAGTCCAATACCTATAGAATAATATGCAAATAGATGGAAATGAATATGTGACTCTTGGACATGATCCACAAGACAGACATTTTACGTTTACTGCCAGTGTCAGACTGGGGTGTTTAGGGCCTGCCGGTACAACTCATTTTGGGGGCCAACTGTACAGCTACATGCAAATATTACCTGACTCCCATCCTAAAACTGTGCCAAACACATTTTATTTCAGTAGTAGCCTACTGTCATGCCAGTGCCTCAAACTCTTTGGTCTTGGAGACCCTGTCAGTATCCTGCTGACTGGCTCTTTCCTTGGACTAGGCCTCTCTTAGCTATAAGAGCCAGGAGCAGATGTAAGACCTTGCAAGATGATTCATGATGGGGACTGTGAGGAATATGTGGAGTTATGATTTAATTCCTGCCATTTGCTCCAGGAGTGGGCAGAGGAAATCAGGCTACACAGGTGGCCCTGCTCAAAGTGTGGCCACGCGTTTACATTTCACACCCCCAAGGGTGAGAAAATTGGGACTGGGAACAAAAACAAAATGCAGCCTGATTTACCAGTGATTATTTGGATTCAGTTACCGACACCGCTACTCTACTGTCAGTGTCTTTCCTCCCTTGTTCTTTAGATGTTCGTGTCAGACTCCAGGCCACCTCATACAACTGCTACAACTGCAGCCACCTTCTAACACTACTACAACTGCGGCCACCTCCTACCAGTGCTACAACTGCATCCTCCTCCTACCACTGCTACAACTGGAGCCACCTCCTACCACTGCTACAACTGCATCCTCCTCCTTCCACTGCTACAACTGCAGCCACATCCTACCACTGCTACAACTGTGGCACTTCTACCGCTTAAACTGTGGCCACTTCTGGAGATGAGCGAATTAGCTGAAAACTCCATTGTAATACTGTACGTAGCTCCTGTTCCGTACAGTATTACAGTGCAATTAATTATTACTGTAAAAAACCTTGGTACAGAACTCGGGTTTGGTTCTGAGTGGTACCTTGGAACCGAACCCGAGTTCGGTACCAAGGTTTTTGAAATGAATGGGTCGGCACCCATTCCACCAAATTGCGGAACGGATGTGGACCCAAAACTACGGATGTGTGAATGGACCCTGAGTCTTCTCCTCAGTTCAGTGATGTCTACAATGCAGTGTTAATGGTGATGTGCATACAGCTCTGTGTACAGTATACCTTCTCCTCTCCCCATCTCCTCTCCAGTCACCACTGCCCACTCAGCATGATCAGTAGGGCTGGGTGATTAATAAAAAACCAAGCAAACAAAACTGAAATGCAGCCTGATTAAACAACTGTTATCTGTGTAAGCTCTGCACATATGTGTGGTATCTATGTAAGCTCTGTACATATGTGTGGCTCTGCCCCTACGTCTAAAATATAGTCTGTGTTGCAATCTGCATGCATGTAGTCTGTGACTGTGTGTAGGCTCTACAGCTATGTTTGGAATCTAACATACAGGCTCTGTACTAAAAGTACATGCTCAGAAGATGCTGTTGCCCCCAATACTGTGCCAACTGTGCTCCCCAATGCCCCAAATACTATACTGCAGAAATAAAAGTGCCACATAGATAGCCCCCCCATACTTAAAGTGCTCCCAGACTGTCCATACAGTACCCCCAATAGCAACCCCATTAGTACTAATGACATCCATATTGTGCTTAATAATAATGCCCCCACAATACTGTGCCTGCTGTGTTCCCCAATGCCTCAAAATACTGAGGAAATAATAGTGCCATATAGAAAGCCTAACCCATAGTAATAGTGCTCCCAGACTGCCCTGAATAGTAATAGTTCCCTCTACAGTACCCCCCAAGGACTCCAGCCAATAGAGAGAAACCTGGGAGCAGACCTGTTTAATATTCTGTAGCCACCACTTATGGAGAGAGGTAATGTATTGATTAGAGGGGTGTCCACTTTTTTTATATTGATGACTAACTGTGCCCTCAAGATAGGTCATCAATATCAGATTGGCAAGGGGCTGGCACCGACACCCGGCCCCCAATCAGCTGTTTAAAGAGAAAGCAGGGCTCGTACAAGTGCTGCCTTATCTTTAATGTTTGCCTGCTCAGCATCGACACTGCAGCAATGAGCAGGTGTTATAACAACTACGCTGTCCCATTCATTTCTAGGGGATGGCCCCTTCCTGTTCAAATGAATGGGGATAGAGCAGTTGTAATAACACCTGCTGATCACTGCAATGTTAACGCCAGGCAGGTAAACAATGAAGAGCAGGCAGCTCTTGCAGGTTGCCTTCTCTTCAAACAGCTGATCAGCAAGGGTGCCAGGAGTTGGTCCCCTCCTGATCTGATATTCATGACCTATCCTGAGGATAGGTCATCAATATAAAAAGGTTGGGAGATCAGAGATAAGAGCTACATATGAGTTGTCAGATGATGGGATTAAAAAAATACACTGTGACAGCTTGCAAACAGACTGATTTTTAAAGGGGTTATCCAGTATCTACAACAACCCCCCCCTCCCCATATGCCAGGCCTCTCCGTGGGAATATACTTACCCTGCTCCCCGCTCCCTGCGGCGCTCCTGGTCCTGGCAACACTGGTGCTTCTCCCTGTACACGGATGAAAACATCCGGTGTCGGGGGAGCAGCCAATGGCAGGTGGGGATGGGGATGAGCATCGAGGGTGACGCTAGGGAGGCTCGTCCCCGTCCCCGCCTGCCATTGGCTGTTCCGCCCGACACCGGATGTTTTCCTCTGTGTACAGTGTAATAAATAAACATGCGTGAAAAATATCACAACTGGTTCTTCTCTCCAAATATAGTGTGCGCGTTATCCGAGTAAGGAACACCTGGAGGACTCATTCACCAGGATTCAACAAAAGATATATAAAAAAATGAATAATGTGATTTATGTTCGGTCTTCATAGAAGTTGATTAGTTAGGCTACTTTCACACTAGCGGCAGTGGATTCCGGCAGGCTGTTCTGATGGGTGAACAGCCTGCCGGATCCGTGCTGCCGCTGGTGTGAAAGTAGCCTTACAAGAATAGTTTAGGAAAAGTCTTTGTCTATTGTCCATGTATGAATATGAATGTCCTTAAAGTATCATAGCTGAAGGGTAGAAGTTTCCTTCTCAGGTTCCATTTCTTCCATCTTCTTCAGCAACAACTCTCAACAGAGTGAGAGTAAGAAGACGACCCCCTTGCCTGTCCCTGTCAGTCATTTCACCATAGATACAGGCATGCATGTACTTCTACACTGTTATATATGGAAACCTCAAATATAGGTCTTGATGTCCTCGTACAGACCTCCCATCATCCATGTGTATTCCTATAGATGGTGTTAGTGTGTAGTGTAATAAATCCTTTATATCAAATACCAATTAATATTATATAAAAAAATATTTAACATACGAGGAGAAGCAGCATTAGTGGTGCTGTGACCAGGAGCGCCGCAGGATCAGGGGGCAGGGTATTTATATTCCCACGGAGGGGCCCGACACATAGGGGGCTGTTTAGATACTGAACAACTCCTTTAAAGGGGTTGTCCGAGTTATATTTACTTTATCTACTGGGGCTTGTAACTCACAGATGAATACTTTTCTAATGTACAGTCTTCACTTATTCTGCCGTGTTTCCACACAGCCGATGCCAGTCACGTGACTGCTGACGTCATCCACCCGGCTCCTGTGGTGACGTTTCGTGTACAGGCTTCTCCCTGCTTGAGGGAGTGGCCAGGCTCTGTACACGAAACGTCAGAGCCTGGCCGTAACGGGGGTAATGGTGAGTAGAAGTAATTACACCTAACCACCCCATTCATTTCAATGGGAAGGATCGCTCTCATACAAGTCTATGGAAGCGATCCTTCCCATTGAAATGAATAGGGTGGTTAGGTGTAATTACACCTACTCACCAGTACCCCTGTTACGGCCAGCATGTAAACAGTGAAGAGGAGGTAGTGCTGGTACAGCGCTTGCCTCCTCTTCAAACAGCTGATCGGCGGGGGTGCCGTGTGTGGGACCCCCGCCGATCTGATATTGATGACCTATCCTGAGGATAGGTCATCAATATATATAACTTGGAGAACCCCTTTAATCTTTGTAACTCAGAAATGGCTAAACATTTTTAATAAAGACCATTTGAAAAAATGATTTTAGCCCAAAATGAGTAAAAGGCAATCATAAAAAATTGCCCTGAAGGTATACATAGACTTTAAACATTTTTGCATATCCTTTTGCCTTTGAGACTAAATGCCTCACCTACTGTATAACACAAATACAGTTTTGGCTCACAGTCAGTGATGGAAATCACTGACCAAAACCCTGACATGTGAATGAAGGCTTTGGGTTCCAGGTTGGCCATTATTGTGGTAGGGGTTGTTCTTGCACAATAGGAAATTCTACAACTTTCCCTGAATCAATGAGCGAAAACAGTGCAGTATTCTTAACACAAGGATTATTATTGTTTCTTCCTATTACTGTTGAGATGTGTCCATTATTTTCTTACATACACAAAGAAAGGCTTTGTTTTACCCAAAGCTACTGCACAGTCACACATTCATCTATGTAGTCCCTTCCCTTTTTGTCTCTTATCAGTGTTTCTGAAGCTCTCATCAAGGCTATTTGATAAGGCTGTGTCATTATCATTTCTACACATAAAACCTTGAGTTATGGTGGATTTAGTGCAGAGGAGCAGCCAATTATCGGGAAAGAAGCGTTCCTTCCCAGAAACCAGCTGCTTGTTCAGTGGGGGTGAAGCTTTGCATTTACATTTACCTTATACAGCTGCAGCTTCAGTTAGATAGCACACTCTGCTGCCCAGAAACAATAATTTACTTGCCTGCACGCAGGGGTGTAAATACCATGGCGGCAGACCGTGCGACTGCTATGGGACCTAGGGCAAGAGGGGGCCCAGTTGGGATCATCCCCTTTTTTACTGAAGATGAAAACTTGATCAGGACTCTGCCCTCTAAAGGAATAACTTTTAGCAAATGAGCCAGTGAAAAGGTCATTGTAAGGGGTCCTGTGTGAGAGGCCTGGTTTGATCCTTGCTATGGGGCCCTTGCTTCTCTATGTATGCCACTGCCTGCACGAATGACTGCTTTACCCGATGAACAAACGTAATTGGCTGGCCCTTTAGACGAGCAGATTGGCTTCCCGAGTATCTGCACGCGTGAATCCACCATTAAACATCTAAGATTTTTACAACTTTAGTTATCTCTCTCTGTGTCTGTCTCTCTCTCTCTCTCTCTCACTCGCTCTCTCTATAAGTATATATATATATATATATATATATATACAGTACAGACCAAAAGTTTGGAAACACCTTCTCATTCAAAGAGTTTTCTGTATTTTCATGACTATGAAAATTGTAGATTTACACTGAAGGCATCAAAACTGTGAATTAACACATGTGGAATTATATACTTAACAAAAAAGTGTGAAACAACTGAAAATATGTCTTATATTCTAGGTTCTTCAAAGTAGCCACCTTTTTGCTTGGATTACTGCTTTGCACACTCTTGGCATTCTCTTGATGAGCTTCAAGAAGTAGTCACCTGAAATGGTTTTCATTTTACAGGTGTGCCCTGTCAGGTTTAATAAGTGGGATTTCTTGCCTTATAAATGGGGTTGGGACCATGAGTTGTGTTGGGCAGAAGTCAGGTGGATACACAGCTGATAGTCCTACTGAATAGACTGTTAGAATTTGTATTATGGCAAGAAAAAAGCAGCTAAGTAAAGAAAAACGAGTGGCCATCATTACTTTAAGAAATGAAGGTCAGTCAGTCCGAAAAATTGGGAAAACTTTGAAAGTGTCCCCAAGTGCAGTCGCAAAAACCATCAAGCACTACAAAGAAACTGGCTCACATGAGGACCGCCCCAGGAAAGGAAGACCAAGAGTCACCTCTGCTGCGGAGGATAAGTTCATCCGAGTCACCAGCCTCAGAAATCGCAGGTTAACAGCAGCTCAGATTAGAGACCAGGTCAATGCCACACAGAGTTCTAGCAGCAGACACATCTCTACAACAACTGTTAAGAGGAGACTGTGTGCAGCAGGCCTTCATGGTAAAATAGCTGCTAGGAAACCACTGCTAAGGACAGGCAACAAGCAGAAGAGACTTATTTGGGCTAAAGAACACAAGGAATGGACATTAGACCAGTGGAAATCTGTGCTTTGGTCTGATGAGTCCAAATTTGAGATCTTTGGTTCCAACCACCGTGTCTTTGTGCGACGCAGAAAAGGTGAACGGATGGACTCTACATGCCTGGTTCCCACCGTGAAGCAGGGAGGAGGCGGTGTGATGGTGTGGGGGTGCTTTGCTGGTGACACTGTTGGGGATTTATTCAAAATTGAAGGCATACTGAACCAGCATGGCTACCACAGCATCTTGCAGCGGCATGCTATTCCATCCGGTTTGAGTTTAGTTGGACTATCATTTATTTAACAACAGGACAATGACCCCAAACACACCTCCAGGCTGTGTAAGGGCTATTTGACCAAGAAGGAGAGTGATGGGGTGCTACGCCAGATGACCTGGCTTCCACATTCACCAGACCTGAACCCAATCGAGATGATTTGGGGTGAGCTGGACCGCAGAGTGAAGGCAAAAGAGCCAACAAGTGCTAAGCATCTCTGGGAACTCCTTCAAGACTGTTGGAATACCATTTCAGGTGACTACCTCTTGAAGCTCATCAAGAGAATGCCAAGAGTGTGCAAAGCAGTAATCAAAGCAAAATGTGGCTACTTTGAAGAACCTAGAATATAAGACATATTTTCACTTTGAAGAACCTAGAATATAAGACATATTTTCAGTTGTTTCACACTTTTTTATTAAGTATATAGTTCCACATGTGTTAATTCATAGTTTTGATGCCTTCAGTGTGAATCTACAATTTTCATAGTCATGAAAATACAGAATACTCTTTATATATATATATATATATATATATATATATATATATGGATGAATCTGTTCTCTATGCGTGGCCAAACGACTGGACTAATCTGCACCAAATTTTTCACATAGTTACATCAGGTGTCCAGGAAGGTTTTAGACCAGGACTCAGCTCTCTAGAATGTACTGTTCCTGAGATATTTAAAAAATATATATATTAGCCAATAGGAGCTCACAGCTTCACTCACATTCTAACAGCCAATAGAAAATCACAGGTCCTTCAGTCTTGACATGCACACTTACACCAGGTTTCCATAACAACTAGATTAGACTGGGTCTCAGCTCTCTAGGACAGACAGTTGAGATATTCCCAGAAAATGCAAATATGTCACCATCACATCACTTGCATTAGCCAATAGAAGCCCAGAGGTCTTTCACTCATATCTCAACTGCCATACACATGGTCACATGACCCTTATTAGCGAATAGAAGCTCGCAGGTCCTTCAGTCTCAACATACACAGAATTTTACACCAGGTTTCCATAACAACCCAGCCATCTTAATTCACTGCTGTAGGTCACCTTTAAAGGGGCAGGGAGCTATGGATGACACTGATAAGGGGGCTGTCTGCTATGGAGGTCAGTGTTAAGGGACAGGGTGTTGTAGAGGTCACTGTTAAGGGGGCGTGGTGTTGTGGAGGTCACATTTTAAGGGAATGGAGCGCAGTGGAGGTCACTTAAGGGGGCATGTTATTATGGAAATCACTGAGTACTGTCAAGATCACTAATAAAGGTGTAGCCACTGTGGAGGTCACTGTTAAAGGGACTCGGGCTATGGAGGTCACTGTTAAGGGAGCAGGGTACTGTGTAGGTCACTGTTAAAAGGGTGGGATTGTGTGAGAGGGTCACTGTTAATGGGGCAGGCACTGTGGAGGTTACTGTTAAGGGGGCAGGGGACTGTGGAGGTCACTATTAAAGGGGAAACTGCTGTGGAGGTCACTATTAAGGCATCAGGGTTCTGTTGAGGTCATTGTTAAGTGAGTGGGGTACTGTGGAGGTCAATGTTAAAGGGTAGATCGCTGTGGAGGGTCACTGTTAAGGGGGCAGGTGGGGTTCTGTGGAGGACACATTTTAAGGGGGCGGAGCACTGTGGAGGAGGGGTCTGTGTTATGGGAAACACTGTCAATATCTTTTAACCTCTCACATAAGCATTAAATGAAATAGTGAAGATATACCTGTGCAAAGCCGGGTCATCCTGCTAGTATAGTCATAAAGAAATTCTCAAATTTCATGAACAAATAAATAGGATAAACAGGTGTGAGACTCATAGCCTGCTGACCCCAACCTATTCAAGTTAGGGCCCATGTACACGACTGTATGCCCTCCCAGACATACGGTTCGTGAGAGGGCCATATGTCCCAGAGTGGCATTGATCTTGTGCAGGGGAGAGGACAGCTTCATAGATTACAATGATGCTGTGCACGTCAGGCCGCCCGTGGGACTATGGTCCTGCATTCATAAGATCATATGAGTGCAGGACAATAGTCCCGCGGGAATCCCGACGTACACAGCATCATTGTAACTATCATTGCCACTGCAGGACATACGGCCCGTTCATGGACCGTATGTCTCGGAGGGCATACGGTTGTGTGCATGGGTACTTAGTCTGCATTACATTCAACACAAAGAGCTGTGGAGATGCTATAGCCTCTCATATTTCTGTACTGTCCCATGTTATTGTGGAACAGACATACACACACACTCAGAAGGCACCATTACTATCTGTCAAAAACACATAAAACTGCACTGGAGCTTCAAAAGAAAAAATACCTTCTAAACTTAACCTCCTGCATAACGCTGCATGACTTTATAGGTCGTGGTGGTAGGCTGTTATCTGTAACCCGACATATAAAAGAGTTAGGTTACATCGCGATCTGCCAGCGCCCCTTCGTGCTGTAGATTGCTTAGACCATTAGGAGTGCTAAGACGAGCAGAAGATCTTCTTCATGTGAGAGCGCCCCTTGCTGGCTGTAAAGTAAACTGTGAGCCTATAGGTAGTGAACTAACCCCTTCCTGCCCTGGCTGTCGCCGACTACGTACACTACCCACGTACACACACCCCCCTTTTTTGTTCATAAATAAAATTAAAAAATATATTTATTAGTTTTAGCAATAGTATAGTGGAATTTGTGTGTGTAAAACATACAAACATACCCACCCTGTTTTTTTTCTGCGTAAAATATACAAACGCACACATTTTTTTTATTTACAACAGAAAAAAAGAATGTAAAAAAAAAAAGCCTAAAATGTCCAAATTTCCCTGAGACAAATACCTTAGGGGGACAACATAACAAAGTCACCGTGTAATGTTTTGGCACTGTACAACATTTTTCTGGCAGTACGGTGCCATTGAACCAGCAGTAGAAAAGTAGGCCGCCCGCCAAAATACAAAATGCACTCCAGTCTTGTGGTGAGCCAAGCCAGTAGATACATTACACAAATAGTGTCCATTTTCAGAAATGTTTTGTCTTGAAACCTTTTGTAGTGTTTGATAAGAAAAGACAAAATACACATTTTCAAATTTTTCCTTTAACCCTTTCAGTACCGAGCCACTTAAATCCCAGGCCGATTTTTGCAAATCTGTCATGTGTAACTTTATGTGGTAATAACTTTAGAACGCTTTTTCTTATCCAGGCCATTCTGAGACTGTTTTCTCGTCACATATTGTGCTTCATGACAGTAGTAAATTTGTGGCAAAATATTTCATTTTTATTTATAAAAAATTACCAAATTTACCAAAAAATTTTCAAATTTTTCAAATTTTCAAATTTCTATTTCTCTACTTTCAAGATACATAGTAATACCTCCACAAATAGTTATTATTTTACATTCCCCATATGTCTACTTTATGTTTGGATCATTTTGAAAATGACATTTTAGTTTTTTGGGACGTTATAAGGTTTCGCAGTTTAGAATCAAATCTTAAAATTTTAAGAAGATTTCCAAAACCCATTTTTTTAAGGACAAGTTCAGTTATGAAGTCACTTTGTGAGGCCTATATAGTGGAAACTCCCCATAAATCACCCCATTTTAGAAACTACACCCTTCAAGCTATTCAAAACTGATTTTACTAACTTTGTTAACCCTTTATGTGTTCCAGTGGCATAGCGTGTAGGTGCCAGGGGGGCCATTGCCCGGGCACCAGGCAGCAGGGGGCGCTGGTGCCAGCAGCCTAATCTGTACCTCATCCAGTTTAATTCATTTCAGCGCTCGTCTCTGCTAGTCTGCGCTGTGCTGAAGCCTCCAGCCTGAAGGGGGAGCTAACGGCCACCTGTGCACCCTGGTGATTCATCAGCACATGTCCAGTCTAGGCTAGGCTCCGCCCACCTACAGGCAGGAAAGATACCGGCGAAGAAGATAGCTGCCATTATGCAGTGCCACAGGTCCCCAGTGTGCAGCGGCAGCAGAGAGGCTGTGAGAGAGGTGTGTTATTACAGTGAGTGACTAGCTTCTCACACAGTCACTCACTGTCATCCTTTTACTGTGACAGCACTACATGTATTATC
>ONZH01029292.1:0-19809 GCA_900303285.1 Rhinella marina | reverse complement strand
AACTCCATCCGGCTGTTGTCACCACCACACACGCTATCCCAGGGGGCACTCCTCTGGCTCTTCCAGCGAAACCTCCTTTTCCGTTTTCCGTGTTCGAAATATCCATTAAATATAGGGTCCCAAGATCGGGGACGTATACGGTATTAAACTGAGAAGAATCGATACTGCACCGGCTGATGCTAGAGTATTTCCAAATGCATTCCGGCTGTTGTCACCACCACACACGCTAGCCCAGGGGGCACTCTTCTGGCTCTTCCAGCGAAACCTCCTTGCCCCAGCCTGCCCCCCCCCCACCTACAGGCCCACTCTACAAACAATTTAGCCGGATAGGGGACGTATTAGAAGTTGTACTGATGTTTGTTTTTGTTCTTCTTTTATCTGCCTCATGACCTGTGATAGGCAGAGCATGGACACTCCCCTGGCCAGAGCAAGCTCTTTTTCCGTTTTCCGTGTTCGAAAAATCCATTAAATATAGGGTCCCAAGATAGGGGACGTATACGGTATTAAACTGAGAAGAATCGATACCATACGGGTTAAAGCAACAGTTTTTCCAAATCCATTCCGGCTGTTGTCACCATCACACACGCTAGCCCAGGGGGCACTCCTCTGGCTCTTCCAGCAAAACCTCCTTCCCCCCACCTACAGGCCCTCTCTATAAACAATTTACCCAGATAGGGGACGTATTAGATATTGTACTGATTCTGAATTGCCTCCTGCGATAGATGGGAATCGAACCCAGATCAACTGCTTGGGAAGTAGCTATGCTCACCACTATACCACCAGCAGGCACAGCAACTGATAAGAACAGATACTAAACTTGATTTCAGCTGCAGTGCCAGCATGAGCAGTGGTGTCACCTGCAGGCAGTGATGGACCTTCGTTGCACCTAGTTGGGTGCTTCCCTAACATGTGATGGGTATTTGCCTCGCCTTTCTTGGTCTGGGTGAGCACAATTGCCATGAGGGTAACCACCAGGCTGTTGCCTGAGAATTTGGGGTAATGGTGGGATTAGGCAGCCTCAGAGGCATCCATGCATGCTGCCCCTGCTGTTTCCTGTCCATTTCCGTGGTGTTTCCATCATTTTCTGAGGTTTCCAGGTTTTCACCCAGCCTTCCCTAGGCAGAGCCTTGGTCCCCCGCAAAAATGCTCGAGTCTCCCATTGACTTCAATGGGGTTCGTTATTCGAAACGAGCACCCGAGCATTGGGAAAAGTTCGACTCGAATAACGAGCACCCGAGCATTTTAGTGCTCGCTCATCTCTAATTGTATGCAAAAAATTTCAAAGTCATGAAATATATTTTCCCTGAAGTTGACTTTCAGTAGCAAAAGGTTTTTATAATGTAAAGAGTGGGATGATAGGACTTACATTATCATTGACAAAAATGATAAATTTTAAAGTAAATCTTGAATGTCTCAGTGTTAGAAATCAGCTAAATGTCCATGTAGATTATTATTAGTTGTCAGTTTGATTTTTCACAGTATAATCAAAACAGAAATTCAGTTCCATCATAACACTCTTTAAAACACCTTAGATTTGTTCTTAAGAACACTGATGACATTTCATGAATATTTTGACACAAGGACTACTCTGTATAATAATTTAACATGTTCTAACACTACAGAAGAAATTGTTCCAGAGGAAATGTCTCCTGACGGAAAATATACAGTGAGCACATACTCTATAGATAACACTGAAAATTGTATGAAACTGAAGGAGTTTTATATATATTTTGGAATTATATATTGCATAAACTGTATGTAAGTACACTCGTTAACAAAAAAATTAATAAATAAATAAAAATGCATGACTTTTATGGTCTAATTAGACACTGGGTCTTACCACAAGAGGGTGTAAAAGTGCTTTCTTCGATGCTATGTAAAAAGGCTATCAGAGGCTACTTTTGTGTACTGTAAATCTTGGCGAAAGATTGCTGATTACTAGAAATGCCTTTACAATGCATTGGAAGATATTTTGCCCAGCTGACAGACTTTGAGAAGAAATGCATTATTGGAATGAGAAAAGATAGTCATTTTGAAGAATTGCTTGCAATCTAGGTTGTTCTCATATAGCTGTTAGGAAGTGTTTACTTGAGGATATGCACTCTTGGTGAACTCATGAGAGAATATCAATAGAGAAGATCGTTTGATCTGACTACAAGCATTGCTAATATTGTAATCATTTACATTAGAGATAGGCAATTCTATTTTATTAATTCGGAAATCATCCCAATTTTTTCGAAATATGGGATTCTGACAAACCTGAACTTCTTGAGATTCATTTCAGATGAACCAGAGAGATATACCAATACTTAATATTTCTCTGCAAAAGAGACATGCAAATCAGCCTTCCTTCCAAAAAGAAGTGAAAATCAAGTGTTACCATATAGCACTCTGCTGAAAAAGAGATATGCAACTCAATCTTCTTTTCAAAAGAGAAAACTGAATGTCCCCACATAACACTCTGCTGGAAAGGAGATGTGCAAATTTAGTCTTCCTTCCAAAAGGAAAATAAAACTGAAAGTCTCACACCAGCAAACAGCTCTTTCTTGGTGACTACTCTTTATCAGAGCTTTAAAAATTAGCATTACAAGCTAAGAAGTCTTTGTTGGGTATCTGGGTGGTACTCAATAACATAGTTTATAAGGCTCAAAAAGAGACATACAGTACAGACCAAAAGTTTGGACACACCTTCTCATTCAAAAAAGTGTGAAACAACTGAAAATATGTCTTATATTCTAGGTTCTTCAAAGTAGCCACCTTTTGCTTTGATTACTGCTTTGCACACTCTTGGCATTCTCTTGATGAGCTTCAAGAGGTAGTCACCTGAAATGGTATTCCAACAGTCTTGAAGGAGTTCCGAGAGATGATTAGCACTCGTTGGCCCTTTTGCCTTCACTCTGCGGTCCAGCTCACCCCAAACCATCTCGATTGGGTTCAGGTCTGGTGACTGTGGAGGCCAGGTCTGGTGTAGCACCCCATCACTCTCCTTCTTGGTCAAATAGCCCTTACACAGCCTGGAGGTGTGTTTGGGGTCATAGTCCTGTTGATAAATAAATGATGGTCCAACTAAACGCAAACCGGATGGAATAGCATGCCGCTGCAAGATGCTGTGGTAGCCATGCTGGTTCAGTATGCCTTCAGTTTTGAATAAATCCCCAACAGTGTCACCAGCAAAGCACCTCCACACCATCACACCTCCTCCTCCATGCTTCACGGTGGGAACCAGGCATGTAGAGTCCATCCGTTGACCTTTTCTGCGTCGCACAAAGACACAGTGGTTGGAACCAAAGATCTCAAATTTGGACTCATCAGACCAAAGCACAGATTTCCACTGGTCTAATGTCCATTCCTTGTGTTCTTTAGCCCAAACAAGTCTCTTCTGCTTGTTGCCTGTACTTAGCAGTGGTTTCCTAGCAGCTATTTTACCATGAAGGCCTGCTGCAACAGTCTCCTCTTAACAGTTGTTGTAGAGATGTGTCTGCTGCTAGAACTCTGTGTGGCATTGACCTGGTCTCTAATCTGAGCTGCTGTTAACCTGCGATTTCTGAGGCTGGTGACTCGGATGAACTTATCCTCCGCAACAGAGGTGACTCTTGGTCTTCCTTTCCTGGGGCGGTCCTCATGTGAGCCAGTTTCTTTGTAGCGGTGGATGGTTTTTGCGACTGCACTTGGGGACACTTTCAAAGTTTTCCCAATTTATCGGACTGATTGACCTTCATTTCTTAAAGTAATTATGGCCACTCGTTTTTCATTACTTCGCTGCTTTTTTTCTTGCCATAATACAAATTCTAACAGTCTTTTCAGTAGGACTATCAGCTGTGTATCCACCTGACTTCTGCCCAACACAACTCATGGTCCCAACCCCATTTATAAGGCAAGAAATCCCACTTATTAAACCTGACAGGGCACACCTGTGAAGTGAAAACCATTTCAGGTGACTACCTCTTGAAGCTCATCAAGAGAATGCCAAGAGTGTGCAAAGCAGTAATCAAAGCAAAAGGTGGCTACATGGAAGAACCTAGAATATAAGACATATTTACAGTTGTTTCACACTTTTTTGTTAAGTATATAATTCCACATGTGTTAATTCACAGTTTTGATGCCTTCAGTGTGAATCTACAATTTTCATAGTCATGAAAATACAGAAAAGTCTTTGAATGAGAAGGTGTGTCCAAACTTTTGGTCTTTACTGTATGTCCATCCAGTTCAGCCTGCTAAATGTATGAGTGAGGAGTCCTTTAGGCCATAAAACACATCTCTTGGTTTCTGGGAAAAATTATTTGAAAATTAGCACATCTTACACCCTCTGGCAACTGAAAGGCTTAGCTGTTTTTTCCTTTAGGAAGGAAAGCTAATCTGGATATTTTTTTTCCCAGAAACCCAAAGATATGTAAATTAACTTTACTTCCAAAAGGAAAAAGAAAGTTAGAGGTATTGTCTGTGATCTGTTCATTTGCTGTGGCAGCTTTGGGCATTCTGAAGGCTCCGAGGCCTGCCACAATGATGTTCCTATGTAGCCCTGCCTGTGACAGAGCTCCATAGAAATCTAATTAATCGTCTATAAGCTGCAATGCTATATCTTTATAATTTATGGTAGAAGTGAACTAAAAATCACATATTAATGTCCCCTAAGGGGACTTAAAATATGTGTGTAAAAAACATTTTAAAAAATACAAAAACATTAAAAAATAAAAATCAAATGACCCCAAATCAATAAAAATAAGCAATAAAAAATAAAGTTAATAGATGGAAATGTGATGCGCACACTCAAACATTCGGTTGTATGGAGTAAGTGTAGGTAGGAATAATATTATAATAGGTATATGTATATGTTCCTAGTTTAGTAGATACATATATATATATATATATATATATATATATATATATATTCTTAGTCAAATAATAGAATGAATTTAAACAATTAGGGCAATTGATCTAAAAAAAGGTAATTTAATTAGTCTCAAAAATACAAGATAAAAATAAGATAAAAAATAGTAGTAATAGTAGTAGGAGTAGGTGTCTTCTAATTCTTGTACTTGTAACTCCGTGCAGCGTTAGTGATAAAGTTGTACTCTCCAAGTTGCGATATTTCGGCAGGGTTTTTCTCTTTCTTGGTATCCTGCTCTCAATAGTAGCTGGTGCGGCGTCCCACGTGGGTTCCCGCGTGTTACAGATTGTTTGGCGCTCAAATTCAAATAGCCATCTCCGCTCACGGCTTGAATGCCTCCGGGTATGTTTCTTTGCAGGGAGGTATGCTGGTCAAAAAGAAGAAGAGGGGGGAGAGATAGTCCAAATGCACTATATATTATAGATTTCGCAATAGACTTCAGTCTTTGTTTGTTTTTACATGGGATCGTGAGCGTTACAATGCTCCTGTGATATCGATGCCTTCAGAAGATCCACAGAATTAAACTAAACGCGTTTTGGGGCTTGCCTTGCCCCTTCCTCAGTAGTCTGTGGACAAATGTTCTTTTGGCATTCTTTTTATATGGTTTCTTTGATTTGACTCCTCCTTTTTGGGTGGAGTTTCTTGTTTTTTCTTTTATTTTGGCATAATAAAAACCATTTTATATATATGCAGTCTTTAGTATGAACTGCTATACAGAGGAGATGTAGCATGAAATAAACAGTGCATATAGATAAATATTATGTATATAAATGAACAATATATAAATAAATAAATAAATGGATCAGACATAATCCATATTTTCTATATTTTATCAATTTTAATATATGTCATGTCAAATGTATGTATTTGTCGTTCTCTGGTGATACGGTAGGTATTTAGTGCTCTTTGGTCGTTATATTGTCATATAATTTGATTACATTAGTTTTTCGTATTTCTTGATATTTTGTATTTCTTAATGTATTGTATCTATTTGTATCTATATTGTAGGATATGGTTGGCCCCCATCCCCGCACATCAACCATATCCTCTCTCCCCCCTCTTCTTCTTTTTGACCAGCATACCTCCCTGCAAAGAAACATACCCGGAGGCATTCAAGCCGTGAGCGGAGACGGCTATTTGAATTT
The DNA here is from genome assembly GCA_900303285.1 of Rhinella marina. Lineage (NCBI taxonomy): Eukaryota > Metazoa > Chordata > Amphibia > Anura > Bufonidae > Rhinella > Rhinella marina. The sequence goes on along the minus strand of ONZH01029292.1, from coordinate 13,776 downwards.
GAGCGCCAAACAATCTGTAACACGCGGGAACCCACGTGGGACGCCACGTGGGACGCCGCACCAGCTACTATTGAGAGCAGGATACCAAGAAAGAGAAAAACCCTGCCGAAATATCGCAACTTGGAGAGTACAACTTTATCACTAACGCCGCACGGAGTTACAAGTACAAGAATTAGAAGACACCTACTCCGGAGGGTAACGTACTGACAATTTCATGCGCAAATGATTGTTCTTTTTGGGGATCTATAACCAAACAGCGATTATTGATACAAAAGTATCTGGACATTGTTATTTATTTACATTATTTATACAATCCATAGAGATCAATATCTATTACTGTCACAAATATATCAAGTACATGCAGGGGATATATTTGTATACTTGTACATCCATTACTTGTATTTTTTTTTTTTTTGGACCAGCCTTAGGTCCCAAAAAGGATCCCTTTTTTCATTTCTCATTTTTTTTATTTTTCTATTTCTCATTTTTATATTAAGTCGTATTTTCATCCTATTTTTTATCTTATTTTTATCTTGTATTTTTGAGACTAATTAAATTACCTTTTTTTAGATCAATTGCCCTAATTGTTTAAATTCATTCTATTATTTGACTAAGAATATATATATATATATATATATATATATATATATATATATATATATATCTACTAAACTAGGAACATATACATATACCTATTATAATATTATTCCTACCTACACTTACTCCATACAACCGAATGTTTGAGTGTGCGCATCACATTTCCATCTATTAACTTTGTATATTTCATATAGCTGGGGGTACAGCTAGTGATACGCGGCACCTCAGATCCATATTGCAGATTGGTGAGCCACTTATATACTCCCCTTTTCAATAAAAAATAAAGTTAATTTGCTTCGCTGCAACCCAAAATGCCCAAAATATTAAAATAATATTTATTTATCCCGAACACTGTAACAAAAAAAAAATCAAAATTGCTGATTTACCAATTTTTTTAGTCATTTCACCTCCCAAAATGATCAAAAACTCATACACATTCTTAAATGACTTCAATAAAAATTACAGATCACTTCGTGAAAAAAAATAAAATAGCCCTCATTTAGCTCTGGAAATGTATATATACAAATATAATGGGGTCAGTATGTAGTGAATCTAATCAAAATAATTTCATCAAAGTTTTTAAAGTATTAAAACAAATGCGGTATTGCTATAACTGGAAAATTGAGGTAACAGGTCAATTGTGCCGCATAGGGCATTTTTTTCTAATTCCATTCCATTTTGAATTGTTTTCCAGCTTCTCACTACATTGTGTGCAATGTTAAATGGCACCTTTATAAAGTGCAACTTGTCCCACAAAACTACAAGCCCTCATATGATTATGTGATAGGAGAAATTAAAAAGTTGTTCACCGGGAAGGCAGGGAGTGAAAAAAAGACAAAAACATGGAAATATGGAAAATCTCAGGGGCCATAAGGGGTTAAAGTTGTCAGAGGGCATTCTATTTTTTTTTTTAGAAACAGTGCCATGTTTTCCTTTGGGGTATCCAGTGTTTGATCTCAGGCACTTTCATTTAGGTAGAGCAGAGATACCACACCTGAACAGCCCTTGCACTTTCACTTCAATTTCACCCCACACAGAGTTGTTCCCATTTTCCATTACAAGACATGGTACACTAAATAGTGCCATAAAAGTACAACTTGCCCTGCAAAAAAATTCTTATCTGGCTATGTGAAAGAAAAAATGTAAAAACTTGTGGCTTTTGAAAGGTAGAAAGGAATAACTAAAATGGAAAAAACAAAAAATGACAGTCCTTAAGGGGTAAATTACCTTTTGGATTTGATTAAGAGTAAAGTGTCAGTTTTTGCCGATGACACCTAACATGTAGGATATTTAAAACCCAGCTTTATTGTCAAATATTACAAAAGATAAGCTGAAAGTATGGGCGAGGATGGGAGATGAATTTTAAGTTTTATGAATTTTACAAATACAGTAATGTACCTACACCACAGTAATCATAAGTCTGCATACTTATTAGATGGAATAAAAGTGGGGATAGCAGAAGACCTTGGCTTTTCTGGTTACAAGTATGCCAACAATAGTACTCAATATTGGGCAGCATCTGTAAAAGCAAATAAGATTTTATAATGCATAAAAACAGGGTTTAGATCCAGGGATACCAATTTGATATTATTCCTTTATTATTTCCTTGTAAGGCCACATCTTGAATATGCTATTATATACTGAAAAGTATAACGGAAGTTGCCACCATTTTAAGTCGAGTAGCATGAATCCCAACAAATTTGGATTAATTGGAAATCAACATTTTTAGGAAATTCATAATAAATTTGATTCATTTAGAATTCATTCTCTTGTTTTGATCAACATCTTTCTACTGTATACATCTCCTATACAGACCTATGTTTTTATGGTTAAGGACAATAAACAAATTCAAAGTAATCTGAACCTATAGGTTACTGTACCTAAAGAAGCAAGAATAAGAGGACCGATAAATAGGAGTATGCTAGTATAGTCTAGATGCATAGGTTTTCATTGAAATTATAGAAACCGCTATGTATTCAATGAGGAAAATAAACTGTCAGATGAAATGCAGAATATAAAAGTGAATTCCCCTTTAAAAGTGTCCTGTATGACCCAGGAAGAAGTACTAGGGCGTCTTAAAAAGATTAAAATAGACAAATCGCCAGGACCGGATGGCATACACCCACGTATCCTAAGAGAATTAAGTAATGTCATTGCCAGACCCTTATACTTGATATTTAAGGACTCTATACTGACAGGGAGTGTTCCACAGGATTGACGCATAGCAAATGTGGTGCCAATATTCAAAAAGGGTCCAAAAACAGAGCCCGGGAACTATAGGTAAGTTTAACATCTGTAGTGGGTAAACTGTTTGAAGGTTTTCTAAGAGATGCTATCTTGGAGCACCTCAATGAAAATAAGCAAATAACTCCATATCAGCATGGCTTCATGAGGGATCGGTCGTGTCAAACCAATTTAATCAGTTTCTATGAGGAGGTAAGTTCTAGACTTGACCGCGGGGAATCAATGGATGTCGTATATCTGGACTTCTCCAAAGCATTTGACACTGTACCACATAAAAGGTTAGTATATAAAATGAGAATGCTTGGCCTTGGAGAAAATGTCTGTATGTGGGTAAGTAAATGGCTCAGTGATGGAAAACAGAGGGTGGTTATTAATGGTACATACTCAGATTGGGTCACTGTAACTAGTGGGGTACCACAGGGGTCAGTATTGGGCCCTATTCTCTTCAATGTATTTATTAATGATCTTGTAGAAGGCTTGCACAGTAAAATATCAATTTTTGCAGATGACACTAAACTGTGTAAAGTAATTAACACAGAAAAGGACAGTACACTGCTACAGATGGATCTGGATAGACTGGAGGCTTGGGCAGAGAAGTGGCAGATGAGGTTTAACACTGACAAATGTAAGGTTATGCATATGGGAAGGAATAATGCAAGTCACCAGTACATACTAAATGGTAAAACATTGGGTAACTCTGACATGGAAAAGGACCTAGGAATTTTAGTGAACAGCAAACTAAGCTGCAGAAACCAGTGTCAGACAGCTGCTGCCAAGGCCAATAAGATAATGGGTTGCATCAAAAGGGGCATAGATGCCCGTGATGAGAACATAGTCCTGCCACTTTACAAATCATTAGTCAGACCACACATGGAGTACTGTGTACAGTTCTGGGCTCCTGTGAACAAGGCAGACATAGCAGAGCTGGAGAGGGCTCAGAGGAGGGCAACTAAAGTCATAGCTGGAATGGGTGGACTACAGTACCCAGAAAGATTATCAAAATTAGGGTTATTCACTTTAGAAAAAAGACGACTGAGGGGAGATCTAATAACTATGTATAAATATATCAGGGGTCAGTACAGAGATCTCTCCCATGATCTCTTTATCCCAAGGACAGTGACCATGACGAGGGGACATCTTCTGCGCCTGGAGGAAAGAAGGTTTGTTCACAAAAATAGAAGAGGATTCTTTACGGTAAGAGCAGTGAGACTATGGAACTCTCTGCCAGAGGAGGTGGTGATGGTAAGTTCACTAAAAGAGTTCAAGAGGGGCCTGGATGTATTTCTGGAGTGTAATAATATTGCAGGTTATAGTTACTAGATATGGGTTGTTGTTGATCCAGGGAGTAATTCTGATTGCCTGATTGGAGTCAGGAATTTAATTTTTTCCCCTAAAGTGATGAAAATTGGCTTCTACCGCACTGGGGGTTTTTGCCTTCCTCTGGATCAACTTGTAGGAAAACAGGTCGAACTGGATGGACAGATGTCTTTTTTCGGCCTTATAAACTATGTTACTATGTTACTATGTTACTAGAAACAAAAGCAGAATGTGATTCCGCCACAAATTAGTGTGGTTTTACAATGTTTTTTTTAGCCACCAGTGTATATATATTTTTTTACTTAATGAAATCAGATAGTCATTCCTCATATTCCTTTTTTCTAGCCTGCTTTTATTTTCTGACTGAATTTTTTTTTTATTATAAATTCAGTGCCTGATTATGGGAACACCCATGTTGCCTGAACTGCTATTATCAGCATTAAGAGATATGCTTTACAATAGTCCATGGCATAATGACATGAGGTTTTCAATAATATCAATGGGAGAGTTTAGACATGCTTTTGTGACCTGTAGATAGGATGTCTATGTTACCATAACCTCTTGTAAATAGTCTATTTTGTTTTATCTATATATCAGTGTTACCTGTCATTCTAATCATGTCTGTGGTGTAAATAAGAGGACTGCTGAACAGTGACCCATACAGAACATGAAGTGTTTGTCTATTATTAGGCTTAGTGTCCAGGGTGAAAGAGTTGCAGGATTTTTACATAAAATACACGGACATAAAAAATGAAAAGTAAAGAAGTCCTGTAGGCCATAAAACACTTCTCTTGGTTTCTGGGAAAAATATTTTTTTTGAAAATGCTTTGTTTTTTATTTTGTCATTTAGACAGGCCTAATGTACATAGTAGATCTGGGTTGCAGATACATAGGTATTAGAGATGAGCAAATCAATTATAAACCAATCGGATTTGTCACTGCTTCTTTTTCTTTTCAATTTTCTTTGTATTGATTTTTACAGAGTTACAAAATGGAACAAACAGGTGCAACATACATATGATGGCGTAATCATTTGTCACTGCTCACCAGATTCACATCCAAAAATTAACAGTAAGTTCCATAAGTGTAATACGATGAGGGGTGAACTGAAAAGTGGAGGTGATAACAATATAAGAGTGCCTCGAACGGATGAGGCAGTATCTGATGAGGAAATACTGCTTCAATGTTTAACGAGAAGGAAGGGTGTATGGAGTTGGGGGGGGGGGGTTTAAGCACTGGGCATTGTCATGAGTTTGGAATTAAATACTTGAGCTATTAGATGGGTTGAGTTCTGTGAGTTTGTTGAGGAAGGGGCTTGTTTTACGGTAGGTTGTCCAGTCCTTCCAGGTCTGTTGGAATCTGTGGTGTGATCTTGTTTCCCATGCAGATAATTCTTCCATATGGTAGATGTGTTCTACTTTTTGGAGCCATTTTCTAAGTGTGGGGGAGGCGGGTTGAGGAATTAATGACTTAGCAGCTGATGTCAGATGCATTACCAGTTTTCGTTTTGTGTGGGGAGCATCTGTTAATCTGATATTTAGGAGATTAGCGGTAGGAGAGAGGAGTTTGGGCAGAGAGCATATGTGCTTAATTACTTCCAGAACCTTGGTCCAGAAGGGTCTGAACATGACCACCAAATGTGGTAGTATGTGCCTTGGGAATGAGAGCATTTCCAGCACAAGTCTGAACTAAGACATTTCATTAGCTTGAGACGGATCGGGGTGAGGTACCATCTTGTGAGTAATTTAAAGGAGTTCTCCTGTAGTCTTATACAGCAAGATATACCGTGGGATAATATGTACGCGTGTTTTATTTCAAGGTCTGACCATTTTGTTTCTAGGTCTCTGCTCCAATCCTGAATGTAACTTCTATTGAGGGGGAATTTTAGTTGTTGTAGGAGGTTATAAGTCTGGGATAAAAGGTACTTTGGTGGTTGTTTGGTTGCTAACAGTTTTTCAAACTGTGTAAGATCTCTTTTCGTATCTGGGTTTCTGGCATATGGTCGCAGTAGGGAGTGGATATGTGCTTTTTGTAAATGCATGTAGTTTTGTGGAGTCTAATGGGTCTTGTCCTTCCTCATTGTCTGCATAGGAGGTTAGCGGGATTCTTTTTAGTTCCAACATGTTTATAGATATGAATTTATGTAGATGTAGTTCTGGAATACCTCCAATTGACATGAGTGGGGATGGGGAAGGGCTGAGACTATCTTTGAGTGTGTTCCATATTTTGATCATAGATCTAATGATAGGGTTTTGTGTACATTGATTCGCTCTTGAGTTGTCTTTGCTCCATACCAAAGAACGCAGTGGGGCATCCGTTAGGTGTTCTTCTAGGGTGACCCATAATTTACTGTCATCCGCTCTTACCCAATGTATTAGTCTAGATAGGTGGACCGCCTCATAATATAGTTGCCAGTCTGGGAGGCCCATTCCAGGATTTGTGTTGTGTGAGAAGTGAATGGCTGAGACGTGGTCTTTCTGGAAAAAAATATTTGAAAATTAGCACATCTTACACCTGGCAACTGAAAGGCTTAGCTGTTTTTTCCTTCAGGAAGGAAAGCTAATGTGGATATTTTTTTTCCAAAAACCCAAAGATATGTAAATTTACTTTCCTTCCAAAAGGAAAAAGAAAGTTAGAGGTATTGTCCGTGATCTGTTCTTTTGCTGTGGCAACTTTAGGCATTTTGAAGGCTCCGAGGCCTGCCACAATGATGTTCCTATGGAGCCCTGCCTGTGACACAGCTCCATAGAAATCTAATTAATCGCCTATAAGCTGCAATGCTTTTATTTTCTGACTGATTTTTTTTTAAATGATACATTCTGTGCCTGATTATGGGAACACCCATGTTGCTTGAACTGCTTTTATCAGCATTAAGAGATATGCTTTACAGCAGTCCATGGCATAATGACATGAGGTTTTCAATAATATCAATGGGAGAGTTTAGACATGCTTTGTGACCTGTAGATAGGATGTCTATGTGACCATAACCTCTTGTAAATAGTGTATTTTGTATTATCTATATATCACTGTTGTACCTGTCATTCTAATCATGTCTGTGATTAGAATAGTAACCACTAGGGATGAGTGAACTTTTGAAAAGTTCGCTTCGCTTCGGCGAACTTTCTTGAATTTCGGATTCGTACGAACCAAACCTAAAACGAACCTTGCTATAACGGCTGAATAATTGCTTGTACAATAATGGGAGTCAGACAGGGTATAGTTTCATTTACTTGCAGTTGCTATTACAATGAAAAAAGTGGAAAAAATCCAAGTGACTTCAACAATGGCGACGCAAAATATACGCATATTTGAGAATTTACACTAATGCGTACCCTAATGCGAACATTCCCGCACAAATAATGAACATACAGTGTAACGTTGTCAAAGGTGCGCTACTTAACTGAATATGTACGCATTAGCGTACTCATACACTGCGTCTGCGAACATTCCTACTCAAGTAACGAACATACAGTGTAGCGTTGTCAAAGGTACACTACTTAACTGAATATGTACGCATTAGCGTCACGAACAGGATGAGTCTGAAGTGCCTGTACCGTTAAGGCCACAGCTCAAAACAGACTTTAAACTAATAGCCTTTTATCTACAAGGCCAAAGAATTAGTCAGAAAACCTGACAGATGTCTACTGAAAAATGACTTTGACACAGTTGCTGCGGTGCAGACGGCGCAAAACGCTGCGCGCCGGCACCAGAAGAGTTAACAACGCCATTTTCTCACTAGTGGCGCAGCTTCTTCATGCTGAAGCAAAGAAACCGTCCCCTCAAGAGCGTGAAAACCATGGCACGGCCCCCTGTAGCACGGGAAAATCCAATCCAGCCCGCCAGGAACTTGCTGGGGGGAGCATTGAGAGCGAAGACTCCACCCCCTTAGCTCCTCCTTCATCTCCGGTGTATGCAAAGAAAGAGAGAGACAACAACATGGCGTCCGATCAGCGCGGCCCTAGTTGGGGGGATATGGTCTGGGGCACCGACCCATATGAGCCTACACCTAGACCAGCGGAGGTTCGCCTGGACCAAGTTATCCGCAAGGCACAGCTGGTGTCGAACCCCGAAGTGCCTCATCTACCAGTGATAGCAGCTGGAGATCCTGCGAGCGAGGCCGCACACGTGGTCCCGAAGATGGACGCAACCAGCTGTGCACTCAGGAAGCCACCATACGTCCGGGCCAAAGTCCGAGTCGAGACGGCCGGGCCTGCGGAGGAAGTCCACAACCGAGTGGCCGGAGTCCCCACCTTGCCTAAGCCCCGACATAACGACCTCCGACAGAACCCCATCGTTCCTGCTGCGGTAACTAAAAATGTTACTACCCTGTGGGACTATAAGAGGGTTGTAGAAGAGTGGGTGGTCGAGGTGCTGGAACATCCCCGACGTGGTGACTCGACTCTCCAAAAGCGCACGGGGACTGTGCTTTGGTTTAGCGTGGACCGCGGCGTGGGGTTCATCACAGACGAGGAGTCCGCTGAGGAGCTCTACATTAATCGTCGCTCCGTGAAGAGGCCGTACCTCCCTCCATGCGGGCGACTTCGTAGAATTCACGCCTATGAAGAGCTTACAAGGCCCCTTTGCCACCGGGGTGAAGGTCATCACCAGACCACCGAGGCCGGAGGCACCTCAAGAGGAATGGGAAGATCACTCCGCGACCGCCACCCTTACTCACCGTCCACGAGAGGATGAAGCGGGAGACAGTCAGCCAGGAGCAAGACCTCTTCTCGGCGAGCCGGAGCAACTCATTCCCGAGCTTCCTCCACCACCAGCGTTCCAGGTGGGTCAGATTACAGGCAGCAAATTTATTTTCAACCCCCTGGCCACCTACCACCTGATGCAGGAGGCACCAGCAGCCCAATCTGTTGCCCGGGGTAGGCCTCTGGCCGAGCCTCTACAACCCGAGGTTCGGTCACCAGTGGGCCCGACAGGAGCATCCGGGCCTTACAGGGTCCATTCCAAAATGGCTACCACAGTCACCAGTGTGACCACTGGGACCCTGCCCCGACCAGTGCCACATCTATCTTTAAGAGGACGCTGGGGAATGGCCGCTGCCTACCGTGAGGCCTATCAGAGGCAGGAGCGCCCTCTTATGTCGTTCAGCTCCAGCAGCGACGAGGAGGATGTGCCGGCTTTCCACTAAGGGGAGCCCACACTCAAGTACTGTCAAAGAACTGCAGGACTAATGGGAGCCACCCCGTGGACTTAGCCCTACTGGTGAGAACCTGTTGGCTGTGTTTTAATTTGTTGTATTGCCCGTGTTTTAAGTCTCCACCATGATGGACACGTGTGGCTGGACTCCCCCCATCTGCAATAATCCAAGTTGCGCCATGTTTGCGCACCACATCCTTTTCCCCCCTTTTCAGGTTGTTGGGAAATCACTTTTAAAAGGGTTTGTCAAGAAACCTTTTCAGCTATTTTTAACCTATTTTATTACCCATGTGGATTACAAATTTCAATTGAATTTGGGACTTTGTTCCAGTCTCAAGCCAAAGAGAAAAGATGGACTTGAATGTAACCACAGATATCCTATATTATGCCTTTAATATATTTGCACTTAAATGTTTGCACTAATATTTTACCTTTCAGCAACGATCAAGAATATTGCCCATTGTGTGTGTTTCTTTGCAGGTGCCACAATGTGTCCTCCAATGCACTTTAATGTATGGTCATGCACTTAGCCAGATAGTTAGCACCTTACTTGTCTCTACCTCAGATATATATGCTGCCTCTGAGGGCGTTTCACACTAACGGTTCATGGTAGCCAGGTGTCAGAGCCACAAGCAGTTTTCTCTTATTCCTTCAGGGTTATCCTCGCTGCTATAGATGTGTCTTATATGTGTCAGAAGAGAATAGTCTCTCACTGGAACTCTGGCAGGACAGGTAGATTCCTCCTCCTAGTTCACTATGTCCTGAGGCCTTGAGCACCGCCTCCAGGAAAAAAATAACTTGCAGCTACTGATAGACATCAAGGTGACAAAGCGTAAAGCATTATCAGGCTTTGGTGCTTGGAAGGGATTACAGAATGAAGCCACCCTTCCGTTTGCGGGCTTATCATTTCACAATGGTGGGATTACAGAGTGAAGACACCCCCATGCTTTCTTTGGTATTCGTGGCCAGAATATTTAGAGTCAGTCAGAAATGGTTGCTTAGTGCAGTTTACATAGGTTGTTCGTCTGCTGAGAGGGGATAACAGAGATCGGACACCCTACTCACAAGGCAGGAACGTACCAGCATAGTAGCGCAATAGTCTATATGTGTATGTAATGTCATTTATATGTATCTGGTGGACCAGCAGGTGTCAGTAAATACTATGGCAGATTCAGATGTAGTTTTACCAGAATGGTACGGTCCTTAGTCCATTCTGACCCCCTCTGCTGGAGAGAAGTTAAGTTCTTCCAACTTCCTGCAGTGAGGAGGAAATGACAGTTTATTCAGGGAGTTGTCCCCTGTACCCTGATTGGGGAGGACATGTGCAGGACAGCAGAGCACCTTCAGCTCTGCTGTACCCTAAAGACAGAGTAATATAGTCAGCAATAAGGCACACCAATACTCTCAAGGGAAGCCAGACTTAAGAGGTAACCTCAGCTTAGAACAGGAAGCCTGAAACTTGAATTTCCAAGCATCTGCCAAGTATAAGCAATAAGCTGCACTTGCTGGACACCAAGCTGAAGGAAACTGAGTTATTTGCATTCAAAGTTAAGTCAATAAAACTATGTTGGACCATTCCCAAAAGTCTGCGCATCATTCCCATCTGACGACCCTCAATTAGTACTACTAGTAATTTTCTGCAGCCGGAGCCACCGCCTGGGGCCTGTTCATCTCACGAGGTAGGAACACCGTGACAATCCCACCAAAGACTTAAGTGGCCTAAATACCCCTTGGCACTCCTACCCCTGGGACATAACGGAAAATCACCTTAGAGGGCCCTGGAGGGGGAAAGGGTCGCCCCCGTAGCAACCATGGCACCCCGGGCACTGCAACTGCCGAGACTGAACTCTCTAAACCCCCCACCAAACCACCCTCGCAGCCAGCCAATAAAACACACAACACCTTAAGTTGGGTAAGGGTCGGTCACAGCTTTATTTTCTCATCTTATTCCAAAACTTCAACTTGTTGACCATAAACACCATTACCCAGAGTATTGAAGCGCTATGCCCCACAGTGTTCTGTGGGCAAGTCTGCCTTCTTCTCCATCTGAAATCGTCAACCGACCTCTGATGTGACTTGTAATGTAAAACACTGAAACAAACCAGAAATGAATCAGAAAAAGTAAAGAAAAAGATGAAATAATGGGGAAGGGATGGTGGGAAGCTTTCAGTGAAGATGCTGGAGAAAGAGGCCGTCCCCCTATCAGGGCCATCCTTTTAACCCCTTAGCCCCTACCACCACCTCAGCCAACCAGGACGCAGGGGTGTGGGTTAAAAGAAACACCCTCTCGCTGGTAATTAGAAACAGTGTCCACAAGAGAAACACCCCCGCGGGCAGAACCATTTTTTCCCCTTGCTGCAGTCTGAGTTTATTAACCCTTTAATGCACCACCGCTCGTCAGTCATAGACGCCTTCACTTAGGCACCTCGGCGTCCGCTAAAATCAAAAGTGTAATTGGTGGAACTTCTGTCTTTAAAATAGAATCTAAATTTATGCTTTATCTTCTGTAGCTCCAACCGTCAGGGAGGCTGAGTTTTCCCCAGGACCCTGGGAGGACCACGCCGTATGGGTGTCTAGTAAGTACAAAGCCATAATTCACATAAGTGAAATATTCTCAAGCACTAGGATCATGTCACCCAACATGTTATGATAACTAGACTGTGTACACATTATCTTCTCCAAGTGGTTAGTGAAGCCGACATATCACAATAATTTTAAAATCAAGGTAGTGAAAGAAGTAGAAACTTGAGTTACACCAAAAATATTTAAGAAAAAGGTGACATATATCACATAATATTATAGTACATTGGCAATCTCCTTTTAACAAAGCGAGAAACAGCCCTGCACCTCACATAGATCCAGAGATCTGCCCCAATTACTCTGCTACATCAAGCTGGTTACTCAAGGGTAGTGTGACTATTGTCTATTCTGCTGCATGTCAAGACTCCTGTCCATCTCTCCCTATCACAGCTCAGGACAGGAGGCAGTTGAAGATTTAAACTGAGCATGTGCGGCCTTCTTTTTCAACACCTTTAACCCCTTCCTGACATACTGTGAAGAAATCCTGTTATGAAACATATATTGACTTGTACGTAAAGCGCAAGTGCTGCCAAAAATTAAGCGGAACAGGCACTCCAATAAAACGGGTATAAAGAAGGGCGTCATTCACATTGTGGAACAATTGTTCTTGTCGTGGGACTCATACACTCATAAAGCCTATGCACAAAGTGACAAGTCTGCCAAAAATTACAAGGAACAGGCACTCCGATACACCTTTTATTACACATAAAGGAGGGCATCAGTCACACCCGTGAAAAATTAAGATTGATAGCCTGGTGGTGAACAGACCCTTGAAAACATTATGGAAGAAGGCCTGGTGGGGAACAGACCCTTGAAAACATTATGGTAGAAGGCCTGGTGGTGAACAGACCCTTGAAAACATTATGGTAGAAGGCCTGGTGTGGAACAGACCCTTGAAAACATTATGGTAGAAGGCCTGGTGGTGAACAGACCCTAAAACATTATTTTTGAGGGACTGGTGGTTGAACAGTCCCTTGAAAACATTATGGTTGAAGGCCTGGTGGTGAACAGAACCTTGAAAAAATTATGGTTGAAGGCCTGGTGCTGAACAGACCCTAAAACATTATTTTTGAGGGACTGGTGGTGAACAGTCCCTTGAAAACATTATGGTTGAAGGCCTGGTGGTGAACAGACCCATGAAAAAATTATGGTTGAAGGCCTGGTGCTGAACAGACCCTAAAACATTATTTTTGAGGGACTGGTGGTGAACAGACCCTTGAAAACATTATGGTAGAAGGCCTGGTGGTGAACAGATCCTAAAACATTATTTTTATGGGACTGGTGGTGAACAGTCTCTTTAAAACATTATGGTTGAAGGCCTGGTGGTGAACAGACCCTTGAAAAAATTATGGTTGAAGGCCTGGTGGTGAACAGACCCTAAAACATTATTTTTGAGGACTGGTGGTGATAAACCTTAAAACATTTTTGGTCCTGGTGTTGACAGACCTAAAACATTATTTTTGAGGGACTGGTGTAAATCCCTTAAAAACATTATGGTTGAAGCCTGTGTGAACAGACCCTTGAAAAAATTATGTTGAAGGCCTGGTGGTGAACAGACCCTAAACATTATTTTTTGAAGGACTGGTGGTGAACAGTCCTTGAAAACATTATGTTAAGCCTGGTGGTGAACAGACCCTTGAAAAAATTATGTTTGAAGGCCTGGTGGTGAACAGACCCTAAAACATTTTTGAGGACTGGTGGTGAACAGACCCTTGAAAACATTATGGTAGAAGCCTGGTGGTGAACAGACCCTAAAACATTTTTTAAGGGATGGTGGTGAACAGTCCCTTAACATTATGTTGAAGGCCTGGTGGTGAACAGACCTTGAAAAATATGGTTGAAGGCCTGGTGGTGAACAGACCCTAAAACATTATTTTTGGGGACTGG
>ONZH01029291.1:0-26673 GCA_900303285.1 Rhinella marina | reverse complement strand
CACATAATTTTTAAGAGGTCTCACTCTTGGGCCTCCACATAATTTTTAATCGGTTCTCCCCTCTTGGGCCTCCACATAATTTTTAAGAGGTGTCACCTCTTGGGCCTCCACATAATTTTTATCGGGGTCTCCCCTTCTTGGGCCTCCACATAATTTTTAATACGTCTCACCTCTTGGGCCTCCACAAAATCTTTAACAGGTCTCCCTCTTGGGCCTCCACATAATTTTTAATACGTCTCACCTCTTGGGCCTCCACAAAATCTTTAACAGGTCTCCCCTCTTGGGCCTCCACATAATTTTTAATGGTCTCCCCTCTTGGGCCTCCACATAATTTTTTAATACGTCTTCACCTCTTGGGCCTCCACAAAATGTTTAACAGGTCTCACCTCTTGGGCCTCCACATAATTTTTAAGAGGTCTCACCTCTTGGGCCTCCACATAATTTTTAAGAGGTGTCACCTCTTGGGCCGCCACAAAATTTTCCATGAGCCTATGACCAGCCCACGGCCTCTTCCTGCCTTTTGCGGTCCTCACGCATCCGCTCAACATCCCCACTGCTTTACCTGCTAGACATGACACTGGGCCAGGTCGGGTCACTGACATCTCAAGCGCCAACAATTTGGGCATTTTAAGGCTTCTGCATGTGTTTTTGAGTTGTTTTTACATTTTAAAGAAGACATGTCTGACCACATCTCACACACACACACAATGACAATTAGGGATGGGGTCTATTTGCTTTCCCCCTTGCCTATGCCATCTGTGGTTGTCATAGGCAACGTGATTTTAAGGGGTGCAGAATTTTATCTTCTTTTTTGTCTAGTTTGGCTTGGGGTCCATGGCAATGTTGAGGAAAGAAGGTTTCCTTGTATGGTCTCACTTTACAGAGAGGTTAGATTTTGTTTGGAGTGTATTGTTGAGAGGCTGTGATAGTGGCGTAATAGTGCGACTTGGGCGCGTTATATGCACCCAGACATGCTTCCCCTGCTGTCCCAGTTGCATTCCAGCAGTGTTGGCATCCTTTTCTGAGGTTCCAGGGTGGACTTGGTGACCTCCAAGTGGTCGAATTGAGATTTTCAAGTGGCGAGCATTTTTTTCCCATAGACTTTAATGGGATTCGATATCCGGTCGAATAGTCGAATTTCGCAGTCTATTCGAATCGAATTTCGAACTTTCGAATATTTCACTACTCGCTCATCTCTATTAAAGACATACTCGAAAAGTACAAAAGTGTGACAAAACCAGATCCCTCCTTTTTGTTCTGATTTTTATTTTATTTTTTTGCCTGAAAATCTCTCAGATCATGTTGAGACTTCACTTAAAGTACTTCATAGAGCATATATGGTCCCAGAACGACTACAGATATTACCCCATGGTCTCACCTCTTTGTTTTCGAAGATGCGATACGGTGGGCTCAATGTACCATATTTGGTGGGCATGTCCAGCTGTCAGCACATTTTGGATGAATGTATGTACTATCATTGCAGATTTTCTGGGCACTCCTTTTCATAAATTACCAGCTACATGCCTTCTTGGAGATAGACCTATAGGAATGAAACATGCTCCATTTAAATTGGGGCATTTTTTCTTACTAGCCGCCTGCATTTATGTAGCAACAAAATGGCGTACTACTGCACTTCATATTTCTGAAGTTATATTGAGAATGGCTATATATACGAGAAGATTGCAGCTATACAAACTGACACAATGGTAGCCTATACTAAACCTTGGCAACCTTGGCTGTCCTCCTCTCATACCTCGCACAGAATGGATTATGTTAGGATGTAGGTGGGCATTGTCTAAATACTTTCAGGGTGCTGGATAATGATATCCAACCACTGCCTTCAACTACCCCTCCAGACTGCTCCATCTCAGGGTAATTCTCTCTTTGTTTTTTGGGACAACTGTTATGGTTGTTCTTGTTTATTAGTCTTTGTCTTTTTCTGTAATATCCTCAATGGATTGTGTATTTGTTTTTTTGGTACTATGCTCACCCCCTGTGTGGGGTTCTCTTTGGCACTATTGTACTGTAATTTGTACTATTTAATATAACTTTTAATAAAATGTTTGAAACTAAAATCTCTCAGATCACATTGGAATTTCTTTGCTTTGTGTACTGTACAATATATTATTTTCCCAGGGGTGGTGGCAGCACCATTTAGCACTGGATTTTAGGTAGTTATATTCAACTGTCAGGCTCTGTTCACATCTGCTTTGTATTGTAATACAAACAGAGACCATGAAACAGTGTTGTGTATGTACGTAGACTTTCATTGTTTTCATGTTAAAAGTAGTGCTGCCTCTGATGCAGATGTACATGTAAGCTTAATTGGCCAATTTATACCACTGTTACATGGTAAGACCCTGATATTTAGAAGCTGTGTGATTGTTTGCACACTGCATGACTGTACACCATATGGGGGACGCCAACAGAAGAAATGTCACAGCACATCATTTAGAAGGGAATGCGAATCATTCAATGTATATATTTCTTTCACACATCATTGAGTCACAGAGAACAGTGAAGAACACAAAGAGCACACATATCCATTCATTTGAATGTGTTTATTCACACAACCTTATTTTTCCACTAACTGTGAGTCAGTTGAAAACCAATTGAGAGAGACATGCACTACATAGGTCCATGATACGGACCAAACACGCCAATTCAAGTGTATCGGTCCTTGAAAACCACTGACAGAATACAGATGCCATCTTTGTTCTGTCAGTGGTTTTCACTGAACATTGGTATGAGATACTCTAGATATGCCTTTTGTAGCTGACACATGCAGGGCAGAACAGACCAACGACGGACCATTCAGTCATTTTCATGAAACACTGACCATCTTGTCATGGACGTCCTCACTGACATGGATGTGTGAAAGAGGCCTTACTCCACTCCGCTCTGTGTAAGTTGTCATTAACCCCATTACTACCAAACGCCATACATGTAGGGCGCTTGGTCCTGGGCTTAAATCCGAAGCACTGTACATGCATGGTACGGGATGAACGCTCCTGCAATCTAGCCTGAAGAGAAGACAGAAGCTGTTTATTGCAGTGAATACAGGAAGCGCCTATGCAACTTACTCTATTGGACACAGTGATTATGCGATCACTGGGTTTCTCTGGCATATGAGAGCTGCATGGTCTAAGCAGACCTTGATTGGCTCAGCTTTGGTAGAATGCCTCAAAAATGGCCTGTTTTACCCCGTAACTGTGAATCCTTTGGATGCCCCAGTTACAGTGGAAATATAAATCCAAAAAACTATCAGGTTTTTAACTTTAACTATCAGGTTTCTTTTAATGACCTCTTGGGGGACATATTATGTGCCAAAATAAATTAAAAAATAAGTAAAAAAATATAATAAAATACAAATAAACGGCAACACCAAATGAAAATATTACCATTATCATTCGACATAAAATAGAGAACTCATTTTAATAATTTATTTTGGTGATATTTTGGTGGCATATTTGAAGAATGAAGAGCTATAGTTTATACAAAAATGCTTTTTTTATATTGTTTGCACAGTTTTCCCGAAAAAAACAAACAAAAATTGCTAAAAAAATATTTATAAAAAGCCCAATATGTCACGATCATCACAAATATTATTTTGGTAGTCCAACAAATAAAAAAGTTACAGCTGTTAAACCACCATCTGAAGTGTCTGGTCATTAAAGAGGTTATACAAGAATGGGGGTGGAGGTGGAGTGGTTTTGGAAAATAACCCCATTCTGCCAGACCTGCACAGGGAAGACGACTCACCAGCTTCCCAACACCAACTTCCCGATTCTTCTCCTTCAGGTCTTTGATGCTTCACTGGGCTCCATCGATGTCAACATTTGGTTTGACATCACCACAACCAATCACTGGCCGTAGCGGTGTCTGGCTCCCTTTGGGTCATGAGAAATGGTTAAATGGCACAAGGGTAGCCAAACACCGCCACTACCAGTGATTAGCTGTCATGATATCAAACTGGATGTTGAGATCAATGGAGCCCAGCAGAGAATTGCAGGTCTGCAAGAAAAGGAGCAGAGAGGCAGCACTGGGAAGCAGGTAAGTCATGTACCATTTGCAGATTCAGCAGAATGGAGGAAGAGGGGAGAGTTTACCATAAACTCATCCATTCTTGCACAACCCCTTTAAGGCCTTTTTAGACCTGGTCACTGGGTTAAAAGTGGATTTTCAGTTTCAGTTAATTATAGAGAGGAAAGGACAAGTTAATTCCACTTAATGTTTGTTGTTCATTCCTGGGATCTGTGAAAGGTAAAGCCTCTATAAACCAATTCAGTCCTAAATAGAAATTGCAAGCTGTCTCCTATTATTAATATTCATATCAAGTCTATGATGGTTTAGTGTAAGATTGTTACTTCTCTGGAATGTGCGCGTGGTCATTGTATGCCTTTTTCTATGTTCTGAAGCAAAGAATATAAAAGCAACGTGCCAGTTAAATGAACTGCAATTGCAGTATTAACCTGAAGGTGTCAGCAGAACAGCACAGATCAACTCAATCAACTCACCAATTCTGCCCTGGCTACAGAACTATTTAAAAGGTCAACATAGGAATAAAAATTGAAAGAATATTTTGCTGAAGTAGCAGACATTCTGTCTCCCATATTTTAAGGCCATTATTGATAAAGGATTAACAATACCATTTATATGAACAACTTTTATTAGATTTTTCCATTAAATTTCCTTTCTGATGAAAATTAGTTAATAGCTTAGTATTTTACTGTAAAAGAGGACCTGTAACCTCTCCTGACATGTCTTAGCAACTGCTTGCATTCCCAATGTAATAACATTTCTAGAGCATTTATTCTTATCGCTCTCTGTTGTGCCATTCCTTTCTTATTTCTTCTAGAAGTTATGAATAAATTACTAGTAGTTTGCAATGAAGGGGCAGATGGTTGTTACTAGTTGGGCATGTGTCCTTGCACAATCTGACACTGGCAGCACTGATTGGATAGTATCAGACTGTGCAGAGACACACCTTCAACTGTGAACACCTATCTGGATCATCATTGCAAACTGCTAGTAATTAATTTGTAACTTCTGGTGTAAGAATAGGTGCTTCAAAATTGTTTCACAAGGAAAAGGCCCTCTTTAAAGTGTAACTGTCATTCTTTTTTATTTTTGTAATGTGTAGGGGCAGTAATACTGACCATTTTTGTAATATACTTTAATTATTGAAATCGTACATTTCTTTTAGAAAAATAGCTGTAAAGTGGCCCATTTTGAGCCTTAGCAACGCTCCTCTGTCTTCTGGTTACATAACATTGGAGACTTGCTAACACTGACTGTGTTATGTAAACAGAAGACAGAGGAGCATTGCTAAGGCTCAAAATGGGCCACTTTAGAGCTATTTTGTACACACTTGTACAAAACTACTCTCATAGACAAATATCAAAGCTGAAGTACTCTAAACAGGAATACTTCACTACTCTCATATTGTCTCTTTACCGCAACCTCAAACAATTGCTTAATACCTTTGACTCTACTCCGGCGCCCCGGTGGCCCCTCCCACACCTCTCATCTCCACTGCCTCTTATTTCATAACTTTAACCTAACCACTATAATTATCCCTGCCCCAACCTACCTCTCACTAGCCACTGGTGTCTTCCCCTCCTCTTTTAAACATGCCACCATCACACCCACATTCAAAAAGTCCTCCTTGGGCCCACATCATCTCACTACTCCCATTTGCATCAAAACTCCTAGAACAACATGTCCAACTTGAACTGTCTTTCCACCTCTCATCCCACTCACTCTTTGATCCGTAACAATCCAGCTTCTGACCTAATCACTCCACTGAAACTGCCATAACCAAATTTGCCAATGAGTTGCTAGCTGCCAAAGTTAAACATCATTACTCTCATCATTACCTGGGCCTCTCCTGGATCTCGTTGTACCTCACCAACAGAATTTCAGTGTCTCCCATTCATACACCACCTCCTCATCACACCCTCTCACTGTTGGTGTCCCTCAAGGCCCCTACTTTTCTCTATTTATACTTTTGGTCTGAGTCCCATGGTTTCCAATACCACCTTTATACTGATGCTTGAATCTACCTCACTGGCCAAGATATCACTTTCCTTTTATCCAGAATCTCAGCATGTCTGTCAGGTATATCTTCATTCTTCTTCTGCTTCTTAAAACTCAACATAGAGAAAATAGAATTCATCATCTTTCCACCAAGTCACTCAGCCCCCCTTCCAGACCTATCCAGAAACAGCATTATGCTTTCTTCTGTCTCCCAGGTCTGCTGCCTAGTGATAGCATTTGATTCTGTTCTGTCCTTCAAACTACAGATTCAAACACTTACCTCCACTTCCTGCTATAAATTCAAGAATATTGTTCGTATTTGCTACTTCCTCACACCTGAGCCAAGTAAAATGCTGGGACCATGGTCATCTCCTTCTGGTGCTACTGCAATATCCTCCTTTGCAGCCTCCCATTTAGCATTCTCTCACAACTCCAATCTATCCTTAAAGGCTACGTATACTTTTGGGGATATTTTTTTATTAGTTCATTGTACTCATTATGAGCTAAAATAACTTTTATGTGCTTTTCTGTACAGAGCTGAGATGCTCTACTAACAAAATATGTTTTTCTCCCTGCTCCATCAGGCAGGGAGCTGAGGGGCTCTTTATCTCTGATCTCTGACATTATAAACACTCATCAAAGCTCAATCCTTATCTTACTGATAGGAATGTGGCTAAAATAAAAATAAAAGTAGGATGCACAGAACTAGAAAAATAGTTAACCCTTTGTGACAGAACGGCTAGAAAAATCTTAAAAAATTGTTTTTTTTAGCCCCAATTGAGTAAAATGCAATCATAAAAGAAAAAAAATTGGTGTACATAGGTGTACATAGCCTTTAACTCCACTGCTCGGCTAATCCACCTCTCCTTTTGTTTCTCCTTTACTTCTACCCTCTGCCAATTCTTTTACTGGCTCCCCATTGCCCAGCAAATTCAGTTCAAGACAATAACAACTACATGTAAAGTCATCCACAATTTGTCCCCTCCTTACATCTCTGATCTGCTTTTCTGATATATAACCACACATAATCTATGATCATCACAGGATCTCCTTCTCCTCTCATCTGTTCCTCACTCAATCGTCTACAAGATTTCTCATTTGCAGCTCCCTTGCGCTGGAACCTACTACCACAGCACATCAGACTCTACCCCAACATACAAACATTTAAAAGCAACCTGAAAACCCACCTCTTAAGGCAAGCCTACCACCTCCAATACGCATGCTGCTACCACACACCCAGATGAGCAGCTTTTACCCTTGTGTCTCTTCCCTCTCCCTAGTAGATTGTAAGCTCTTGTGGGCAAGATCCTATCTGCCTCTGTACTGCCTATTGTACTTGCGTTTTTATATTACGTATGTACAGTATACCCAATCATTCTTTGTGAGAACATTTATAATGAAGGGACATTTAAGAGGGTATTCTGAAATGTCCACTTTCTTGGTGCTGCCTTTTAACCAATAAATGTCATAGAGATGAGGTGGGTTGTCGTTCATACTCATCACTCAAGATATTGTGGAGAGCTATTTCTAGGCTAGCTTTGCACTAGTAACCCTACATATGCAATGTCAAGTACTGTTTAATAGGCAGATTAATCAGGCAGATGTCACCGTTGACATGATTCACAATATGAAACTGGAATGATGCCAAGGACTTTGATAATGCTAAGAAAGGCCTAGATAATAAAATTTAGCAATACATAAAGAACTCCTTTTTGGTGTATTACTAATAATTATGTACATACAGTATTAAGAATAGAAGTTAGACCTGCACTAATTAACTAGATTATTATCATAGGTTTTACATTTGTCATTCATTAGCAATAAGCTACCTTCCATGGTGGCAGATTAAGCAAATGATATGGGGCCTGGGGGAGGGGGCCTGGCCTGAACTCCTTTTTCAGTTCTTAACATGAAACTGCATTTTCATGCATGTGCCACTAGGGGGTGCTCAGATCTAAGAGATTATTACAAATTCCATTGCAATCAATAGTTACTGTATAAATTTATATGCACTGTGCTTCCCCTAGTGGTGGCTTCAGGCAGACAGTTTTATAATACACTGAAGGAAACTGCAGACATGGAGCTGTGTGGGGAGATTTATCAGGGTATTTATGCCAGTTGTCTGGCATGAATACATTGAGAAATATGGTGGTCCGAATGAGCACCATATTCATCTGACATAGAAATCAGATAAAGTGGGAGAGGCACCGGAGGGTGATTTTTTAATGACAATTTTTTTTTAAATCAAAATGTCTCCCTCTTTATAAAAAAAAATTAAATTTGTCAAAAATCTGGGGAATTGTGCATTTCTTTCTGCCCAGGAGTGTTTGACATGCATACTGGGAAACTTGGTGAGAGAATGGGGCCCAAACTAAATTTCGTCATGGGGCCCTGTGAGATCTTTGTACACCCCTGTTCAGTAGCAGCTTATATCACATTTCCATACTGTTTTCCGTCTTATGAATCATGTGTTGTCATGTTATCGATCATTACTGAAATATTGTAAACAAACTCAGCGACTTAAAGGGGTTGTCCCATCATAGACAATGGGGGCATATTTCTAGGATATGCCCCCATTGTCTGATAGGTGCAGGTCCCATCTCTGGGACCTGCACCTACAACAAGAACGGAGCAGGGAAATGAACGGAGGGCTTACTATGCATGTGTAGCTGCCCTCCATTAAGTACAATGGGGCTGCTGAAGATAACCGAGTGCTTGCTTGGCTATTTCCGTCTGCCCCATAGAAATGAATGGGAGCAAGGGATGCGCATGTGAGGTGCGCTCCCATTCCCTTCTATAGGAGCAGTGGGGAGCAACGCTTGGTGGTGGACGGACCCTGGGAAATCCGGGGTCCTCCAGCCACAGCTCTCCTGCACTAGAGATGAGCGAAGCGATTCGTCGATTCGTATCGAATCTTGGGATTTTTCAGCTGCAAAGCGAATCCGAATTTCCTTGGATTCGCTTCGTATTATTCGTAAATGTATGCAAAATTTACACGCTAACTATACATATGATACGTATGAACCGTACGAAACGTACGCATTTTGCGTGAGCAGGAAAAGTTCGCAAGAGCGGGAAAGTAAAGATACGCCCCCCTCTGAACTAACTATTTACACGTATAGGGGGTGAAGACTCCTCCCTCAGTACTCCACCCTCCTCTGAGTCAAGCAGTCTGAACCAGTTGAGACCAGTGCTGACTGCTGACCTGGAAGCAAGCAAGGAAGCAAGCATGGCTCTAAAAAAGAAGCGTGACCTGCTGTGGCCCAACTGGAATGAGATGCGTTTTGGGGACGAGTTTCCAGAACCACCACCCGCTACAGACATCAGGGCATCATGGGTTAAACTGTGCCGGAGAAACCCAGCTTCAGTGCCTGCCTGGCCATCATCATCATCAACTGAAGCTGCGACTAGTGAGACAGCTGAAGCATCTGCTGGTGTTCGCGTGGCTGGAAGGTCCGCTCTGTCTTGTTCAGTGGAAATGGCTGGAGCGTCCACTTCGCCGCCCAGGAGGAGTTCAAGCCAGAGCCCCATTGTTCCGGCATCTGTGACGGCCCGTGTACAGACCCCCTGGGAGTATAAAACCGCGGTGGAGGAATGGGTCATACAAGTTCTTGACCCCCCTAGCCTGGGAGATCCTTCACTAGAACGAAAGAAGGGAACTGTGCTGTGGTTTTCAGTGCGGCGAGGGTCTAGCTTCCTGCAGGATGACGACTCTGGGAAGGAATATTTCGTGGGCTGCCAGTTGGTGAAACGGCCATACCTGCCGCAAGCTCGTCACAGCTTGTACTTGGCGGATCAGGTGGAGTACACCCCCATGGAGTCCGTGAAAGGACCATTTGCAACCGGGGTTACCCTCCTTTCCAAGCCCCTGGTGCCTTCAAGTGACACAGAAGTGTTGCTGGATTAACCACCAGGTTCAGGACGCTTGCGCTGCCTGCAGGAATTCCCAGATGGTGTCCTCCGGTTCTGTGAAAGCCTCAGCCTCAGCAGGAGCCTCTGATTCCAGGAATGCCAGCACCAACATTCTGACAGTCCTTACAGCTGGGTCAGCTGACCACTTCATCCTTCACCTTTCAGTCAACGGTCATCAACCAATACTACCAGCTGCCGTGGAAGGTGAAGCCAGCAGCAGCCAGGGAAACTGGGTCGTCTTCCCTGGATCATGCAACCTTTCCGGAGCTGCTGCAGCCGGAAGTTCTTCTTACCATAGCTGTCCCGGCAGGAGGATCCGGAAAAGATGAAGTGTCTGCAGCACTCGCCAGCGTGACCACCACCTGGACCCGGTCAAGTCCGAATTCCAGAAGAAGAGGGCACTGGAGTTCTATGACAGCGAGCGTGGCCTACAAGAGGCAGGAGCGTCCTCTTATGACTTTTAGCAGCAGCTCGAGTGAGGATTTCAAGTCCCTCATCTGAGGAACCAGCTACTGGCTGGCTGCTGTCCAGGACACTGCTGGAGGAGTCAGGAGGACCTATGGGAGCCACACCATGGACTGCACCTTACAGGTGAGATGCTAGTTGGCTGTTGCCCCCGTTTGACTCTCACCCAGATGGGCATGGCTGTCAGGACTCCCCCATTCTTCAGAAAATTCCCTGTTGCGCCAAAGTGCGCCTATTTTCCTTTTTACCCCCTTCTCAGGTTATTTGGGAACCACTTTTGCAAAAAGGGTTCTCTATTTGCTGCTATTTATTATCCGTGTGGTTTACACATGACATACCTGTTTGGATTACAATTTTACCTCACGTGGATTACAATTGAATTTTGGAATATTTGTTCCAGACAGACTGTTTTATCATTGCCAAGCCAACTAGGAGCCATAAGGAGAGACTCAAACGTATATCTGAGCCTTTTATGCTTGCAAATGTGAAATTGATTGCATTAAAATGTTTGCATACTTATGTGTTTGCTGTATTTTAGCTACACTGTTTTTAATGGTACAGCACTTTAGCCCACTATGTGTATTCTTTTTTTGGTACTGCAATGTCTTATTAATGCACTTATTGTACAGTGTTTTTAGTAAATTATTAACTTATTGAAAGCTAACAGCAGTGAGCACCTTATTTTCATAGTTCATATAGTTTTCCTCTAAAGACTGTAGGTCGCGGCCTAGCCTCGTGCGTATGACGCATTCGTGCGTCATTTGTACGTGAAGGATTCGTACGCACTTTTGTACGCTAATGCTTACATGTTGCGTACTTTTACATACGCTGACTGTACGTACGTAATTTACGCAGGAATGTTCGCAAAACAATGATTTTTTTTTACATAGATTCGACCGAATAAGTTCGTGCGAATACAAATCTTGTCAGATATTTGGCGAATATTCGGCGTATAAAAATTTAAATGATTCGCTCATCTCTATCCTGCACCCATCAGACAATGGGGCAATTTCCTAGCGATATGCCCCCTTTGTCTAAGATGAGAATACCCCATTAAGCCTGCATTACATTGCCAGATTTTCTGCCAGATGATCGCTAATGAGAGATCGTAGTAACGTTCGGTAGCAATCATCTGGTAGTGTAATACTGCCGCCGATTACCCAATGAACGAGCAAATGCTGAAAGATCATGATTTGCTGAATGCAAGTTGTGCTGTCTAATCACAATCTGCTGCAGGCAAATAAGTAGACAGCATGGGTACAAATGATGGCATAGCGGTCACTGCTCCCCATGCTGCGGAGGAGATCAATGCATGTAATAACAGTGGTCTACTCCCCTCGCGAGCAGGCAATTCCCGCGAAGGAACGCTTCCCTCCCAACAATCGCCTGCAGAATCCGGCTGTGTAATACAGCTTTTACTGTATATTACCTTTCAGTCATGCAGTTATATTAGCAGAACAATGATACTGAACTGTGTCTGTTTTATTATTCGTACAAGTTAAAAAAGGAAAACATAGTGCTAATCTATGCGGCAGACATAGGCACAGTCAGAATGTTACAACTCCATTTTTAATACTGCCGATAAGACTACAAAAGACAGCTGCACATAATATGTGTTCTGGAGGAGACCACGGTGCACATAGTGATATAAAATTAATTTACAGTCTGCCTTTATTTTAAATATAGTTCACATCCATTCAGAATCCTAATTAACCACCCTTTGCCTGTTATCCCTGACCTTTCCCGTCTGCTGTTGTTAAAAATATAATACAGAAGAAAACATGCAAAAGAGAAAACAGGACTGAAAATACTATTAGTTATGTTCTTGTAATAAAAATAATGCACAGAAAAGGCATTGAACTTTTACAATAAGCATATAAGCATATACATTGTCAAACAGTTTTAGAATTCTAGGATTAATGTTTACATGTCCAGCATTTATAATGCAGTTCGCATTGTAGAAAAGAAACAAATAAAATGTTACAACAAGAAAGCATTTTCAACTACTCTTCAGCATAGTAAATTAAAAAGAAAATGCAGTCAAAGAATGCCGTTTTATAAATACCTCTCACAGGAGTTATCTATGCTTGACAATTGCTTTTCATATTTTGGGATGACAACAATGTAAATGCTCTTTCCCTGTAACATCCCTATAGGGTTGACATCCAATGATTTTAAACTTATCTTGTGATCCTTCAGTGCCAAAGTTGGTTTACATCTGTTAAAGAGAATCTGTAACCATGAAATGAGCAATCTGCAGACTGCATGTTAGAGAGCAGGAGGAGCTGAACGGATTGATATATAGCTTTGTGGGAAAAGATTCTGTAAAACTTTAAATTTTATACATTTAATTCTCTTCCTGAGCAGGTTGGCCCATTTGGCATGATAGAATTCTTTGTGTATGTGTGTACATACCGATAGCTGTCAGAGCACGGATTTAAGGTTTGCTGAATGTTATCAACACAAAACCACTTACTTGAATTGACCCAGTTGGTTTGCTAAAATCAGTGGGTACAAGCTAAGTGCTGGACCCTGCTCAATACAATGCACTGCTGCCCTCAGACAGGGCAGCATGCAATTGTTCATAGATTCATGTTAAACTTGTGTAATGTCTGTAGTGTAGGGTAAGGACAGTGAGGATCTGAACTGCAACCTCCTGAACTGTCCTTACCTACTTGCAGCACAAGCCCTAAATGGCTAGACCACAACTGGTCGACAGTCCTTATGTTACTAAAGTGCAGAGACACACAACATAAATGGGTCAGAACCAGATGGGCTACGCAGTACCAAAACGTAAGACAGAGAGTGATCAGAAGACAAGTCGGGGTCAGAGACACATAAAAATCAATCAGCAAAGCAGGAACAGGGAACAATGAACCTAGCTAGTGAGCCAAACAAAGACTATCACTGGCAATGGTAACATGCAGTTAAGGGATTTAAATAGATTGCCGAGTCATTAACCAGAACCTGATAGGTTTGTTGACTCTGCGGTCCATTAGTCAGAAGCAGAAGTACACAGTGATACAGAATCTGAGCTGTCAATCAGCCCACTACTAATCTCCCCCAGTGACACTCGCTGCGGGGAGAAACAGAGCATTGCATCCTTTACTAAGGATGTGGTTGCATCGCCAGGAGGCATGGCTTAGAAGCATGTCTCTGCCGGCATGGTAGTGCCGAGGCTGAAGATCGTGCACCTGGAGCCCAGACAGGTAAGTTTATTACAATTCATTTATTAGCATTTGCAATATTACAAAAACTTTAGTGATATTCACTGCCATTTTTAATCTAAGTATCTGGAAAAGTACAAACAGCTTGATGTTTTACCAATAGTCTGGCCATTGCTCGTAAAGTTGGTATTTTTTTAAATATTTTATATTTTTGAGTACATTAGTAATGACCCCTGTTTTGCTGCTATCAGATGTTGTATTGCAAAGAAATTCATACTTTCATTATTATGCTAATGAGGTGCATGGAGCACCAATGGACTTACCTTGCTCCTCGGTGCACAACTTCACCTCCTCCTGTCCCCAGTTGCCACTCCCTCTCTGCCACTGATTGACAAGGCCAGGCATCCTCACTACTCTGATGCATCGTCCTGAAAAATCATTCATGTGCTGGTGATAGTACTATCACACAGTTGACCTAAGTCGGCTCTACTGCTCTGAGATTTGACTGCGCATGGGCAAACTAAATAATAGGGACTGTACTGTTGCTATTGATAACTGCCAAGTTTTTCTGTGTGTGTAACTGCCAAGCTCTGTGCTGCAATACTGTGTTTAATCTGTGAGAGCCTGTGTGTGCTTGTTGGTTCAATATGAGTAAATGACTGTTCAAGTTAAAGTTTGCTGAATCTGTGTCAGTCGCTACACCAACCTTGAGTGGGATTAACATTATGGTCATAGCTTCCCCCCTTAAATTTCTGACCTTCTTAAAAGCTGTGATATACACTGAAGCTAAAACTGTGCTGTTTGTTTAAAATAACTTACACTTTTCATGAGCAGATCTCAGATTCTAATTTCTAAGTCTAGATGGATATGATCAATTTGTATCTATTATTTCATTGGAGATGAACTGCGTGCGCTTGTGGCATTTTAATTCCAATTTTGTTGTGTACATGGAAAATCAAATACAAATAAGTATGCAATAATGAAAAGAAGCATTTTAGGAGCACATTATGGAAAAGGCAATGAAATTGCTTTTCTGACGTGCATTTGTAAAATGCCTTGTTGCTTAAAAGGATTTTTTATGGTGCTTCTGAAAATGGCGCCAATTATTCTAGTAGTGTATTCTCGTATGCTTGTTTATTTAATTCAATTTATGATAGGACTGCGCCTGCTGCATTAAATGTGCTCTTTTCGTTCAAATGATTAATATCAGAAAGACCAGGTACATCTTGGCACCAGGAATTAAATGGAGAAATGCGAAATGGTTTAAACATCAGATCTTTTGTGTTTGTGCAATTTTAAAGTTCATTCTTGAATGAGAGGAAAACAGATCAATATTTGTTCAGTGTGCATAAAGGGGTACATTTAACTGCCAACATCACAAAATATCTATACTCCAGATGAATATGGTCTGAGGTTATGTGCATTGATCATGCTGATTGTTCTTTGTCTTAACAATTATTGGTCTTTCCAAGTTGAAGACCCTCGCTCAATCTTGCAAGTTAAGAAATTAAATGGATTTTCACTTTGCATGTGAAATATATTAAGTACTTATTGTGAAATGTCTGGAAATATTGAATATTGAGAAGGGTAATGAATGAGAAAGATTGCAAAAGTTGCTTAGTCTCTTATTCTAAATGATTATATTAGCTTGAGAACAGAGGGAATCACAGCTAAACATTTTTCAATGGTAAAGCAGAAAATAAGAATGGCAAAGTTCATGTACCCACTAATTACAGATGAGCGAATTCATTCTAAACTAATTCATCTCATTTTGCAATTCAATTCAGATGAATCTCTCAAAATGGTGGCCACCATTTTACAGGTCAGAAGTTGTTACCTGCCACCAGAAAGGGTTAATTTGTGGTTGGGGTTGGATACAATCCCAGGATACCTCATAGTGTCATAAACAACTTTTCAGAGAAATATGAGCATTTCGATTCAAGTCGAATTTATTTGTATCTGAGTTAGAGTTGGACCAGAAATTAATTTCAAGAAATTTGCTCATCTCCACCTCTAATGTAAATTATTATAATAGTATTAAAATGGTATAAAACTCAGAATACTATAAATATAAAAATATATATATATATATAGATATATACACTCACCGGCCACTTTATTAGGTACACCTGTCCAACTGCTCGTTAACACTTAATTTCTAAATAGCCAATCACATGGCGGCAACTCAGTGCATTTAGGCATGTAGACATGGTCAAGACAATCTCCTGCAGTTCAAACCGAGCATCAGTATGGGGAAGAAAGGTGATTTGAGTGCCTTTGAACGTGGCATGGTTGTTGGTGCCAGAAGGGCTGGTCTGAGTATTTCAGAAACTGCTGATCTACTGGGATTTTCACGCACAACCATCTCTAGGGTTTACAGAGAATGGTCCGAAAAAGAAAAAACATCCAGTGAGCGGCAGTTCTGTGGGCGGAAATGCCTTGTTGATGCCAGAGGTCAGAGGAGAATGGGCAGACTGGTTCGAGCTGATAGAAAGGCAACAGTGACTCAAATAGCCACCCGTTACAACCAAGGTAGGCAGAAGAGCATCTCTGAACGCACAGTACGTCGAACTTTGAGGCAGATGGGCTACAGCAGCAGAAGACCACACCGGGTGCCCACTCCTTTCAGCTAAGAACAGGAAACTGAGGCTACAATTTGCACAAGCTCATCGAAAATTGGACAGTAGAAGATCGGAAAAACGTTGCCTGGTCTGATGAGTCTCGATTTCTGCTGCGACATTCGGATGGTAGGGTCAGAATTTGGCGTCAACAACATGAAAGCATGGATCCATCCTGCCTTGTATCAACAGTTCAAGCTAGGTGGTGGTGGTGTCATGGTGTGGGGAATATTTTCTTGGCACTCTTTGGGCCCCTTGGTACCAATTGAGCATCGTTGCAACGCCACAGCCTACCTGAGTATTGTTGCTGACCATGTCCATCCCTTTATGACCACAATGTACCCAACATCTGATGGCTACTTCAGCAGGATAATGCGCCATGTCATAAAGCTGGAATCATCTCAGACTGGTTTCTTGAACATGACAATGAGTTCACTGTACTCAAATGGCCTCCACAGTCACCAGATCTCAATCCAATAGAGCATCTTTGGGATGTGGTGGAACGGGAGATTCGCATCATGGATGTGCAGCCGACAAATCTGCGGCAACTGTGTGATGCCATCATGTCAATATGGACCAAAATCTCTGAGGAATGCTTCCAGCACCTTGTTGAATCTATGCCACGAAGAATTGAGGCAGTTCTGAAGGCAAAAGGGGGTCCAACCCGTTACTAGCATGGTGTACCTAATAAAGTGGCCGGTGAGTGTATATACAGTACAGACCAAAAGTTTGGACACACTTTCTCATTCAAAGAGTTTTCTGTATTTTAATGACTATGAAAATTGTAGATTCACACTGAATTCATCAAAACTATGAATTAACACATGTGGAATTATATACTTAACAAAAAAGTGTGAAACAACTGTAAATATGTCTTATATTCTAGGTTCTTCAAAGTAGCCACCTTTTGCTTTGATTACTGCTTTGCACACTCTTGGCATTCTCTTGATGAGCTTCAAGAGGTAGTCACCTGAAATGGTTTTCACTTCACAGGTGTGCCCTGTCAGGTTTAATAAGTGGGATTTCTTGCCTTATAAATGGGGTTGGGACCATGAGTTGTGTTGGGCAGAAGTCAGGTGGATACACAGCTGATAATCCTACTGAATAGACTGTTGTTAAGAAATGAAGGTCAGTCAGTCCGAAAATTTTGGAAAACTTTGAAAGTGTCCCCAAGTGCAGTTGCAAAAACCATCAAGCGCTACAAAGAAACTGGCTGACATGAGGACCGCCCCAGGAAAGGAAGACCAAGAGTCACCTCTGCTGCGGAGGATAAGTTCATCCGAGTCACCAGCCTCAGAAATCACAGGTTAACAGCAGCTCAGATTAGAGACCAGGTCATCCCACACAGAGTTCTAGCAGCAGACACATCTCTACAACAACTGTTAAGAGGAGACTGTGTGCAGCAGGCCTTCATGGTAAAATAGCTGCTAGGAAACCACTGCTAAGGACAGGCAACAAGCAGAAGAGACTTGTTTGGGCAAAAGAACACAAGGAATGGACATTACACCAGTGGAAATCTGTGCTTTGGTCTGATGAGTCCAAATTTGAGATCTTTGGTTCCAACCACCGTGTCTTTGTGCGACGCAGAAAAGGTGAACAGATGGACTCTACATGCCTGGTTCCCACCTTGAAGCATGGATGAGGAGGTGTGATGGTGTGGGGGTGCTTTGCTGGTGACACTGTTAGGGATTTATTCAAAATTGAAGGCATACTGAACCAGCATGGCTACCACAGCATCTTGCAGCAGCATGCTATTCCATCCGGTTTGCGTTTAGTTGGACCATCATTTATTTATCAACAGGACAATGACCCCAAACACACCTCCAGGCTGTGTAAGGGCTATTTGACCAAGAAGGAGAGTGATGGGGTGCTATGCCAGATGACCTGGCCTCCACAGTCCACCCAATCGAGATGGTTTGGGGTGAGCTGGACTGCAGAGTGAAGGCAAAAGGGCCAACAAGTGCTAAGCATCTCTTGGAACTCCTTCAAGACTGTTGGAATACCATTTTAGGTGACAACCTCTTGAAGTTCATCAAGAGAATGCCAAGAGTGTGCAAAGCAGTAATCAAAGCAAAAGGTGGCTACTTTGAAGAACCTAGAATATAAGACATATTTTCAGTTGTTTCACACTTTTTTGTTAAGTATATAATTCCACGTGTTAATTCATAGTTTTGATGCCTTCAGTGTGAATCTACAATGTTCATAGTCATGAAAATACTGAAAACTCTTTGAATGAGAAGGTGTGTCCAAACTTTTGGTCTGTACTGTATAAATATATATATATATATATATATATATATATATATATCTTGGAATTGACTTCTATAACACTTACTGAGACTAAGGTATGTTTATATAAAAGGATGCTTCGTGTTTGTCAAGGATTTATATGAAATACTTCATTTTCTTGTCCAAAGTGGTCTGCAGCAGTTTTTATGAAGTTCAATAGCAACATACATGCTGTCCAATCTGCTAAAAACATGTTATACAACAGAATGAGCCGGGCACAGTGGCGTACCTCCAATAGAGACAGACCACGCCACTGCTATGGGGCCCATGAGCAAGAGGGACCTTCTGCTGATTTACAATGTACACTTCCTAGTTTGTGAAAGTGTTGATTGGATGAGCAGCCTGTCAGTCACTGATCTGCTGTACTGTACAACTTTTCTACTGTACAATTTTTCTATGGGGCCTTATGATAACTAGTTACACCCTTGGCTGGGAAGATTGATACTTTAAATAGTTTTATAGGAAAAGATTCAGACTAACTTGTAACTCATTGATTGAAATTCTTGCTTTATGCTTAAGAGTTCAGTGGGCTGCCCTAAATGGTGCTTGTTAGTCATCTTCTGCTTGGCTCAAGTATAGAAAGGGCAGGGATTTTAATCAATAAATTATACAGATTTTTGTCCCCACAAATCTACATGTCAATGTGCCTAGCTCCTGCATGCTGTCAGTAGACTGGATAATATGTTTAAGGTGACAGGTTCCCTTGGCATTTATGTAATTGACATGAAATTTTTATTTAAAGGAAAAGTGTCATCAGAAAATGTCCTTAAAATAAAGTTTTTATGTTACATATTTTTAAAGATTTTTTTGTTGATGTTATTAAAAAACAGCCTAAATCCTGCAGTTTTGCACTAATCACTAAGTTTAATAATACAGTAGGTGATACTTCTTGGTCTGTTCAAATTTTCAAATCACTTTTCAGCAGTCATCTCATTATCACCACACCTACAATGACAGATATCACCTATATATAAATATATAAATAGCACAGCGTCCACCGTATAAAATAGGTGATTGTGGAAGCTTATATTGTGTGGAGTTTTAATTTGCCATGGAGGTAGTAGTGATCTTCAGTGTTGGACTATTGTGCCTAGGGCCTTCCAGTAAAATTAATTAATTTAAATCTCTGCTCTTTCTGACATCAGTTATACATGGGGGAGGTGTTATCTGTGATTGATAGCATCCTGTGTGTGTACACATAGCTGTCTGTCACTGATAGTTGTACATGGGAGAGGTGTTATCAGTGATTGATAGTATTCTCTGTGTACGTGTGTATACAGATCTATACACAGAGGGGGTGTTATCAGTGATTGCTAGCATTCTCTGTAAGTATGTATACATAGATAGCTGTCAGTCACTGATAGCTATATACAGGAGAGATGTTATCAGTGATTGATAGCATTCTCTGTGTAAGTGTGTATACATAGATAGCTGTCAGTTACTGATAGTTGTACATGGGGAGGTGTTATTAGTGATTGATAGCATTCTCTGTGTAAGTGTGTATGTATATAGATAGCTGCCAGTGACTGATAGCTATACACAGAGGAGGTGTTTTCAGTGATTGATAGCATTCTCTGTGTAGGTGTGTATACAGATATAGCTGTCAGTCACTGATAGTTGTTCACAGGGGAGGTGTTATCAGTAATTGATAGAATTCTCTGTGTATGTGTGTATCCATAGATAGCTGTCAGTCACTGATAGCTATACATGGGGGAGGTGTTATTAGTGATTTATAGTATTCTCTGTGTAAGTGTGTACAGCTGTATATGGGGAGGTGTTATCTATGATTGATTGCATTCTTTATGAAAGTGTATATCAAGCCCTGGGTGGATTGGAAAGGTCCCACTGCCAACCTACCTTCCCAATCCAAATAAAATACAGCCCTGTTATTTTAAATAACACTAGCTCAAGCAACTATGTCTTGCTGAAGCCATACCAAAGTCTTTCTGGATTTTATTTACCTCACCCAGTTGAGGAATCTGGGTGGGATATACACCCCTTCCAGTATTTTACCAAACACTTTACCACACAATGTATAAATGACTTGTATAAGTTTTACTGAATCTTTTTAAACAAATCTGTATATCAATCTCAACTCAATATCAACTAGGTTTTGTGGTGACAGGTCCTCTTTAAGCTAAAGTAATACTGTTAGAGAGGTAATTTGTAATATTGTTAGAGAGGTAATTTCTTGTCACTGGTAGTGTCATGTATAAATGGTCATCTGCATTGTGTGCATTTTTAGGCTAGCACTGAACACCAGGCAGGTGGGGGCCCCTGTTGAAGAACCATCTATGGGTCCTTGATCTTTAATAGCTCCTGAAAGGGCACACTGTTATGCTTTTCTAAAAATCCACTAGTTACTATGAAATAAGAAATTCATTTATTCAGTCACTTACATGCAATCTAAAAACAGTAGGTAGATGATTTTAGGGTGGTGGTGGGACCCCCTTTCCTACCAGGCCCCTGTTCAGATGAACATATGGCATATTCCCCCTTGCTGAGCACTGTACAGCTTATTTGCTAAATTCTGTGTTAAAAATACAAAGAATTCAGTCATCACTTTAGTTTGTTCTTTCAGAATTTAGTAATACCCCTGACAGCTTGGTTTCCATGGATACCTTATATGATAATGGGAAAGTTGAAATGACTAGTGTGAAACATGATTTGTACATTTTGTTACAGACTAGGTAGTGTATGTCCTTGCTTTAGATAAAAAGATGCTCAACACAGGCTTCTAATGCAAACATTTTGTGCTTACAAAGGAAGAAGGGAGCTGCACAATGCCTCAGCAGAAATTATTACCACTTTCAATAGATGAAAAGTAGCCTAATGCCTAAGACATTATATTTATTTTCATATAAAGTGATACTTTTCCCCCAGAAAAATGATTTTTGTTATGATAGATAGTTTTATCCACTGCATTTTTTAAAAAAATTGCCATGTTTTCTACAGCTAGAATATAAAAAGATTCAATTTTTGGGTCATTTGTCCAAATTGGATAAAAAATGAACCTCAATTGCTCTGAAATGTAAAAATTGCGATTTAACAGATAAAGGATTATTCAGGATAATTTTCATGTCATCTCATGTGCACATCAATTAGATCATCACAGCTGTTTTCTCATTTTGAATTATGTCAGTAAGTAAATGGATATCCGTTTCCATCATGCTGCAAAAAAAGTTATATATGTATATGGGAACTGTACAAGTGAGCAAATGTGCCATCATACTATTCTACAGCGCTTTGCACATGACACTCCCATCATTTTCCCATAATAAGAGAAATATCTAGGTATTCATATTTTTATAGCCAACACAGTAAACAGCTTTTCACTAGAACATTCATTTCCTTTCTAATGTACCATAATGGTTTCACCAATGGCCATCTTATAGACTGACAGTATGCATAAAAGATACAATAACTAAAAGTCTTATAACTTTTAACTTGAAAGTTTTATGAACATTTTTGTAATCATTATCTGATGAAAATCTACAGCATGTTACTTTCTATGGCTCTGTTCACATCTGCAAAGTGGCTTCCATTTATGATGGATACCAACAGCGCCCAACTAACCCCTTTTACTAATGGTTGTTTTTGAACTCCTGCATTATTCCTCCTGTCAGATTTGAGGGACTTTATAATGGAAGCTCCAACGTAAATGTGAATAGAGCCTTACATATATACGGGCAAATGTACAGGCAAAGATTAAAAAAATGTATAGTACTTGATGGAAAGTCTGTCACGGGGGTTGAATAAGTATAAAAATAAGATTTGTCTTTTAATCCAAAAACAGTATTGTTCATGATCAAAATATGTACTGTATCTAATATTCAACTGAGCCCCACTCAGTCAAATTAGGAAAAGCTGTAATACCAGAAAGAAACCATATACAGCCCTTTTCTGGTTCATGAAAAAAAACAATGCCAACACTTATTCTCTGACCTGTTAGAAAGGTGCATGATATAATCTGTAGTGATTGTCATTTTCTTATCAGTGACTGTTTCTGCGAGTAAAAACCTCTCTTCTTATTGTAGCTGGGTCATGTGACCAACTCCCTGACCTCCAACTGACCCAGGACAGAAAGCCAGTAACTGCTCTATTCATTCCTATGGGAGCCTCACTTTCAGTCTCATAGGAATACATAGAGAATTAGACTTCCTGTCCACACATAAGTCTCTGTGTGAGTTGGTGGGTTTAATTGCTGGTCACATGACACAGATAAGAAACTTCAGGATGATATAAGTCAAAAATTCAGACACTGGTAAGAAAATGACATTCACTACAGATTATATCATGTACATTTCTAGCAGGACATGGAATAAAATTTTTGTCGGGAGTTCTTCTTTAAGAGCAGTGAGAACTACAAAAGGATTATGCAATACTTTTATTTGACTTGTTTTTTTTTATAATCTGTCCTTAATGGCATAAGAGTCTTTTGGAAGTTGAATGTACACACTACACAATATTCTCATAGATCCTAACTGTTGTGCAATGATTGAAAAGGTAGCACACACTAGAAAAACCTTAGAAATACTAGGTATCACACTAGAAAAACCATATGTGTAGCCCTGGCATAAGAAAGTGCAGGAGAGAGGATTTCTTTTTTCTGAAGTTTGTTCTTTTCATTCCTTCAGTGATTCATTATTTTTTTTTCAGGGCATGTATGCTGATAAAAGATTAAATTGTATAAATGGCGTAAACTTATATGGGCTGTCTAGATCTGCAGCAGATTTATCACAAGGGCACAGGCTTCATGATAAGGGCTGATGTACACGAACGTATTTTCTTTCTGTGTCCGATCTGTTTTTTTTTGTGGCCCGTATGCAGAACCATTAATTTCAATCGGTCCACATAAAAAAAAAAGCACGGAAGGTACTCCGTGTGCATTCCGTTTCCGTGTGTCCGTATTTCCGTTCCGCAAAAAAATAGAACATGTCCTATTTTTGTCCACACGACGGACAAAGATAGTACTGTTCTATTAGGGGCCATCTATTAGGGGCCGATTGCTCCTCCCTATACTGTGGAGGAGATTGCTGCGTGTAATTGCAGTGGTCTCCTTTATAGACAATCGTCTGCTACATTGTGCAGAGCAAAGGGGCCTTAATTTGTGTATTTTATGTGTATGTCTCCTGATATGCCTATTTTAATAGCTTTATGCATTCCCCATGTAATAACAACTGGAACATCTATTCTTATGGCTCTATGTTGTACCATTCCTTTATTATTTCTACCAGAAGTTATGAATGAATTGCTAGCAGTCTGAAGTAAGGGTACAGGGAGGTATTAACCAGTTGGGGATGTGTACTTGCACAGTTTGACAATGGCAGCACTGATTGGATAGTGAGACAACTAATTACCACCCATCTGTACCCTTACTGCACACTGCTAGCAATTCATTCATAACTTCTGGTAGAAATAATAATAAAGGAATGGGACAACATAGAGCCATAAGAATAGGTGCTCCAGAATTGTTAGTACATGGAGAATGTATGTATGTAGCTATGTAATAAAACAAAAACAATAAATTCCACAGCACCACCAAAAATTTGTACTAAGAAAAAAAGTAGTTTATTTTACCAGAGCAGCGACGTTTCAGTCTTCTCAATGAGACTTTTCTCAAGCAGCCATGTGAATTACACCAGTGATACATGTGTATTTAAAGGCATTACATTCAAAAACTCAGTACATGATTGTGTTGATATAAAAATTCATAATAATCCACAGTATTCATATCCTACACATGATTGTGATATATACTTGTGCAAAAACTTCATATATAATCCATCCATCAAAACATATAACATGATCGTGTATAATTAATAATCAACAAGCACCAACCACATGTGTGCAAACAATTAGTACCATGTGCAGTAATAATCATGATTAAAAGCATTTACCTAACCAGCATACTGTCCCCTACTACACGTTGTTCGGCGCTGCAGAAAAGCCAGTACGGCTGCGCTAAGAGGGAGATAGACATGCGTTCCACTCTGAAGCGCTCACGTGGTCGCAACATTGCGATCACATGATCGGAAGATTTTGTAAAAAAAACGGAACTACCCACAGAATGTATTAGATGTGTGTTCCACTGTGGAGCGCACTCATAACTCTTATCATTAGAATCATATATTCTGATGGAATTGTCGTACCATAGGCTGCATTCTATAGCAAACTATTTATATACATTATAAGATATCAGATTTTTCGAGTAACTAACGGATCTAAATAGTCATCATGCAACTGATAGTAGCCGGGGGTCATTCTATACAATGGGAACATTTCCATATCCCCATCATGTAGTGACCGGAGGTGACGGCTATAGAGTATCCATCACAGACACCGCTATCTGTCGTCAATCCTCCCTTACCCAGAGTCCATAAAATTCATAATCCATGGGAATATGTGAATCGGATGCCAAATAACACCCTTTTCAATACAAATCCCAAGGGAGTAATATTGTAGCATAGACTATTGTCCATTAATCAACTCATATAGTAAATAATGTCCCTATATAGTATACAGCCCATATATAGCGGCGATTCCAATCAGATACATTTTTAAAAAATTGTAATAATAAAAAATAAAAAATAAACATGTATAAAAAGTAAATATTCAAAACTCTTCTGAATATTCTGCAACCACTCCACTGTGTAGAAAAATAGGGAACGTTGCTGGTTTTCACAATCTCAATATTTGTTGTGAACAGTTCTTCAAGGGACAGAAAAAGAAAATTAGTATTATCCAATAAAAACACTGATGTAATATTATTATATACACATGATGTTACAGAGAGTCAATATGAATCTCATGCATGGATCCACGGTCTATAGTCTACATTAAGTCCATTGGGTTTACGTGTATTATGAATTACGTGTATTATGAATTAAGTTATGAATGAATTGCTAGCAGTCTGAAGTAAGGGTACAGAGGGGAGGTAACCAGTTGGGGATGTGTACTTGCACAGTTTGACAATGGCAGCACTGATTGGATAGTGGGACAAATAATTACCACCCATCTGTACCCTTACTGCAGACTGCTAGCAATTCATTCATAACTTCTGGTAGAAATAATAATAAAGGAATGGCACAACATAGAGCCATAAGAATAGGTGCTCCAGAATTGTTAGTACATGGAGAATATATGTATGTAGCTATGTAATAAAACAAGCATGCCAGGAGTGGTGACAGGTCCTGTTTAAGCTACCGTTCTGCTGTCACATTTCTGGATATGTCTATATATATGTATATATCTTAGCATGACTTGGAAGTTGCAGTGACCGTTCCTTAATATTGCAGAAAAATCAAACACTGCTGGAGTTTTTGTGATTCTGGGTTCATGGTAGCAGCAACTTGTGAGTCACACTTCGACCCATTCAATCAATGGCTACACTGCTACACAGCGATCTTTGGTTGCGCAATGAGTGTCATGGCCAAGATCATCATGTAGTCCCAGCCTTGCTGTGACCCTTGTGTAACTTCAGTGTTTCCCTATGGAATAAAAGTTTTAAGGAATCAACCATGTTGCAAAGTGACTAGAGTCTAGAATTCATAATAAGGAAGTAAGAGGTTATTTGTGCTTTAAGGATTCTAGGAGTTTTTTTTATGTACACCATGATCATATACATTATTTACACCGATCACACAGCCATTTTTTCTTTTATTAGGTTTGACTTCAAACCTTGCTCTGACATCCATACGGTACTCTACTGAGTCAGCTTGGAGAATGACATAGAAAGGGGGTCTCCTGTTACCTTACCCTATTACCTTGTAGCCTGCATAAAAGTACTGTTGGTCAATGGTGTTTTCTTTCCCTATTTCGAATTTTGTAGAGACTTGAGTAGAGCCAGAGTTTAATGGCGACATTTAGCGTCTTGGGTACCATGTAAAGACCAAATAAAAATGATATGTATTTTTTAATCAAGCAAGAATAATATGATAAATGTAATAGTTATTTTATCTACAGTGTGTCTCCTTTTAATATCCAAACCATTGCTTTTCAATGTAATGGAACACACTTATAACCGGTGCCAATGACATGAAACCTAGGCACAACTCCATAGACATCAGAATAATTAGCTAATGTCTGAACCAAGCAAGGTTTCCTTTCTATTTCCCATTGCTAAACGGACTTAAAAGGTGTGTCTGCGCATCAATAGTGCCTTTTTAGGTAGCACATCCAGC
>ONZH01029290.1:0-19211 GCA_900303285.1 Rhinella marina | reverse complement strand
AAGGTAACAAAAACTAGCAGTTTTGGCATTGTTTTATTTTTTGTTATTTACAACATTCATCTAACAGGTTAGATCGTGTGATATTTTTATAGAGCAGGTCGTTACGGTCGCGGCAATATCTGATATGTATACTTTTTTATTTATTTAAGTTTTACACAATATTTTTGAAGCACAAAAAAAAATCACATTTTAGTGTCTCCATAGTCAGAGAGCTGTAATTTTTTATTTTTTGGGCGATTGTCTCATATAGGGGCTCATTTTTTGCGGGATGAGATGACGATTAGATTGGTACTATTTTTGGGGGCATACGCTTTTTTGATCGCTTGGTATTACAATTTTTGTGATGAAATGTGACAAAAAATGGCTTTTTTTTTAGACAGTTTTTATTTTTTATCTTTTACAGTGTTCACCTGAGGGGAGAGATCATGCTATATTTTTGTAGAGCAGGTTTTTATGGACGTGGTGATACCTAACATGTATACTTATTTTTATTTTTTTAAGTTTTACACAATAATATCATTTTTGAAACAAAAAAAAATCATGTTTCAGTGTCTCCATAGTCAGAGAGCTGTAGTTTTTTTTATTTTTTCGGCGATTGTCTCGGGTAGGGGCTCATTTTTTGCGGGATGAGATGATGGTTAGATTGGTACTATTTTTTGGGGGCATACACTTTTTTGATCGCATGGTATTACATTTTTTGTGATGAAATGTGAACAAAAATGACTTTTTTTAGACAGTTTTTATTTTTTATTTTTTACGGTGTTGACCGGGCGGGCTGGATCATGTAATATATTAATAAAGCAGGTTTTTACGGACGTGGCGATACCTAATATGTATTTTTTTTTTTCTATTTTTATGTGTTTCTTTATGGGGAAGGGGCTTTTTTTAATTGAAACTTTATTATTATTTTTTTTATTAAAACACTTTTATTTAACTTTTTTTTTTTACATTTTACTTATGTCCCAGTAAGGGACTTTAACATTTCAGGGTCTGATCCCTGATTGAATGCAGCACAATACATCTGTATTGTACTGCATTCAACTGTCAGCGTCTCACACTGTGAGACGCTGACCGTTGCCTAGGAGACCCAGCGATGTGGCTGGGTCTCCTGGGCTTCCGTAGATGGGAGTCCCGATGCCTCTGGGCAAGGCATCGGGGCTTCCATCTCAGCCATCGGGCCCCCCTCCCCACCTCACGGGGACCCGGTGCTGGCGGATACAGCAGTGGCCCGGCTGTTAGTATCAGCCGGGCCCCTGCTGCAGATTGCGGCAGCGGGCAGCCAGCAGCACGTTAACCCTAGGACGAGAATGCTCATTAAGCTGTTAAAGAGGCTCTGTCACCACTTTGTAACCTATGTAATTACATACATAGGCACATAGGTCTATTAATCCTCTCCCCTGACATACCTTTATCTCAGAGAATCCATCAGCCATTAGCCCAGAAAAGTCACTTTTATAAACATGCAAATTAGTCTTCGGAGCACCGGGAGGTGTGCTCTTTTCATCTGCGCACCGCATCTGAGGTAGGGGGGCGTGTTTAATGGATGAATGGCGTGTTTATGAGCCGGGAGGCCATGGCAGATGTGGTGCTCGGATGAAAAGAGCACGCCTCCCAGTGCTCTGAAGACTAATTTGCATATTTATAAAAGTGACTTTTCTGGGTTAATGGCTGATGGATTCTCTGAGATAAAGGTATGTCAGGGGAGAGGATTAATAGACCTATGTGCCTATGTATGTACAGTGGAGGAAATAAGTATTTGATCCCCACTGACTTTTAAAGTTTTAATACTAAAAAATAAATGAAACGTCTCATAATTTTATGCCAGCTTTATTTTAACAGTGCCACATAGAATATCAAAAGAAAAACGGAGAAAATTACATGAAAGGAGACATAAAAAATAATTTTCATTTCTTTGAGGGAAATAAGTATTTGATCCCCTAGGAAAACCATGACTAATGTTGGCTCCCACAGACCACTGACACACCCTAATCACAGTGAAGTCATTACCTTGATGAGAGACACCTGTCCCAAATTGTCACCTGTATAAAAGGCCACCTGCCAACAGTCTCAGTGACACTCCAACATCTCCACCTTGGGCAAGACTAAAGAGCTGTCTAAAGATGTCAGGGACAAAATTGTTGACCTACACAAGGCTGGAATGGGCTACAAAGCCATAAGTAAGAAGCTGGATGAGAAGGTGACAACTGTTGGTGCAATTATTCGGAAGTGGAAGAAGTACAACATTACTGTCAATCGACCCAGGCCTGGAGCTCCATGCAAGATATCACCTTGTGGATTCTCATTGATCATGAGAAAGGCTAAAAATCAGCCAAGAACTACACGGGAGGAGCTGAGTAATGATCTCAAGGCAGCTGGGACCACAGTCTCCAAAAAAAACATTGGTAATACACTGAGACGTAATGGTTTAAAATCCTGCAGTGCACACAAGGTTCCTCTGCTCAAGAAGGCTCACGTCCAGGCCCGCCTCAAGTTTGCCAATGAACATATTAATGACTCCGAGAGAGACTGGGAGAAGGTCCTGTGGTCAGATGAGACCAAAATTGAGCTCTTTGGCCTCAACTCAACTCGACGTGTTTGGAGGAAGAAAAATACAGAATATGACCCTAAGAATACCATCCCCACCGTCAAGCATGGTGGTGGAAGTATTATGTTTTGGGGGTGTTTTTCTTCTAAGGGCACAGGCCAACTTCACCGCATTGATGGGAAGATGAACGGGGCCATGTATTGCAAAATCCTTGGTGACAACCTCCTTGCCTCTGCCAGGGCACTGAAAATGGGTCGTGGATAGGTCTTTCAGCACGACAACGACCCAAAACATACAGCCAAGGAAACAAAGGAGTGGCTCCATAAGAAGCATACCAAGGTAATGGAATGGCCTAGCCAGTCTCCTGACCTCAATCCCATCGAAAATCTATGGAGAGAGCTGAAGCTTTGTGTTTCCAAATGCATGCCTAAAAACCTCAAGGATACGGAGATGATTTGCAGAGAGGAGTGGGCCAAAATGACTCCTGAAGTGTGTGCAAACCTTATAAAAAACTATAAGAAACGTCTGACTGCTGTGCTTGCCAACAAGGGTTTTGCCACCAAGTATTAAATGATGCTTTCCTAGGGGATCAAATACTTATTTCCCTCAAAGAAATGAAAATTATTTTTTATTTCTCATTTCATGTAATTTTCTCCGTTTTTTTTTTATATTGTATGTGGCACTGTTAAAATAAAGCTGGCATAAAATTATGAGACGTTTCATTTATTTTTTAGTATTAAAATTTTAAAAGTCAGTGGGGGATCAAATACTTATTTCCTTCACTGTAATTACATAGTTTACAAAGTGGTGACAGAGCCTTTTTAAAGGGGTTGTCTCATCTTGGACAATGGGGACATATCGCTAGGATATGCCCCCATTGTCCTATAGGTTCGGGTCCCGCCGCTGGGACCCGCACCTATATCGAGAACGAGACCCCCGAAGTGAAGAAGTGCGCACCGCGCAAGCGCGGCCCGCTCTCCATTCACTTCTATGGGGCCGCCGGAAATAGACGAGCGCTGGCTCGGCTATCTCCGTCGGCTCCATAGAAATGAATGGGAGCGGTGGCCGTGCATGCGCAGTGCGCTCCCATTCATTTCTATGGAGCCGACGGAGATAGCCGAGCCAGCGCTCAGCTATTTCCGGCGGCCCCATAGAAGTGAATGGAAAGCGGGCCGCGCTTGCGCGGTGCGCACTTCTTCACTTCGGGGGTCCTGTTCTCGATATAGGTGCGGGTCCCAGCGGCGGGACCCGCACCTATAGGACAATGGGGCATATCCTAGCGATATGCCCCCATTGTCCAAGATGAGACAACCCCTTTAAGTATAGTGGTAAATACACTCAGAAAATACAGTGTGGGCAAGATTTGTAATTGGTTATTAGTGGGTACAACTGTATATTAATGCCAAAATTCCATACGCGTTTCGAAGTATACATTTCTTCTCCAGTGGCCATATTAATCTTTCAATCACAGCCAC
This sequence comes from Rhinella marina, assembly GCA_900303285.1. NCBI lineage: Eukaryota > Metazoa > Chordata > Amphibia > Anura > Bufonidae > Rhinella > Rhinella marina. Next base: position 15,191 of record ONZH01029290.1, on the reverse strand, counting down.
TATTTATACTTGCTTCATTGTTGCCACTAGAACCCTCACTGGATCTTCCTTTCCACATTTATCTGGATTTTCCGATGACATTGAGCTTGCTTTGTAAGTGGGCTGTGTATAAGTGGAGTTTAAAGAACCGGAGTTTAAGATAAGGAGGAAAAAGTAAGGTTGGAGGGATTTTCCTTGTGTGTTGGTAACTTGATCTGAGCTGGTCCTTTAACTACAACAAAACTGCATCTTATCACATATTTACTGTTTTTATGTACTGTACTGTATATCCACATCTAGCAGGCGCTCCATGGACAATGCTACTAAGTGTGTGTCCTGTGCAATGTATGCATGCCTTGAAGAACCATTCGAGGGTGAATACATTTGCACTAGATGCAATCACGTTGCATATTTGGAAGCCCAGGGATGAAAGCCCAGGACCAGCGACACTGCAGCAGGCCGTTTCTCCTAGAAACCAGGAGGATGACCGCTGCAGGAAGGATGGGAAAAGGAGAGCAGCAAAGGACAGACAGATGCTGGTGGTAGGGGACTCTATTATTAGGAGGACAGACAGGGTCATCTGTCGCCGAGACCGTGAATGCCGAACAGTGTGTTGTCTCCCGGGTGCTCGGGTTCGGCATATTGCGGACCGGATTGACAGATTGCTGGGTGGGGCTGGGGAAGACCCGGCTGTCATGGTACACGTTGGCACCAATGACAAAGTCAGGGGGAGATGAAAGGTCCTTAAAAATTATTTTAGGGAACTAGGAGAGAAGCTCAAGTCCAGGACCTCCAAGGTAGTGTTTTCAGAAATACTACCAGTGCCACGAGCGTCACTAGAGAGACAACGGGAGATTAGGGAGTTAAATAAGTGGCTCAGAGGCTGGTGCAGGAAGGAAGGGTTTGGGTTCATGGAGAACTGGGCCGACTTCTCTGTCGGCTACAGACTCTACAGTAGGGACGGGCTGCACCTTAATGGGGAGGGTGCAACTGCCCTGGGGGAAAAAATGGTTAGACGGCTGGAGGAGCTTTTAAACTAGGATCTGGGGGGAGGGTGGGGGGTAATACTAATAAGGGGGTAGATAGTGTAGATAGAGAGTGGGTCATAGGAAGGAAAAGTGGGGGGTTAGTGGGGGCTGGGGTTAGTAAGGAATGTAGGGAGAAGACTGTGCAAAACAACAACTAAAGTAACCCAAGAACCCCGGATATTCATTTCATAAGTAATAGTAAATTGACAAATGGGGTAAAAAATATACATAGACCTCCTAATTGTATGTACACTAATGCCAGAAGCCTGACTAATAAAACTGGTGAACTGGAATTAGTGATGTGTGAGGAGGACTGTGACATAGTGGAAGTAACTGAGACATGGCTGGATGATAGATATGACTGGGCAGTTAACGTACTGGGTTACAATCTTTTTAGAAAGGTTCGTCAAAACCGGCGAGGGGGAGGGGTCTGCCTTTATGTAAAGTCCTGTCTAAAGCCCACACTCCGGGAAGATATAAGTGAGGGACATGAAAATGTGGAGTCACTGTGGGTAGAAATAAATGGAGCCAAAAACAATAATAAAATACTAATAGGAGTTTATTATAAACCACCTAATATTTCAGAGGCCACAGAAAATCGACTTCTACATGAAATAGACGAGGCGGCAAATCAGAATGAGGTCATTATTATGGGGGATTTCAACTACCCAGATATAGACTGGGAAACTGAAACCTGTACATCTCATAAAGGAAACAGGTTCTTGGCAATAACCAAAGACAATTACCTTTCCCAACTGGTTCAGGACCCGACTAGAGGGACGGCCATACTGGACTTATGGACCAATAGACCTGACAGAACAACAGATGTGCAGGTTGAGGGACAACTGGGTAACAGTGACCATAAAATAATAACCTTTAAATTGTCATTAAAAAAAGCATTTCTTCAGGGAGGAACAAAAATACCAAACTTCAAAAATGCAAAATTTAGCCAACTAAGAGAGGCCATAGACCTAACTAACTGGGACAAAGTCCTCAAAAATAAAAATACAGCCACAAAATGGGAGATTTTTAAAAGCTTCCTAATATCTAATTGTGAGAGGTACGGTACGGTATGTATAGGAATAAAATGATAAGAAACAAGAAAAAAACAATGTGGATAAATAGAACTGTAAAAAAAAGCAATAAATGACAAAAAGAAAGCATTTAAATCACTAAAACAGGAGGGGAACGAGGAAGCATTGAAAAACTACAAGGAAAAAAATAGAATATGTAAAAGACAAATAAAAGCAGCTAAACTAGAGACTGAAAGACTAATTGCTAAAGAGAGTAAAACTAACCCTAAAATGATCTTCAATTATATAAATACTAAAAAGTATAAACCTGAAGGTGTCGGCCCCTTACAGAGTAATGAGGGGGGAGTAGCAGAGAGCGATGAGGAGAAAGCAAAACTCTTAAATATGTTTTTCTCCACTGTATTCACTGAGGAAAATAAAGTGAATTCCCCTTTAAAAGTGTCCTGTCTGACCCAGGAAGAAGTACTGGGGTATCTTAAAAAGATTAAAATAGACAAATCGCCAGGACCGGATGGCATACACCCACGTATCCTAAGAGAATTAAGTAATGTCATTGCCAGACCCTTATACTTCATATTTAAGGACTCTATACTGACAGGGAGTGTTCCACAGGATTGGCGCATAGCAAATGTGGTGCAAATGTGGTGCAAATGTGGAGGGATCGGTCGTGTCAAACCAATTTAATCAGTTTCTATGAGGAGGTAAGTTCTAGACTTGACCGCGGGGAATCAATGGATGTCATATATCTGGACTTCTCCAAAGCATTTGACACTGTACCACATAAAAGGTTAGTATATAAAATGAGAATGCTTGGCCTGGGAGAAAATATCTGTATGTGGGTAAGTAAATGGCTCAGTGATAGAAAACAGAGGGGGGTTATCAACAGCACATATTCAGATTGGGTCACTCTCACTAGTGGGGTACCACAGGGGTCTGTATTGGGTCCTATTCTCTTCAATATATTTATTACTGATCTTGTAGAAGGCTTGCACAGTAAAATATCAATTTTTGCAGATGACACTAAACTGTGTAAAGTAATTAACACAGAAGAGGACAGTGCACTGCTACAGATGGATCTGGATAGACTGGAGGCTTGGGCAGAGAAGTGGCAGATGAGGTTTAACACTGACAAATGTAAGGTTATGCATATGGGAAGGAATAATGCAAGTCACCAGTACATACTAAATTGTAAAACATTGGGTAACTCTGACATGGAAAAGGACCTAGGAATTTTAGTGAACAGCAAACGAAGCTGCAGAAACCAGTGTCAGAGAGCTGCTGCCAAGGCCAATAAGATAATGGGTTGCATCAAAAGGGGCATAGATGCCCGTGATGAGAACATAGTCCTGCCACTTTACAAATCACTAGTCAGACCACACATGGAGGACTGTGTACAGTTCTGGGCTCCTGTGAACAAGGCAGACATAGCAGAGCTGGAGAGGGTTCAGAGGAGGGCAACTAAAGTAATACCTGGAATGGGTGGACTACAGTACCCAGAAAGATTATCAAAATTAGGGACGACTGAGGGGAGATCTAATAACTATGTATAAATATATCAGAGGTCAGTACAGAGATCTCTCCCATGATCTATTTATCCCAAGGACAGTGACCATGACGAGGGGACATCCTCTGCGCCTGGAGGAAAGAAGGTTTGTTCACAAAAATAGAAGAGGATTCTTTACGGTAAGAGCAGTGAGACTATGGACTCTTTACTGTAAGAGCAGTGAGACTATGGAACTCTCTCCCTGAGGAGGTGGTGATGGTAAGTTCACTATAAGAGTTCAGGAGAGGCCTGGATGTATTTCTGGAGGGTAATAATATTACAGGTTATAGTTACTAGAGATGGGTTGTTGTTGATCCAGGGAGTTATTCTGATTGCCTGATTGGAGTCGGGAAGGAATTTTTTCCCCTAAAGTGAGGAAAATTGGCTTCTACCTCACAGGGGTTTTTGCCTTCCTCTGGATCAACTTGTAGGAAAACAGGTCGAACTGGATGGACAGATGTCTTTTTTTTGGCCTTATAAACTATGTTACTATGTTACATACTGTATATATATATATATAGTGTTATTAATAACAATAAAAATAGCAGCAATAAGAATTGGATTTCATAAGGGCCCAGTGAAAATTATATAAATGCATAAATAATAAGTTCTTATATATGCATTTTTTTGTATTTTAATTAGTGTTGAGCGAGCACCTCTGTGCTCGTATGCTCGGGTGCTCTGGCCCAGCACTAGGGGTCGGCCGAGTACCCGAGCATAATGTTAGTCAATGGGACTAAACCAGGCACCCCCCGCTCGGAAGAGGGAGGGTGTCAGGTTAATAGAAAAATGGTAGAATCGCAACTTTCACTCGTAAAAGTATACTAATTAACTGAATTTGTACGCATTAGCATATAAATCCGTACTAATTAGTGTACAAAAATTCGTACGCAATAGCATACAAATTCGTATACATTAGCGTACAAATCAATATTACAGTGCGGGAAAGAGACTCGAGCATTGCACTCGAGCACACGCGGTGTTCGGCCGAACACCGAGCGGATCCGAGCGTAGGCATGCTCGGCCGAACAGCGAGTTCGGCCGAGCATGCTCGCTCAACACAAATTTTAATGTTTTTTTTCTAATTTTATAGTTAGTTTATATATTAGTTTCTCTCTATCTTATACTTTTCATGGAGTAGAAAGAAAAACCTATAGAAGAATATGATAACTACATAGAGAATCATATCTAATAGTATGTAATATTGGTGTACACTAATATTCTTTTACTTTCATACATATATTCATATGTTGCTGTGTATCTCATTTTAATTTACCTTGATCCTAATAAGCTGTGTTGATAGGAGATACACTAAATGAAATAGACGGAATATACCCAGGTGAAGCCGGGTTCTTGTGCTAGTAAAATATAATACATAATGTGTATAATTATAGGGATATCACATACTGTATTGTAATATTTAAAAAGGTTTTCCAGGATTTTTTGACATTTTTCATCAGTATCTGAGTGGTGGAGATCAGACACCCAGGACCCCCGCCGATAAGCTGTGAGTAGCAGTTTATCAAGCACAGCACTGGACATTGTATGGTGGCTGTGATTGGTATTGCAGTTCAGCCCCTTTCACTGCAATTGTTGAGCTGCTCCTTGGCCACGTTACATGAACGTGATGTCACTGGCCCAGGGAAAGCTAAGAGAAGGCCACAGCTTTTAAATTAAATAAAAAAAGCTTACTTGTTGTGTTATACATTTTAATATAAAATAACTATGTAATAAATATTGGATTGTTTGTGCATAAACAGTTACTAGGTACAAAAAATCCTATTCAGAGAAGAAGGGGGGAGGGTAGAGACACAGAAAGAAAGAGACACCGAAAGAAGGAGAGAGGAGGGGTAACGATAGATGGAGGAAGAGGAGAGAGATATTGAAGACGGAAAGGAGACAGAAAAGAGAGATGACAGAGAGAGAAAGAGAGAGAGAGGAGATTGAGGATAGATAGATAGATAGATAGATAGATAGATAGATAGATAGATAGATAGATAGATAGATAGATGATAGATAGATAGATAGATATGAGATAGATAATAGATAGATAGATAGATAGATAGATAGATAGATAGATAGATAGATAGATAGATGATAGATAGATAGATAGATAGATAGATAGATAGATAGATAGATAGATAGATAGATCCATAGTATACAGTGGAGCCAAAAGTCCAAATGTTACACTGCCCTCTGCCGTCATGTTGATTGAATTATAAAATAATGAGATTTTTTTGGTTTGTTTAGTTTTAATTCTTATTATTTGTATTTCTTTTTGTGTTAGGTAAATTCTCAGAATGTATACTGCGACTGATGGAAACCTGACCTTTGCTGATATATATCAGGATTACAACAATGGGTATGTTCATTTTCTTTTCTTCCTTATTCAAGAAAAAATCAGGTTAGGCTCTGTTCACACTGCATCAGATTCTCCATTTTTTTATGAAAAAATAACACTTGATGTAATATTTTTATTGTCAAAATGATGGAATTTTAATGTAACCCTTCTTACCTCAATGTAAATCAATGGGATCCTTCAGGTGACAGTGGTGTTTGGTGCATAATGGATCAGTCACTACATTGTGGTTTCGGAGTTACTGAGATGCCAATGTAAAAGATGTGCCATGGTATTAATAGATGTTTCACAGACGGCATGGACATTAAAACGTAACTTTTCATACTCTATGATAATAAAAAGACCCCTAACATGGTCAGAAAACAAAGGAGGGGCCCCTAGATTTACATTAAAAACCCAAAAAAACAAGCATGGACTGTACAGGTTGTTCAGGCAGAGTAAGATATTTAGGATAAACTTGATTCATCGCTAAGCTGCAGTTCCTCATGCTTCGCAGTAGTGAATCAATTTAACCTGAAATAGGGTAAAAGAAAAAAATAACTTACCTGCTCCATTTGCTGGTGACGTTTGAAGTCAGCATGCCAGCCGGTGTGATGACGTCATCTTGGGCCGAGCGAGATTGGGCCATCTCCCCGTCATGAGCAAATGGAGCAAGTAAGTACTTTTAAAAAAAAAATTACACTCTTATGTATATCAGATGTCGTGATCATGTATGAACGCGACATCTGAGGGGTACAACGACATCTTACAAAGAAATGCACTTCGTGATTTTACTTTGATCAAAATGCATAGGTCCATTCATTTTGTCAAGGTGTCTTCTTTTGAATGGGTTCTAATGCTACTTTTGCAAAGCACCACATAATGATGCCGCCAATGCAATACAGCACCTACAGGTGGTGGGACCCAGGAGCCCAACAACAACCCTGCTGCAGGCCCAAACCACCACGGCAGTAGGTCCCACCAACCTACAGGCACAGCACCACCTCAAAGACAACCACCATACAGTAATGCCCCATATGAATGGGTCTCAAAAGCTCACATTACATCACATCCAGTAGGGACCCACTGAACAGAGGCCACCTTGACATGGTGGGGTATGCATTTCGATCAAGATATATATGAAGTGCCTCAATAGAGATGCTTTTAAAGTATGCTGAGAAACAATAGGTCAATGCATGACATGTGGGTGTTACATAGTCACATATTAACAGATTAAAAGGCTAAAAAGACATCTATCCACCCAGTTCAGCCTCTTATCCTGCAAGTCGATCCAGTTGAAGTGTGATCCATGTCTTTTTCTCCAGAGTCTAGTATAATGTGACCTTAGTTTGGTTTTTGCCCCCTGTTCTCCATGTATAACCCAATGTACCCAGTGGATATTTGTTGAACTATAAAATCTTCTTGGGTCTAACGTCTGTCCTTTCATTCCTTTTAAGGTCACAAGATTACAAACTCAATAAGACAAATGAAGAAAGTAATAACAGCGAAGGCAATGTAATTTTCAGATTAATGATGATAACATTTCCCTTATACAGCATCATTTTTGTTCTTGGGATTATCGGTAATGGATTAGTCATCTGGATTGCTGGATTCAGGATGAAGAAGACAATCAGCGCTGTGTGGTTCCTCAACCTGGCCATCGCGGACTTCCTCTACTGCGCTTCTCTTCCTCTGCGCATTGCAGAGTGGGCTTGCTTTTTCTCACAGTTTGTTGATCACGCAGATGATTTTTGCATAGCAAACATTATTCTGTTCACTCTGAATGGCAGCGCCAGTGTTCTTCTCCTGGTGGCCATGAGTATTGACCGCTGTGTATCCGTCATGTGGCCATTTTGGGCTAAAGTTCATAGGACACGTAAACTAGTGAGAATCACTGCAGCAATCATTTGGGTGATGAGTTTGCTTTTGACTGCTTTAGTGTATTACTTATATAGAGTTCATCTTACAGACTATTTCGAATGGTGTATAATATCTTGGTCTATCGATGACAATCTCCTTAACAGAAAAAGAACAATTCAACTGATCAGGTTAGTTATAATGTTTGTGATCCCTTTTCTCATCATCTTGATCAGTTATGTTATCATTTTATACAAGCTTAGAAAATGTAAGAGATCCCAGAGATCTCAGAGACCCTACAGGATCATCACCGCTGTTATATTGTGTTTCTTCATCTGCTGGTCTCCATATTACATCTGGCCTCTAACACCCATCTATGATGATCCTTCATATGGTGCTCAATTCTATGAAGTAAACACCATTGTTACCATCCTGACTTGTCTTAACAGTTGTATCAATCCAATTATTTATGTTTTTATGGGCCAAGATTTTAAAATCGACTTCTTCAGATCAATCCCCTCAAGGCTGCAAATAGCGTTTAGTGAACATCCTAATGACCTACGAGAGGATTATGAATATGCTGCCACTACTGATGTTTAAACATATTCCACTTATATGTGAACTTAACTGGGTTGCCTCATAAAAAAAAATCTATATTTTTCAAACCAATACCTGGACCTGATCATTTTTGTAACTGAATGTAATTCAAAATTTGTGTAGCCGCTAAAGCCTAATTCACATGTCAGTGTTTTGTTCAGTGTTTTCCGTCAGTGATTATTCAACCAAAACCAGGATTGGAGCCTCCACAGACATTAGGTATGATGGTAAGTTCTATTACTTGTTCTGGGCTTAGACCTACACCTGGTTTTGGCTCAAAATCGCTGGTGGAAATCACTGACCAAAAAACACTGACGTGAGAATGATGCATGAATAATCAATTGCAGCAATAAAAGGGGAAATCTCTGGATCCATGCAAGGTGCAGGCTGGTTCTCCCCTTGTAGTATATGATCTTCAATTTTTATGTTAATCATGGGATAACCTATTCAAATGAGTTTTCCGGGATTTAAAGTAATATGTAAAAGGGCATAGAGAGCCCCACAGTAAAAACTTAGTAATGGCTCCTTTCAATTTGTGGTAAGTAAATGGTAAGACAGCACTCCTTTCTTCTTTGTAAAGAATGTTCCAGTTAACGACAGTGTCCACAGCGATGAGCCCCAGCTTGTCCGGCCCCCGTAGTCAATCCAGGTATAAGAAGAACTGTGGCACTCAATGTCTTCATTCAAGCTTCAACCTTATTTGGTGAATAAACCCACTTTAAATTGAAGACATTGAGTGCCACAGTTCTTCTTATACCTGGATCCTCTCAATTTGCCACATTTATTTCTATTATCTTACTGTTTTTTTTTTGCTAATAAAAATTTGTGCATTTCCATATCCACTTTACCTGATGTATGTAGCTGTGAACATGTTATAAATGATTTATATGTGTTGCACTAATTAAAAAAAAACAAAAAAAACAACATCATATTTCTCAATATATTTACGCCAGGCATTTGGTGCAAATGCAGTATCACAGACCTAGGGGTATCTGTAATCGCTTAATGTTTTATAGGTAATGTTATGTATTTTACATTGTATTAGCCAGACAGTACATTCCAGCAGGGAAGGCAAATGAATGTCAGGCACAGAGCTAACCAACTACACTCTCATCTTCACAGGAGCAGGCTGGCCCTTCTTCCTGTCAGGAAGAGGAATTACTGTGTGGATTCAGTCAGGAGATGAAGCACACTGCAGAGCTCCTGCTCCTGGTAAAGATGCTCCATAGAGACCAACTTAATCATGCCTCAAGAAAATATTTGAGAGACAAAAGTGTGTCTGCGGAGTGAGCAACAAGATTATCCATGACAAACACTGCTGCAAAGTAAGGGATTACAGCTCAGACACCCATCACAAGAACAAATATTAGGCCAGATAAAGTTGAAGTCTGAAGTTAACAATGAGCAGCTATAACCACAAGTGCTATGTTACAGCCGTCTAACCTGTCTCCATGACTCTTTAATAAATTGTACTTTGAATTTGCTGCTAACGGATTTACCATAAATTGCATTTTGTACTTTGTAAAAAGAGACTTTTATACTTTTACTTCTGGCCTCATTCTTCCAACTACATTTCCACCACATGAATCCCCAGATAGCAATAGATCATTAGAGGCACTACCACTCCCATCCTCTCTGTCAGCTCCTCAGGGGCTCACTGCACATACCAACCAATGGCAAACAATGGCCACATGCAACCAGGACATGCCAACTCATGGCAACCAATGACTACTAACTTGTGCTGACATAGATTTTCACTGGTGAGTGTGGTTTAGCTGTATATGGCTTGCCTCTACTTGGCATCGCACCATCAGGGCACCCTGTCAAGTAGCATTATATAAGAGGGCTGACAGATTATAAATGCACACTAATCATATTATGTAACTATGGAGGTGATTTATGAAACTGGTGTAAAGTAGAACTGGCTTACTGGTCCATAGCAACCAATCAGATTCCGCCTTTCATTTTCCAAAGGAGTTGTCCAACAAGGAGAAATAAAAAGATCTGATTGGTTGCTATGGGCCAGTAACCCAGTTCTACTTGACACCAGTTTGATAAATTATCCCCTATGACTTGAAAGAGAATAGACATGTCACAGCCCCCCTCCTGCTGCAGGAGTCTCCCAAGGCAAATAGCTCATAGAGCACCATGACTCCTTACAGTAAATAGACAGAATAGTATGAGGGTGTCAACAGCCAAAAGCACCCCACTCAAAGGTACCAGAACTGTCATAAAGTCTGGTTACCAGACCAATGCCAGGGTTTAGCATAGCAAAGAAAGATAAACCAAGGTATCCTAGTTTGCCTGCCTTTTACACCAAAACCTTGGGAGGGTCTAATGAATCTTTTCATATGAAACTAAATTTCAACCTGCTCAGCTCCTCCTGCTCTATAATATTCTGCCTGCAGCTCAGACATCATGTTTCACTTTACAGATTCCCCTTAAGCACTTTTCTAAAAGTTATGATGACATAGTGGGGCATTCGGGGCTTGGAATTGCTTCGGTAATAATAATAATAATTATTATTATTTTTATAGTTCCACCATATTCCGCAGCGCTTTACAAAATCATAGGGTTCTTGTACAATACAAAAATGACTGGCTAATATACAACTGAGACACTATGATTGAGGGCCCTGCTCGCAAGAGCTTACAATCTATGAGGAATTGGGGGTGACACATAATGTAGTTGATTCTGATAAGTAGGATTCGAGCCATAATTGTAGTGAAAGGAGTGGTGCCGGCCGATCTGCTTAGGATTTGGGACTATTAGAGGATCGCGTGCAGGCCATTGGAGTTGGTGGGGGAGAGGTTTAGTTGGGAAAAGGTCATTTTAGGAAGCTTGATAAGCCTGCCTGAAAAGATGTGTTTTTAGGGCATGTTTGAAGGTAGGAAAGTTGTAAATTGACCTGATATTCCGGGGCAGGGTATTCCAAAGAGTAGGTGCAGCTTGAGCAAAGTCCTGAAGACGGGAGTGCGAGGTACGAATTATGGAGGATATTAATCTTAGGTCACTAACAGAAAGGAGAGCACGAGTAGTGTGGTAGACAGAGATGAGGGAGGAGATGTATGGAGGGGCAGCAGTGTGTAGAACACGAGTAGGGTGGTAGACAGAGATGAGGGAGGAGATGTATGGAGGGGCAGCAGTGTGTAGAACACGAGTAGGGTGGTAGACGGAGATGAGGGAGGAGATGTATGGAGGGGCAGCACTGTGTAGAACATGAGTAGGGTGGTAGACGGTGATGAGGGAGGAGATGTATGGAGGGGCAGCAGTGTGTAGAACACGAGTAGGGTGGTAGACGGAGATGAGGGAGGAGATGTATAGAGGTGCAGCACTGTGGAGAACTTTGTGGGTGAGGGTGAGAAGTTTGAACTGTATTCTGTGGTGGATGGGCAACCAGTGAAGTGACTGGCATAGACTAGTAGCATCGATGTAACGGGAGGACAGATAGATGAGCCTGGCTGCAGCATTTAGGACAGACTGAAGGGGGTAGAGTTTAGAGAGAGGGAGACCGATTAGTAATGTGTTGCAGTAGTCAAGACAAGAGTGAATCAAGGCAACAACAAGAGTTTTTGCCGTTTCCACCGTAAGAAAAGGGCGGATTCTGGCAATGTTCTTAAGGTGCAGACGACAAGAGCGTGTAAGTGATTGAATATGTGGAACAAACTAAAGATCAGAGTAAAGTCCCACAAGACTCATTAGCCCGCACTTGTCTCTTATTTAAAGGGGTATTCCGGTTACCATAAATGTCACTTATATTTTAGACTAATTCAAGAATCATGATCAATAATTACCTAATATAATGTCAGTTTCACCTATTTACCGTTCAGTAGTTAGAAAAGTAGTTTGCTTCCTCTGCTACCCACTGTGTTTCCTCATAAATTACCATGGCAGAGACCTGTAGTTCTGAGGCTTTGTTAGGTCGAGCATGCTCAGTGTGTTGCTATCAGTTCTCTAGTTATCAGTTCTTTACTGGAATACCCCTTTAACTAATGAAGACCGCACTGTATAGCTGGTCTGCATGTTCAATGGATGCAGTATTGATTGATTGTCTTTATTAGTTAAATAGGAAGCAGCTGCAGCCTGGTTAGTGGAAAAGTAATCAATGACAACATGGTGACGCCTCGAACACCCACAATTGCACAATATGGTCATACCCTATAAATTGTTTTTATTTATTTATTTTTTATATATAAATAATTTAGGATTTTTTTTTCCTCTATGCAATTTTCAGGATGTTGCATTAATGATGAAATAAATAATAAAAATAATAAGTCTTCAGTCCTGTGGTAATTGTGTGCACTTAGTAGAAGTGACTGATGGATTAAGTTAGAGAAGAATTTATATAAAGTAGAAGGATCTTCTGTAGAGATGAGCGAGCATACTCGTCCGAGCTTGGTGCTTGTTCGAGTATTACGGTACTTATAAGTGCTCACTGCTCGGACGAGTATCTCGCCATGCTCGAGGAAATGGCAACTTCCGCATTGTGCATTTTTGGCGCCTATAAACTCAGCCAATCACAAGCCAGGAGACTATGCGGTACACCCAGCATCACGTGGGGCCCTTACATGTCGATAGCAGGGGTTGGCTGGCCTGATCAGGTGACCCTGGAATATACTAGTGACTGGCCGCGGTTCTCGGCTCAGATGCCGTCTGGATGTCGTTAGGGATAGAGCTGCTGCCTTTCAGGGAGAGTGTTAGGGCCTGCATTTAGTTCTCTGTTAGGCAGGAGTGATCTCAAAAGAACCCAACAGCCCTTCTAAGGGCTACAAGACATTTTTTTTTGTCTCCTGGCTTGGCTGGCTGGCACTAGTAGTGCAGCTATCGCCATATATAACCCCCTTTTTTAATGTTATATCTCAGTAATACAAATCCATTTCATACAGCAGTGTGGAACCATTCTGTGTGTCACAGTTCAGTGCACTCACTATTTTCTGTCCAGGTGACACTTTCTGTACGTCACTTAATACAACCAGGTCTTTTGCTGCCTGTCAAGTGTATAGCTTGATCCAAAAATCTCTGTGCGACATTTGTCTGGGTCGCAGTCTAAATAGCCACCATCAGTAGGGTGTCAGTTAGCTCTACGATAGACTCTGCACGTCACGTTCCAAAAAAACCAAAAATCCAAAACAAAATACACAAAAAAAATTAGTTTTTTTGTTGTTTTAGCTCAGTGATACAAATCCATTATACACAGCTGCGTGTAACCATTCTGTGTGTCACAGTTCAGTACACTCACTCCAATCCATATATTCTGTCCAGGTGACACTTTCTATACTTCACATAATACAACCAAGTCATTTGCTACCAATAACGTATACAGCTTGATCCTAAAACTCTCTGTGCGACATTTGTCTGGGTCGCAGTCTAAATAGCCACTGTCAGTAGGGTGTCAGTCAGCTCTACGATAGTTTCTGCACGTCACGTTCCAAAAAAAACAAAACTAAAAAAAAATTATAAAAAAATGTATTAAAAAAATTAGTTTGTTTTGTTGTTTTAGCTCAGTGATACAAATCCATTTCATACAGGTGCGTGTAACCTTTCTGTGTGTCACAGTTCAGCACACTCACTCCTATCCGCATATTTTGTCCAGGTGACAAAATTATTATTATTGTTATATCTCAGTGATACAAATCCATTTCATACAGCTGTGTGGAACCATTCTGTGTGTCACAGTTCAGCTGTCCACTCACTACAATCCGTATTTTCTGTCCAGGTGACACATTCTGTTCGTCACATAATTAAACAAGGTCTTTTGCTCTCACTAATACAGCTAGATCACAAAAATCACTGTGCGACATTTGTCTGGGTGGCAGTCAAAATAGCCACTGTCAGCATGGGCTCAGTTAGCTCTCTCATAGTTTCTGCACGTCACGTAAAAAAAAAATATATATATAAAAAAAAAAATATATAAAAAAATTGTTTGTTGTTTTATCTCAGTGATACAAATCCATTTCACACAGCTGCGTGGAACCATTCTGTTTGTCACAGTTCAGCTGTCCACTCACTAAAGTCCGTATTTTCTGTCCAGGTGACACTTTCTGTACGTCATTTAATTAAACAAGGTCTTTTGCTCTCACTTATACAGCTAGATCACAAAAATCTCTGTGCGACATTTGTCTGGGTTGCAACTAAGCAGACCAAGTCTGCCTAATCTAATAGTTTCTGTGTAATTGCTCCATACTGCACGGTACGTAATAACATACGTAATTTAGATCTAACTTATCCACCTATATATTTACTTGTTCAGACTGAACAATTTTGTGAGTTTCAGTACAGCAGGCCCATTTATTTTATTTTTTTTATATAATACACTTATATACAGAAAATGTTGAACCCCAGGGCTAAGGGTCGAGGATGAAAGCGTGGGCATTCAATTACTGCAGGGGGCAGAGGCATGGTCCTGGGCAGGGTGAGACAGTACCTGCTGATGAGGGAGCAGGGGAACGCCGCAGAGCTACACTCCCTAGCTTCATGTCTCAACTTACAGGGACACGTGGTAGAGGACTGTTGAAACCACAACAGTGCGAACAGCTGATGTCATGGATTACGGACAATGCTTCAAGTAATTTGTCCACCAGTAAGTCTTCCACGCAGTCCATCCACGTTACCCAAGGGAGCACTCCTCTGGCTCCTCCACCTCAACCTCCTATCCCCCAGTCTGCCCCCTCCCAGGAAAATTTGGAATGCGATCCGGCATACTCTCAGGAACTGTTTTCTGGACCCTTCCCAGAGTCACAAACCACTTCTCAGGTTGCTGCTGACCTCGTTCCCGATGCCCAAGTTTCCAACTGTCGCAGTCTGTGGGTGATGAT
>ONZH01029289.1:0-22265 GCA_900303285.1 Rhinella marina | reverse complement strand
GGACACTTCAAAAGGACCTATGGGAGCCACTCCATGGACTGCACCTGACAGGTGAGAGCTAGTTGCCACTTTTTTAATTTGTATTGCCCCCGTTTGACTCTCACCCAGATGGACATGACTTGTGAGGACTCCCCCCCCCTCCCCCATTCTGCAGAAAATTCCCAGTTGCGCCTAAGCACGCCTATTTTCCTTTTTTCCCCATCTCAGGTTATTTGGGAGCCCCCTTATATTATCCGTGTGGATTACATGTTACCGGTTTGGATTACAAAATTACCTTACATGGATTACAATTGAATTTTGGAGTGTGTTCCAGTGTTTTATCATGCCAAGGAGCCACGAGGAGAGACTCAAACGTATATCTGAGCCTTTTATGCTTGCAAATGTGAAATTGATTGCACTAAAATGTTTGCATACTTATGTCTTTGCTGTATTATAGCTACACTGTTTTTACTGGTTCAGCAACGTTCAAGCACTTTAGCCCATTGTGTGTATTCTTTTTCCAGTACTGCAATGTGTCATATTATGCACTTATTGTATGGTGTTTTTAGTAAATTATGCACTTAGCTGGATAGCTAGCAGTGAGCACCTTACTTTTCTACCTCATATGGACTGCCTCTAAAGACTTTACGCCACGGCCTAGCCTCGTGCATATGACGCAATCGCGAGTCAATAGTATTCTAAGGATTCGTACGCACTTTAGTAAGCTAATGCTTAGGTATTGCGTACTTTTAACAACACTGACTGTATGTTCGTAATTTGTGCAGGAATGTTCGCAAAACAATGATTATTTTTTAACGTAAATTCGACCAAATAAATTCGTATTATGAAGGAATCTTGTCAGAAATTAGTCAAAGCAAATTTTGGATGATTCGCTCATCTCTAATCCAGAGGATAGGACATCAGTATTAACATCTATAAAGTCTATGAACATATTGGCATATGCAAAGGGAGCATTTCCTGACATTCACCGATCATGTACCATAGAGCTGAGGCATTCCTGCTCAGAGTTTTAATTCAGTGAATATACTAGAAGCTTCATATGCTCTGTTGAGCAGGGTTGGTGTCAGCACCTGGCATTCCAGGGCCCACTGCGCCTGCTCACTCCTGCAGACACACTCAGATACTCCAAGGGGCCCCCTGCTTCCGTCTACAGATCTCAGTCAGGACTCCAGAGTGGGGAGTTTCCCAGTTTAGGGGACACCCTTGTGTATATATAAATCTAATTTTAACTTTTTTTTAAACATTTCTATGGGGATTTGAACTATCAACAGTGAAGTCAGAAACCTTAACCACTGGGCTATAGAGATCAGTGCTAAGACAGGGTTGAAAAACCTCTGTAAGTTTTTTTTTTTTATATAAGAGAAACTTCTATGAGGTTTTTCAACAGTGACTTAACACTAAGCTCTATAGCCCAGTTGTTAAGGTTCTTGCCTTTAATGTCAATGGTTGTTAGTTTGAATCCCCATAGGAAGATTTTAAAAATAGGAGCTAAATAAAACTTAAATACACAGGGTGTCCCTAACAATGAAGTGTTTAATTTTTTTGAGAAAAAATGGCGCAAAACATAAAATATGATCAAATCATTTTATTGGGAGATAAAGTGATGAAAAAACGCAAAAATCTGCCTTTTTATAATTTTTTTTTCTGTTACGCCATTCACCATATGGGCTAACTTTTTTAAATATTTTAATAGTATGGGAGTTTTCACATGCGGTGATGCCCATAATGCTATTTTTCTTTTTCTTTTTTTTTTTTGGAGAATGGGGATAATTTTAATTTTTAATTTTTTTTTATATTTTCAAAACTTTTTTTTAATTTTTTTTTTACTTTTTGTTAAGTCCCCCAAGTGGACCACAACTTCAGTCATCAGATGTAAATTGCTCTATTAGGCTACATGCACACGACCGTGTCATGTTTTGCGGTCCGCAAATTGCGGATACGCAAAACACGGATGCTGTCCGTGTGCGTTGCGCAATTTGCGGAAGGAAACGGCCACCTATTACAGAAATGCCTATTCTTGTCCGCAAAACGGACAAGAATAGGACATGTACTATTTTTTTTGCGGGGCCACGGAACGGAGCAACGGATGCGGACAGCACACGGAGTGCTGTCCGCATCTTTTGCGGTCCCATTGCAGTGAATGGGGCCACATCCAAGCCGCAAAAAATTTGGCTCGGATGCGGACCCAAACAACGGTCGTGTGACATGAGGCTTTAGTCTGTATAGAAATCACTATATCACAGTTCAGTGCTGCCATCTAGTGGCCTGAACTGGGATATACTAATGAGCCTGAACGCCTAGTGCAGGCTGTGACTTATTTATAGAACAGGGTGCTTTCCCCAATCTCCGCTGGGGGAAAGTGCACCTGAAGAGGAAGCCCACACTTCTGGTTTTTAACACTCTCAGATGCTGTGAGTGAGGGGAACTCATTGCTGTGAGGGGAGGGGGCATGTGGCATATTCTGGGACAATGAGGGTGAAGAACTGTGTGAGGAGCTTTATGGGGTGTAAATCTGTGAGGGCTGGAATCGACAGAACATAACTGTGTTGTTAGCGCATTATTACAAGATTTGGTGCTCCACTTTTGATTTTGCCCAGGGCCACATTTTATCTAAAACCGGCCCTGACTACCACATTATCAGCACTAGTGTTATCTGTGGTTTTACATGGGACTGCAGGTAACACTACTACATTTTCTCTAAACAGATAGCCATCACTGTGTTATCCGTGCTGTTACATAGGACTGCAGAGGACATCTACTATATTACCTGTACTCAGAGATTTATCACTCTGTAAGGGGGCCCACTGAGACTTTATCGCTCAAGGGCCCTCATGAACCTGGAGCTGGCCCTGCTGTTGAGGTCCAATTCAAATACTAAGTCCCCCCCCAAGTGGGAATTCTTGCATCTTCTTGTTGTTCCACTCAGGAAAACACCTTCACAGTCAAATATTATCTTTACAAGCCAATTGAAATAATCTTAATTAAGAATGAACACAAAGGCAAATCTCTGTTTAGTCATTGGGAACAAACTACTTACCACAGAGGAGCTACAGACAGTCTTGGTACAGATGAGCAGCTCTGCTCCATAATAGGTAGAATATCGGTAAGCTAATCTGCGTTTGCTTTCATGTCTTAGCAACAAATAGATTCATTTCATGCATAACTGGAGGCGATACTTAGGAGATGTGATGCATAGCAACCACCCTGAGACTCTTTCAGAGAAGTCCTTAGTGGGCTCCATGGGAACAGCTGATGTCATTATGATGTCTTCACACTTACCTATTGATTTCAACCTCAGGATGAGTGCAGATCTGTACAAACCTGGAGACAATGGTCGTTCTGCTTTTCATTTACTTTTATAATTGTCTGTGTTATAAATCTGAATACTATGAGCACAGAACGTTATGTCTTGAGTCATGAGGTATATAGAAAGTTTTTTGAGATAACATTTTGCTTTACCCCTTTGCAGTGAAGCATGATGAATCACCTGGAAAATAACAGCAGCTACATTTAACAACATTGCAACACCTACTAAATCCTGAAAAACAACTGCTTGCGCGGTTTCTCTGAACCTCTACAGAAAACACTGATATCTTCTGTTAATCCTTCTATCTGGTCTAGCAGATTTCATTATTACGTTTCTACACCACCTCGTTTAGACAGAATGCAGGATTAGAAACTTTCACTTAATCCTGGTTTCCCAGTAAACCCTGAAGTCCACAAGGATCGACCTCCTGAAATACACAGTGGACCATGGTCTATAAATAGGTAATCCTCAATCTCACTCAGTGTTAACTTCTAGAAGCCGAGTTATTGAATAATTGCTTTGTTTGTATTGAAGGGCATATCCTATATGATTTCCATATATACCTTGACATGCAAAGTATTCACTCCCCTTTCCTCCTCTTGGTCGTTTTCCTGTTTTGTTGCATTACAAATGTATTTTAATTTAGATTTTATGTAACTGGACTTGACAAAATAGTCCAAATGATGGTGTAAAAGAAATACAGTAGGGCACATGTCTTTGTGCCAGGGTATTGTATGAACAATATTGTTAAATGTGTCTAAATCTGTGATTCTGTCTTAAAGGGGTTATACCATGATTAATGTAAAAAAATGAAGATCAGACATCATATAGAACATGACAACCTCTTTCTAACAACACCAGAACCAGACCTGTACCCCACATGGATCCTTGGATCTCCACATTTATTGCTTCAATTATTCTGTCAGACTTGAGCTGGTAGCTCAGGGGGCATGTCCTTTCTCATGGGGTTTGTCATTTTGCTGTAGCTAGTAGCAGTTGAAGGATAGAACTGAGGGCTTGGTATCGCAGCCCAGCTCAATTCACATGAATAGAACTGAGCTGCAGCTAGGCCACGTGACCAACTAATGTGAAATCACTGGCCTAGGAAGAGGCCACGACATTCTCTAGAGTACTGTGGTCTCTTCAAGCAACTGTTTGTCTGAACCCTCGCTGATCTAATACATATGTCCTATCCTGAGGATAGGTCTTCAATATCTCAATCTCAGAAAACTTCTTTATAGTTCCTAACAGGTGGCAGCAGTCTACCTACCCTATTAAAAGACTCTCCACTGGTCTGTTCCTCTGTGATGGCTCCCACATCTCCATCCTCTGGTCCTGGGTTTGTTTTCTTCTTCTCCGGCATGGACATGGTCACCTGATCCTCTTCAGCCAACCACTGTGTGTGTTCACAAGGGCCAGATCACCGCTGAAGTCAGAGGTTGGCTATAAAGGATCAAGTGACCATGCTCTTGCCAGGGAGGAAGAAAACAAGCCCCAGAATGAAAGATGGCGACTCGGGGAGCCAGGAGGGGAGCCTCTCAGTAGGGGAGGCAGGCTGCTAGCACCTGGTGGAAATAATGTATTTCCGGACAACCCCTTAAAGAGTTGAAAGTCCCTAACTACAGAGCGCCCTCTATTAACTCAGTTTTATAAACCCTGTAAATACCCCTGATGCCTGGCTCTTCAACACATATATATCCAATGCAATGATGTATTCAGATATTAATATGCCGTAACTCTATCATGTATAAATTAGACTATCAATGAGGATCGTGCATTTATAACTTCCCTTGGGAATCCAATAAGCTATAATTAAAACACAAATATAGTCATAATATTCACAGCATCTTATTGATACTTTCCAGGTAGCAATACCAAAGTAAAGCAGTGAATACATAAAAGTGTAGTGAAATAGATTAGAGTTGTCAGATTTTTACATGTGATGAATTTATGATGAAAGTATGTGAAGTTCTGAAAATATTTAATAGTATATATTTGTTATATTTCATTTTGCCCTTCTTTTTTCCGTGTCTCAGTGCTCCATCATTTTGCCCATGGTCTTCTGCCCTGCTGGTTATTCCGAGCAGGTTTTTTTTTTTTTTTTATTTAGCATTAGATTTCTGTTATTTAACTGCCTACCTATAGGAAAACTCTGCCATTATGTTCATCATTTATACAGTGTAGGTGATTTTAATAAACTGTCCATTGATGTGAAGTGTAGGTAGATGTTATGCTTCTAGTAATAAAGAGGTCATTATTAGGTACTTAAAGGGGTTTTCTGGGGCCATTATTTTGATGGTCTATCCAAAGGATAGGTAATCAATATGAAATGGTGATGGTTTGACACATGGCACCTCCACCAATCAGCTGTTAAAGTGGCAGTCACAAGTCCCTGGAAGTAAAAAGTGTATGGAACCAGCACACCACAGCGCCATGCACTGTGTAGTGGATGTTTTGGGGTGCTGCAGCTCAGCTAACATTCACTTGTAGAGCATCATCTGCAGTACCTAAAAACCGTCACTGTACATATTCTATGCCATGGTGTGCTGTTTATTTTCAAGAACTAATGCTGCCACTAACAGCTGAATGGCACCCAGGTGTTGGATCCCCAGTGATATAATATTGATAACCTGTCCTAAGTCCAAGAAAACCCCCTTTAAAGGGATTCTGTCAGCAGGATATTGGGTATAGAGATTATTACATCTCTATACCAGCCTTACTGCTGTGATTGTAAATATGTAAGTGTAATTGTTATTAGGGCAGTAGTTTACATAAAAAAGCGTTTTTATTAACATGTGAAATACCTGGATAAGGAGCCCAAGGGGAGGTCCTGCGAGCAGTTGGAGCCCGGGCACGCCGCAGATTTCGGAGCCCAGCACCGACCTCCAGCTAATTATGCACGCCCCTTCAGCGCTGTCTTCTCCCCCGGCGGCGTGCATACAAGAGTCTGTGCCGCAGCCGGAGGAGAAGACAGAGCTGAAGGGGCACGCATAATTAGCTGGAGGGCGGTGCTGGGCTCCGAAATCTGCGGCGTGCCTGGGCTCCAATGGCTCGCAGGACCTCCCCTTGGGCTCCTTATCCAGGTATTCCACATGTTAATAAAAACACTTTTTTATGTAAACTACTGCCCTAATAACAATTACACTTACATATTTACAATCACAGCAGTAAGGCCGGTATAGAGATGTAATTATCTGTATACCCAATATCCTGCTCACAGAATCCCTTTGAAGAGGAATTGTCACCAATCTTGACATGTCTGCTTTTACTAATTAATTTTATTATCCATGAAATAATGATTATGGATCGTCTTTCTTATAACTCTATGTTATTCTGTTCCTTAGTTATTGCTACAAGACTTTTATTAATAAATCTGCAACTGGGTGTTACCAGTGGGGGCATGTCCCTGCACAGTCTGACATTGTCCAGTCAGTGCTGCAAGTGTCACAGACTGTGGAGGGACACACACCCCACTAGCAATGCCCACTTGCAGATTTAGGGGCACTCACACGACTGTATGCATTTTCCGGTCCAACACGGATACCAGCCATGTGTGTTCTGCATTGTTTCAGGATCAGCACATCCCGATCTTTGTTCGAAATGCCTATTCTTGTCTGCAAAATAGACATGAACAGGACATGTTGAATTTTTTACTTTTTTTTACAATGCTGTGGAACAGACATACAGATGCAGACAGCACATAGTGTGCTGTCTGTATCTTTTGCGGCACAATAAAAATGAATGTTTCCACATCAGATCCACAAAAAATGTGGATCGGATGCATACAGAAAATAGTCATGTGACTGCCTCCTTATTAATAAACTTCTAGTGGCTATAACTGAGGAACTGAACAACATAAAGATATTTGAAAACATGCTGCAGAATACTTATTGCATGGGAATTTAAATAGGTGCCAAAGCAGATTTTCAGGAGAAGTGACAGGTCATATTTAACCCCTTAAGGACTGAGTCAATTTTTGTTTGCGCTATTTAGGGGTTTTTTTCTGCCTTCAAAGAGCCATAACGTTTTTTAGTTTTCCATTCACATAGCCATATGAGGACTTATGTTTTGTGGTACACATTATATTTTTTAATGGCGCCATTTGATTTAACATAGTTTGTATTGTAAAATGGGAAAAAAATCTTTTATTACCATTTTGGGGTACATAGGATCTTTTGATCATTTTGTTAGTTTTTTATTTGGGGGGGGAGGGAGGGAGCAACATGAACATAAAACAACAAACTGGCCATTTTGATTTTTTTCTGTTACACATTCACTGCGCATAAAAAATATTCTTATATTTTAATAGGTCAGAAATGTTAAGACTCAGCTATACCAATTATGTTAATTTATTATTGTTTATTATAATGTAAAATTGGGAAAGGAGGTAATTTGAAGGTTTAACCCTTTCCCAATCTCTGCGTAATAGTACGGCAGAAGCTGAGTCTTTAAAGACGGCACCCGCGGGCACCATAGCCACCTGTGTCTGCAATTGGCAATAATGCCGATCACAGGCATTTAATCCCTCAGTTGCCATGGTCAAATGTGGCATCTGAGAGTGCAAAATCACTGCATATCTGGGCCTGGAACAGCTCCACCATGTGATGATCAAGGATGCTGTTCATTGTCTGTGAAAGACCAGAGCCTCCTGAGGCTCCAATTCCTTTTACAGGTATATTCCAATGTAGGTCTGCAGGTGGCAGCACTACATTTCAATATACTCAATCTTGTTTGTCAATGGATTGATTTCCATTGATAAGTAGAAGTGTCAATCCAACCATTCAATGTTTTTAGGCCCTTGGGGGCCTAAACGAAAGCAGAAAAAAGTTTTAAAAAATGTACAAAATATTTAAAAAATTTGAAAAAAATAAAATTTTAACCCCTTTCCCCAAAATAAAAATAAACAATTAAACGCTGCACGCAGCGTCAGGTCATAGTGTGCGCGGGCCAGGGAAGAGAGCGGAGCGCGGACCGGAGGGCAGCCGCAGCGCAGAACAGGTAAGAAAGGTTTTTTATTTTTATCTTATGTGGCTGGGTGGGCTGATCTGAGGTCTGATGGGGGCACATTAAGCTGATCTGAGGTCTGATGGGGGCACAATACGATGATCTGAGGTCTGATGGGGGCACAATATGCAGATCTGAGGTTTGATGGGGCACAATACGCTGATCTGAGGTCTGATGGGGGCACATTAAGCTGATCTGAGGTCTGATGGGGGCACAATATGCAGATCTGAGGTTTGATGGGGCACAATACGCTGATCTGAGGTCTGATGGGGGCACATTAAGCTGATCTGAGGTCTGATGGGGGCACAATAGGATGATCTGAGGTCTGATGGGGGCACAATATGCAGATCTGAGGTTTGATGGGGCACAATACGCTGATCTGAGGTCTGATGGGGGCACATTAAGCTGATCTGAGGTCTGATGGGGGCACGATATGCTGATCTGAGGTCTGATGGGGGCACAATACGCTGATCTGAGGTCTGATGGGGGCACAATATGCAGATCTGAGGTTTGATGGGGCACAATATGCTGATCTGAGGTCTGATGGGGGCACAATACGCTGATCTGAGGTCTGATGGGGGCACAGTACGCTGATCTGAGGTCTGATGGGGGCACAGTACGCTGATCTGAGGTCTGATGGGGGCACAGTACGCTGATCTGAGGTCTGATGGGGGCACATTAAGCTGATCTGAGGTCTGATGGGGGCACAATACGCTGATCTGAGGTCTGATGGGGGCACAGTAGGCTGATGTGAGGTCTGATGGGGGCACAGTAGGCTGATCTGAGGTCTGATGGGGCACAATACGCTAATCTGAGGTCTGATGGGGGCACAGTAGGCTGATGTGAGGTCTGATGGGGCACAATACGCTGATCTGAGGTCTGATGGGGACACAGTAGGCTGATGTGAGGTCTGATGGGGGCATAGTAGGCTGATCTGAGGTCTGATGGGGCACAATATGCTAATCTGAGGTCTGATGGGGGCACAATACTCTGATCTGAGGTCTGATGGGGGCACAATACGCTGATCTGAGGTCTGATGGGGGCACAATACGCTGATCTGAGGTCTGATGGGGGCACAATACGCTGATGTGAGGTCTAATGGGGGCACATTCTGCTGATCTGAGGTCTGATGGGGGCACAATATGCTGATCTGAGTTCTGATGGGGCACAATACGCTGATCTGAGGTCTGATGGGGGCACAATACGCTGATGTGAGGTCTAATGGGGGCACATTCTGCTGATCTGAGGTCTGATGGGGACACAGTACGCTGATCTGAGGTCTGATGGGGCACAATATGCTGATCTGAGGTCTGATGGGGCACAATACACTGATCTGAGGTCTGATGGGGACACAGTACGCTGATCTGAGGTCTGATGGGGGCACAATGCGCTGATGTGAGGTCTGATGGGGGCACATTCTGCTGATGTGAGGTCTGATGGGAGCACAATATGCTGATCTGAGGTCTGATGGGGCACAATACGCTGATCTGAGGTCTGATGGGGACACAGTATGCTGATCTGAGGTCTGATGGGGGGCACAATACGCTGTTCTGAGGTCTGATGGGGGGCACATTAAGCTGATCTGCGGTCTGATGGGGGCACAATACGCTGATCTGAGGTCTGATGGGGCACAATACGCTGATCTGAGGTCTGATGGGGCACAATACGCTGATCTGAGGTCTGATGGGGGCACATTAAGCTGATCTGAGGTCTGATGGGGGCACAATATGCAGATCTGAGGTTTGATGGGGCACAATACGCTGATCTGAGGTCTGCTGGGGGCACATTAAGCTGATCTGAGGTCTGATGGGGGCACAATACGATGATCTGAGGTCTGATGGGGGCACAATATGCAGATCTGAGGTTTGATGGGGCACAATACGCTGATCTGAGGTCTGATGGGGGCACATTAAGCTGATCTAAGGTCTGATGGGGGCACGATACGCTGATCTGCAGTCTGATGGGGGCACAATACGCTGATCTGAGGTCTGATGGGGCACAATACACTGATCTGAGGTCTGATGGGGACACAGTACGCTGATCTGAGGTCTGATGGGGCACAATATGCTGATCTGAGGTCTGATGGGACACAGTACGCTGATCTGAGGTCTGATGGGGGGCACAATACGCTGATGTGAGGTCTGATGGGGGCACATTCTGCTTATGTGAGGTCTGATGGGAGCACAATAATGCTGATCGAGGTCTGATGGGGCACAATACGCTGATCTGAGGTCTGATGGGGACACAGTATGCTGATCTGAGGTCTGATGGCACAGTAGGCTGATCTGAGGTCTGATGGGGGCAATTCTGGCTGATCTGAGTCTGATGGGGGCACAATACGCTGATCTGAGGTCTGATGGGGGGCACAATACGCTGATCTGAGGTCTGATGGGGGCACAATACGCTGATCTGAGGTCTGATGGGGGCACAATACGCTGATCTGAGGTCTGATGGGCACAATACGCTGATCTAATAGGTCTGATGGGGCACAATAACGCTGATCTGAGTCTGATGGGGGCACATTAAGCTGATCTGAGGTCTGATGGGGGCACATTAAGCTGATCTGAGGCTGATGGGGGCACATTAAGCTGATCTGAGTCTGATGGGGGCACATTAAGCCTGATCTGAGGTCTGATGGTGGGCACAATACGCTGATGGTGAGGTCTGATGGGGGCAACATTCTGCTTATGTGAGGTCTGATGGGAGCACAATATGCTGATCTGAGGTCTGATGGGGCACAATACGCTGATCTGAGGTCTGATGGGGACACAGTATGCTGATCTGAGGTCTGATGGGGCACAGTAGGGCTGATCTGAGGTCTGATGGGGGCACATTCTGCTGATCTGAGGTCTGATGGGGGCACAATACGCTGATCTGAGTCTGATGGGGGACATTAAGCTGATCTGAGGTCTGATGGGGCAGCAATACGCTGATCTGAGTCTGATGGGGTTGATGGGGCACAATACGCTGATCTAAGGTCTGATGGGGCACAATACGGCTGATCTGAGGTCTGATGGGGGCACATTAAGCTGATCTGAGGTCTGATGGGGGCACATTAAGCTGATCTGAGGTCTGATGGGGCACATTAAGCTGATCTGAGGTCTGATGGGGGCACATTAAGCTGAATCTGAGGTCTGATGGGGGCAGGGAGTGATGTAAAAACTGGGGACACGTTTCCTTTAACATAGGAGTCCCTTTGTTTTTTACTCCTATTACTCCTATATTGTACTGCATTATGTGGTAGAGTATTTAGACTAGGGTATGTAGAAAGTCTATTGTACTGTACTTAGCAGCATAGACGATCTTGCAGTTTATACAGTCATCTTTCTAATACAATATTATAACCACAACTAGTAGTATGTGCCTGTGAAGTTGGAAACGTGCGTTTGGGAAGCCAATAAGTGGGGGGCCCACTCAAGTATGTTTCGCCCCCCCTCCCCGTGCTGAACCTCTAGCTACGCCTCTGCTGTCTGTGCTTGGTATTTTGCTCGGCCCCATTCACTTCTATGGGGCTGAGCGCGATACCAAGCATAGCTGTTATACAATGTACAGCGCTGTGCTTGGTAAGCACAGAGAAGGTCACGGTGCTCACAGGAGCTCCAGTGCCTTCTCAAACAGCTGATCTGGACCCCCACCAAGCAGATACTGATGACCTGTCCTGAGGATATTTGCAGTAATGAATGAAGAGTTCTTTGGATCCATGTGAGGTATGGGGTTAGTTCTAAGATTGTTAGAAAGAGATTGTCATGTGCTCTATGATTTCTATGATCATTTTCATTTTTTACATTACTCATGGGATAACCCCTTTAAAATGCCAATATGAACTTATTGCGTTAAGGGGTTAAAGAGCCAATGTGAATCTTCCTGCACTTGTCCTGCAGTAAATACCAGAGAAATTAAATGAAGCCACCAGAGCAAACAGAAGCAGACACAAGATATTGAAAAAATAACCTTTCCTAGTCACACCTTTATGTGTTATTTGCATCAGTGGTGCTAAAAGAATTCCTGGGGGCATCAAAGTTTCGTAAAAGAAGAGGTCACAAAAAAATCCAAAGTTTAGAAGTAATTCTGAACTTTAATACATGTAAGTTACAAGAACATTTACAGTGCCTTGCGAAAGTATTCGGCCCCCTGGAACTTTTCAACCTTTTGCCACATTTCAGGCTTCAAACAAAAAGATATAGCATTTTAAATTTTTGGTGAAGAATCAACAAGTGAGTCACAATTGTGAAGTGGAACAAAATTTATTGGATCATTTAAACTTTTTTTGTAATAATAAAACTGAAAAGTGGGGCGTGCAAAATTATTCAGCCCATTTACTTTCAGTTCAGAAAACTCCCTCCAGAAGTTCATTGAGGATCTCTGAATGATCCAATGTTGTCCTAAATGACTGATGAAGATAAATAGAATCCACCTGTGTGTAATCAAGTCTCCATATAAATGCACCTGCTCTGTGATAGCCTCAGGGTTCTGTTTAAAGCACAGAGAGCATCATGAAGACCAAGGAACACACCAGGCAGGTCCGTGATACTGTTGTTGAGAAGTTTAAAGCCGGATTTGGATACCAAAAGATTTCCCAAGCTTTAAACATCCCAAGGAGCACTGTGCAAGCTATCATATTGAAATGGAAGGAGTATCAGACCACTGCAAATCTACCAAGATCCGGCCGTCCCTCTAAACTTTCATCTCAAACAAGGAGAAGACTGATCAGAGATGTAGCCAAGAGGCCCATGATCACTCTGGATAAACTGCAGAGATCTACAGCTGAGGTGGGAGAGTCTGTCCATAGGACAACAATCAGTCGAACACTTCACAAGTCTGGCCTTTATGGAAGAGTGGCAAGAAGAAAGCCATTTCTCAAAGATATCCATAAAAAGTCTAATTTACAGTTTGCCACAAGCCACCTGGGAGACACACCAAACATGTGGAAGAAGGTGCTCTGGTCAGATGAAACCAAAATCCAACTTTTTGGAAACAATGCAAAACGAAAAAACACCTAACCAGCAATGCAGAGGAAGTAACTGCTCACTTGGCTCCACTATATGCCTCATGAAAAACATGTAACTCCTCTTTGTGACTAACTAGTCTCTGTGAATGCCAGACCAAACCTCTAAACAATAGTCCTAGTCTATAGTTGGTTCCAGGACGACCATTGTATGTTGAATTCATTGTATGTTGATGTTGTATGTTGAGTAATCGATTCCAAAGCCCCAAAATGTCATCCAAGAGAAAATGAAGATTTAAGAAAAATAAGCAGATAACTAAGACAAATAAAACAAGCCCTTACATATAACAGTCAGGAATAGCTGAATAACTAGCAACTAATACAGATATTTACCAGAGAAGTGGTCTGGATTGGTTGGATCTGAGTCTGAGGCATTGTATGTTGAGTCTGGTTTTCAACTTATGATGGGTCAGAAAAGACCATTGTATGTTGAAAATATTGTATCCTAAGGCCATTGTATCTTGAGGGATCACTGTAATTCACTGGACCTTATGTACATTTGTAATGTTTTATTACATGCTAGCCAGTAAAATACATGGCCAACTATGTAATACATAGAGGGGCCAGGTAGCCCAAAGCAGGAGACCTTGGTGGTTGCAAGCAGAGGAGGACTCTATAACTTCCATGTGCCTTAGTTCCCCTAATTTATGAGACCCAATGAAACAAAGTGGATTTATATATTCTCATACAGTATATTTAAAGTAGTCCCTTTCATAGGAGCAATTACCATGGCATTTGTCCTAATTACATGGGCCACATTTAGAACTCATGTCTTAAGGCAGATTAATCATTTGCTATGATTATAACATTTGTAGCCTTGAGGTTCATTACCCAGGGGCAGCTGCTACTGTAGGTCATGCAGTGTATACTGAAAAACCTCAAGTATAGATGTCCTTCAATATCTTGCTAGAGCACACCACATAGCAGGTATACTAATAACACAAATGCCAATGTGAGGAATTATCATTGTTGACTTATTGAAGTTTACCTCCTGCTTCATAACTTTTTGTAATACACAGGAATTAGTAGCCAATGTGAATCAAAGCATGTTGTTGATTCTTTTAGTTGGGTTGTAGTCCCATGGTGCACTATTCCTCCATTAAAGGGGGATTCCAGGAATAAGTGTGCATGCCAAATGCTATAGTTTGAAGGTACACTCAGGACGTAGTAAAGTGACAATGTCACTTTAAAGTATAATAGCAAAGACCATCTTTTCCTGTTACTCACATACATGAGTAAAATGAATAATAGCAATTAATTAGTTTGTTTATTATACAATTTCTTATACATTTGACTTATTCCTGAAATACCTCTTTAACCATATTCTTCTTTGTGAAAGAACTGCAAATAGATAAGACTCTTTTGTGGTGGAAGCAGTCATCAGGATTTGCATGTGCACTTGAGTGAAGTACTGTATCAGTGCCTTGTAATAGGGAAATGGATTATCATAACCTAACTGAGATGTACCTCTGATTTCACAAGAAAAAAATACTATTGTGCAGGACTTTGCAATACAATTGTTTGTCTAAATCAGTATATTTGAAAAGTTTGTAGCCTGGACTGGCTAAGGTTAGTGCTGTGATCTGCACTTTACAAGAGACAGTCCTGTACTGGTTGCTTGGCTCCTGTCCTTCAGTACAGGAGTCAGTGAAACAGGATCCTACAACACTGGTCACTCACTGAAGATGGTAGTGCAGAAAGCAGAAGAGGACTCTGTCTAGTTAAATGCAGATGACAGCACAGATACCGGCCAGTCCATGGTGGTGGTACTATACAAAGTGGCATGGAACACACCGTTAAAATAGCCTCAGGCACTAGAGTCCACCCATCTGTGCCGGTGACATCACTGGGCTCACTGCTTGGCGGAAGTCTCCACTTAGCATAGTGATGCAAAGCCCAGTACATCACCGGCACACAACAGACAGAGCCTTGCGCTGCGCGATGCAGCACAAGGGGGTACATAGGAGCAAGGAAATGCTTCTATGCTCCATTAATATGTAGTCTATACCCAGGTTCAGCCCTGAACCCGGAAGACCCTGTTAACAGCAAAATTCGATAATGCACTGATTTAGAAAAACAATTATATTCCAAAGTCCTGCACTATAAACGTTTTTCTTGTGAAGCTGGAGGTTATCTTTAAATATACTGACACAATGTCCATTTAATCTTATTCTGATTTCTACAAACTTTTAAAAAGATGAGATGTAAGAAAAAGTGAGAGTACATTTATCTAGTGGGTTCATATATGGGATTAGATGATCGAGTAGATATACTTGTTTCCTTTTCTGATATCCTTTGTGAACGTACTTCAGATCCTGATAAACGGCATGCCAGTTCTCAGCATTAAAACTGACAATATATTTCACTCTACAGAAATACACCAAACACTAATATAATCCGGGCTATCACTTCAACCCAATTTCAAATTGTGGAAGTAACCCACTGCAAATTAAATATCACCAATATGAGAAATATACTTCCACAAAAATATAGCAAAAGATAATACATTTTATTGGATTCAACATTTACATAATTTATAGCAGCAATCAATACACTAAAAAAGCAGCGGTAAGTATATTTCGGTGAGAGAAAAATGGAGGACGCAGCTGAGTCTGCCACCAGAAATTAACCTATTATAGGCATCCATAAATACCCCACATCATTAAGTATAGTATATCAGGCAATGAGCCATATAAAAAGAAGAAAATGATGATGGGCATCAGGACATCACATACAAATCAGAGTACCTACTAGTCTAAGGCAGGCTCCACAGAGTCCCCCTCCCAACGCCGTTTTGCCACCAGGCTTCTTCTACTTTATCCTCAGAAGAAGCCTGGTGGTGAAACGGCGTTGGAGGGGGACGCTGAAGGTACTCTGATTTGTATGTGATGTCCTGACGCCCATCATCATTTTCTTCTTTTTATATGGCTCATTGCCTGATATACTATACTTAATGATGTGGGGTATTTATGGATGCCTGTAATAGGTTAATTTCTGGTGGCAGACTCCGCTGCGTCCTCCATTTTCCTCTCACCGAGATATACTTACCGCTTCTTTTTTAATATATTGATTGCTGCTATAAATTATGTAAATGTTGAATCCAATAAAATTTATTATCTTTTGCTATATTTTTGTGGAAGTATATTTCTTATATTGGTGATATCTACAAAAATATATCTGAGTGTCATATTAGGGGCTAAGGCATTTAGAGAATCAACACGTAAGGAGCTTTAGACAGTGAGATACGACTTTTTGCATGGAAGGAAAGTTTTGTTAAATACTGAGCTTAAAGGCAACTTGTCATGAAAATGCAGTGCAATCTACAGGCAGTATGTTACAGAGCAGGAGGAGCTGAGCAGACCGATGTATATATTTTATAGGAAAATATTCTGACTTAAACCTCTGCTCTTTTATGCTTAGGAGTCACGTGGGTGGTGCCAATCAGTGATTGGCAGCTAACTGTTTTGCTAAGCATGCAGTGAAGGCTGTCAGTCAATAAGTAGGACCGCCCACATGACACCTGATTATAAAAAGAGGAGAGGTTTAAATGAATTAATTGCTAATTTTACTGAATCTTTTCTAATAAAACTATATATAAGTCTGCTCAGCTCCTCCTGCTCTATAACATGCTGCCTATAGATTGCACTGTATTTTCATGGTGATAGGTTCCATTTAAAAGCCAATAAACCATCCATACCATTAAGAACGCATAAGACAACACTGGGGGCCCAGTGCCTAAAAGTACATCTTGTAAACCCACTTAAAGGGAACCTTTCACAGCGAATATGGTGTCTGACCTGCAGGCATCATCAGTGTCGGACTGGAGTGCCAAGGGCCCACTAGTAGAAGTGACTCTAGGGGCCCACCCTATAGTTTCATGCAAATATTGACACTTAAGGGGGTTTTCCGATTTGCATTAACACCCTTTAAAATAATCCCTTATATAGGAAGCTGTAGTGTAATAACGCACATGACTGCTGTTGCTAATCACTGGCCTTGGTGCTATATACCACTGAGGCCAGTGATTAGTTACAGAAGTCAAGTGCGCTACATAGGCATTTTACCGCGGCAGCCAAAACATTATGTCCTAGCTGAAGCCTGGCGGAGAGAACAGAGTAGTGGTGCTGGATCAAATAGTGATCAGATTGGTGAATTTTTTTTTTTTTTTTTCATTTTAATTTTAACAGCGTCCCTATAGATTGGTTTCAAAGATTTTAACTTAGGCACCCCCTTCAAGCTCAGTTACCTACATACATACTTAGATACCATAACACTACCAAGCTCTGTACTAGATACCATAACACTACCCAAGCCTCTCTACTTAGATACGGTACCATAACCAGATACAGTAACAGAACTCTTTTACACGCACATTTCTACACGTTCCGGCACTCTATAACACGTA
This sequence comes from Rhinella marina, assembly GCA_900303285.1. Taxonomy (NCBI): domain Eukaryota; kingdom Metazoa; phylum Chordata; class Amphibia; order Anura; family Bufonidae; genus Rhinella; species Rhinella marina. Next base: position 4,544 of record ONZH01029289.1, on the reverse strand, counting down.
CACTTCTACACATACCGGCAGTCTATAACACACACACTTCTACACATACCGGCACTCTATAACACACACACTTCTACACATGCCGGCACTCTATAACACACGCACTTCTACACATGCCGGCACTCTATAACACGCACACTTATACACATACCGGCACTCTATAACACGTACACTTATACACATACCGGCACTCTACAACATGCACACTTATACACATTACCGGCACTCTATAACACGCACACTTCTACACATTCCGTGACTCTATAACACGCACACTTCTACACATTCCGGCACTCTATAACACACACACTTCTACACATTCCGGCACTCTATAACACGCACACTTCTACACATGCTGGCACTCTATAACACACACACTTCTACACATGCCAGCACTCTATAACACACACACTTCTACACATTCCGGCACTCTATAACACGCACACTTCTACACATTCCAGCACTCTATAACACACACACTTCTACGCATTCCGGCACTCTATAACACGCACACTTCTACACATGCCGGAACTCTATAACAGACACACTTCTTCACATGCCGGAACTCTATAACAGACACACTTCTACACATGCCGGCACTCTATAACACGCACACTTCTACACATGCCGGAAACTCTATAACAGACACACTTCTTCACATGCCGGAACTCTATAACAGACACACTTCTACACATGCCGGCACTCTATAACACGCACACTTCTACACATGCCGGCACTCTATAACACGCACACTTATACACATGCCGGTACTCTATAACACGCACACTTATACACATGCTGGCACTCTATAACACACGCATGGCACTCTATAACACGCACACTTATACACATACCGACACTCTATAACACAAACACTTCTACACATGCCGGCACTCTATAACACACACACTTCTACACATGCCAGCACTCTATAACACGCACACTTCTACACATTCCGGCACTCTATAACACACGCACTTCTACACATGCCGGCACTCTATAACACGCACACTTATAAACATGCCGGCACTCTATAACACGCACACTTCTACACATGCTGGTACTCTTTTACATGCACACTTCTGCACATCCCAGCACTCTTTCATACATGCAGGCACCCTTTCATACACACAGTCATACATGCAGCACTCTTACATACACACACATTCATACAGGCAGCACTCTTTCATACACACACAGTCATACATGCAGCACTCTTACATACACACACTGTCATACATGCATCACTCTTACATACACACATAGTCATACATGCAGCACTCTTTCATACGCACACAGTCATACATGTAGCACTCTTACATACACACACTGTCATACATGCATCACTCTTACATACACACATAGTCATACATGCAGGCACCCTTTCATACACACACTGTGACACATGTAGCACCTTACATACACACACAGTCATACATGCAGCACTCTTTTATACACACACAGTCATACATGCAGCACTCTTACATACACACACTGTCATACATGCATCACTCTTACATACACACATAGTCATACATGCAGGCGTTTCATACACACTGTGACACATGTAGCACTCTTACATACACACAATCATACATGCAGCACTCTTACATACACACACAGTCATACATGCAGGCACTTTTTAAAACCAATTTCAATACATGTAGATTCCTTTCTCACCTCATGGCCTTCTGCATTGCTAGTTATGTCCCCAGGTCCTGAGCCAGGCTCCTCCCCCTCACAGCAGCAGGGCTCTGCTCCAGACTGATCACACAGACAGCAGTCCTTCTACCAGAGCTGCCTCATTAGAGGAGAGGCTGTCAGTGCTATTGACTGACAGGTTGTAGTACAATCAGCACTCCTGGTCACAGTAAGGCTGTTTCCACATGATTTAATTTGCATAAAATCACAGCAAAATGCCATGTTTTATTTGCCACGATTTTTATGAAAATCAGATCATGTGGAAACAGCCTTACTGACCAGGAGTGCTGATATGGAGCCTTCTCATTCAGGATAACTCGCAGGCAGCATGCATCTACTTTGTACATGCATCCTACTTTTGTTATGGCAAAAGATTCAGTAAAACTTGTAATGTATTGATTTAAATGTCTGTTCTTTCTCTGCTTAGGAGTCCAGTGGGCGGCCATACGCAGTGATTGACAGCCTTTATTATATGACTGTGCATAGATGCATGGACATATCACAGGTTGCATGGACATGGTCCTAGAATGGGGGATGAGAGAAATCAAGGTGATAGAAATACATTTCAAAATTACAGCTCTCTTCATAAATGATTATTTTAAAGGATGTTGATGCAAACTGGAAAACCCCTTTAATGATGTACAGTCTTGTTGACTTCGCATCTAACTACTGAATGGATATCATCCTGCAAAGTATAAAATGTGTAGAATTTACTACAGCAAAGGTTCTCAGCAAGGTATCCTAGGTATGATCTAGTTATTTCCAGGTATATGACTCAATAATTATTGTATACTATTACAACTTACAGGCGTTATTATTTCTCTGATGGTTATGGGAAAGAGGAGAGATTAAAACTGTCAAATTATTCTTCTCTTGACGGAACAATCTATCCCCATAGCTTGATTTAAAATACAGCTGAACTGATGAAAATAGTATTTTAGTTTTCAGAGTCATTAGAATACATGGTAATTTATTGGACCTTCAATCAGATATTGTGAATAGGGGGATGACTCATATCCTTTGATTCTGTATTTATTCTGGTCCTTTAGTAACTGGCAGTTTAATAGCTCAATGGAAGGCAATTAATACACAGAAATCACAATTCAGCACAATGCAAGAAGGCATAGTGGTCCTGGAAAGTCACATCAACTGGCACAGCTGATTGATACTGGCACAACATTCTCAATTCTAGAAAAAAATTAGTTGTACTTCTGATTTTGTGGGTAGATAATTTGGTCCATAACTGAAAACCTAAAACATATTACAAATGTTTTTGCTTGCATTCATTGTTATAACTGGGAAAAAGCTTCTAACAAATAAATAGCTGATTTCATAAGGTTTTGCCTTCACACTCAGCCCAGCCATGAGCTTCTTAAGCAATAATTGTCATGCAGAAAAGTGGCAGATATAGTACGATGAAGAAAATGGGAGTCATTGTAGATGGGTATTTAAGATAATCATCTTTATGTTCAGTAAGTTGATTAAAGGGGCTTTACATCATAAGGGTATGACCACAAAGCATAGTCCTGTGATGTTTGCAATGTGGCCGTGCTGTGTTCAAGTACCATGTGGCCTTACGGGCTGAAGGGGGCCTAATTAAACTAAGTGACACTAATGAGACCACACTGTTGTATTGTTAAAGGGGTTTTCCAAGGGTTTTCTACTGATTACCTATCCCCTGGATAGGTCATCAATATCTGATCGGTGGGTCTGACACCTGGGACCCTTGCTAATCAGCTGTTTAAGAAGGCACCGGCGTTCACAGTAGCACTGCGGCCTTCTCGCAGCTTAGCCTAGGCCGATGAAAGTGACATCACATGGCCTAGCTGCAGCTCAGCTCCATTGAAGTAAATGGGGCTGAGCTGGAATACCAAGCATAGCCGCTATCAAACTTACAGAGCTGTGCTTGTTGAGCTGAAGGCCAAGGCAGTCACAGGAGTGCCAGTGACTTCTCAAACAATGGATCAGCATGGATCCCAGGTGTCAGACCCCCACGGATCAGATACTTATGACCGATCCAGAGGATAGGTAATCAGTAGGAAAGTCTCAGAAAACCCTTTTAATGGCCACACAGCACCTTCAATACCCTGTGGCTGTTAACAATACAGACCCACTGAACAGTGCTGTCTCAATTTCTTAATTAGAGCCCATGCGTGGTATTCAAATGCAGTGCAACCACATTGCATGCTCCATACGACTGCACTGTGTGGTCGTACCCTTCGACGTGATGAGATCTTCAAATATTACCTGCTCTGTGAGCAGGTAATATTTGAATGTATCCATATGGTGGGCTCCCAAAATAAATTTTACTGGTGGGCCCTAGCACCCCAGTCTGACACTGCCCGTGACTGTATGTTACACCCCTGATTCCAAAACATAATAAGAGCAGGGATTTAAATGTAGGTAGAACTGAATTTTCATGGCATATCGACCATACAGTATATACCTTAAATGTCTGGTTACACTTCCAGGACTTCCCGGGCACCACAGAATGGTATCAAGGGCTGCATGCTGTACACTCCTGTGATAATTGGGTGCCAAAACATTCTAAGATACACCTTTGCTGTTGAATTTACACACATTTAATGTCAATTGTGATATTTTATAAAATGTTTGTTAAAATAAACCTTCAGATTTGTAAAACAAGCTTTATACATATTTTGGTAACTTAGCCACCAAGAATTTTATCTCAAAATCATTTGAAATTTTGGCTTGGCACATGAATAATTCCTCCACCATGCAGAAGTGCTGTAATAAAAAGTACTTTTCTTTTATGAAAGCTCAAGGAATGTGCTTTCTACACCCGTGCATCAAAATCGTGCAGTGTGCCACACAAAAAACAT
>ONZH01029288.1:0-91118 GCA_900303285.1 Rhinella marina | reverse complement strand
TTTTAGTGCTCGCTCATCTCTACTGATCAACCAATCTTTAAGCTGGAGTCATAACCAGACATGGTGTATGCATCTATATAAAATAGGAAGTCACAAGAGCGTCCAAAAAAATTAACAGTGTGGAAAATCTTTAGAACCCTGTTTGGTGTTATGGGGTTCCAAACAAATTGAGGCAAAGCCTCTAATTAGTGAACCGGAGGGGCCTGCTGATGCCGGGCAGAGAAGCTTTATTTATATGGCAATGTGGCCAACTAGAAAATAAGGGACGAACGCGTGGTGGGTCCGGTAGTGTCTCACAATTAGATGTGCAAACACAGCCTGGAAACCCTGATACGGTGGGTGAGTTTCTCACCCTGAGTGGGTGATGTACCTCTTATAGCTGGTCAATGGACTCGAGATGGCCGGGAGTGGGTCCTGAGTGGAAGCCTAAGATGGGCGGGGTGGCACGCAGGTAGAGCAGCCGGAACCTGAGGCCGAGGCTGCAACTGTGTTGTTAGGCCTCAGCACGCTCCCGGTCCCTCCCGTGCCCTGCAGCAGCTAAAATCAGCTCACTCGGTGGTGGATGGGGTCCGAGGCTAGGCCCGAGAGCCTGAATGGATCCAGAGGATGGATTGGGGTGGACGAGGTAAGATGGGGATCCCGCGCAGAGGTCCCAGAACACTGTGTCTGTTCCTATCGGTGGTCAATGTGGCATCCTGGGCCGAGGCTTCTACTTTGTGTATGTACAGGATTCGTTAGACGCTGTGCCTCATTGGTGACTTGATGGTCGCCACCCAGTTCTCCGGGTTGGCGCTCCGTCCGCTGAGGTCGGACAGGCCCGATAACTCTAGGCCGCGGCTACGTCCAGGAGTTAGTTAAATCTCCGGTTCTACTGGACCAAAGGACACAAAATCGGTCTCAAACTGGTGGTGAAGGATTTTGTGAATAAGCGGGGTCTGAGTGAAGCCCCGTAATAGTTATGACAAGGGTGGATGGCTGTGGGTAGTATTGTGGTAGATGGAGCTGGGGAAATGTCATCTTTTCTCCTCTGATGCAGGCCACACCCCCGTTTATTTAACTATTCAAGTATGATAGCCCAGTGGATTATTTTCTGTCTAGGGATGAGCAAATCAATTTCGTTCATCTGAATAAATTTACACATTTTTAGGAGCGACCCCACGGCACAGGATGCCAGCAGGTTATATCTTGTGCATGAGCCATTACTACAAGTATTGGTTCATGCACTACGAAAAAATTGGCATCAATTAACTTGCATAATTGCTTATAATTGGCGCTTGTGTCGATACTCACAATAACATTGCATGCTAGAGATTATTATACCACGCAAGATGTGCAGCTATGTTAATCTGCAGGAACATTAGTTAACTGTTTTTATAGGGACGTGTCCACCCACCCATTCTGCTCATCCCTACTGCAGTCCTATGAAAAATCAACGAAAAAAATTGTGATGCTGGAGCGGACTGGAAACTTAAAGTGGCCCTGGTAAAAAAAAATAAAAATAAAACAGCCCCATGTTCTATGTGTGTCCAAATTTACAGAAAGTAGGACAACAAGTCAGTGGGGACAGCAATACTGTATTGGCAAACAAAATACCACCCTAGCAGAACCAAATACCACAGTGCAGCACAATATACTGCTTCCCACACCACAGTATGAAACTGTATGATCGTCCTCAGGATGGCTATACAGTTGAATTAAGGAGGGCACCTGCTGCTGTTGGCCAGGTGCATAAGTGCCTGTTTGGGCCGCTTTTGGTACTGGCCCTCTGGGAAATTTTCCTGTAGGGTCTATGGCCATTCCACCCATGTTGTGATGCCATAGGTAGTCGTGCGACATTGCAAACCTAGTCTACCACATGGACAAACTCGACATGGCTACATCTGTTAGATTTGGCTGATAGAAACTGGGCTGCTGCTCATGATTTTCGTGCTGTGTAAAAGGTCAAACATAGCTAGTGGGACCGAATGCATTAACCATTAATGCAGCAGATATACCACATGAGTATATTCGATTCAGATCACATCAAATGTATTGGCTTTATTGCCAGGAGACATATCTTATATCTTTTTTTACAAACTATTGATGCTAAATTCAGGGAAACATACGTGTTAAAAAGCCACCATTATATATGCAACGCAGAAGGTTATAAGTCTTACTGTTTCAAATGTTTGCCCACAGCAAATACTAATTACCATTACAGAAAAGCTATATTCAACAATGTAGATGGTAAAGCAGATGATATAAAATGTCATCCACTTTCTTTGAAATGTGCGGCTTATTTCCCAAGGTCTGATTTTGTTTCTTTCGTGTTCGTTGCTCTGATCCTCTGATCTAATTATTTGTAAGTAAACATCTGTTGTTTTATTGCATTTAACAATATGTCCTGTGTTAAATGTTATTTTTCATAACCGGTACAAAGATTATTTTTATGTCTTCAATTCTGTCCAAAAGTTCTGCTAATAAAATCGGCATCCAAATCATAAGCGGGATTAATTTTTCATTGATTTTGGCTAAATATTTTATTACGCAACCAACATGTCCAAATTATGGGCACTTTGGATAGGTTGTTTATTTCATTTTTAGAAGAACCTTCACAAAATGTACATATTGCCTTGGACTGGACTGTCTTGCGTTTTGCTTGTTATCATAGCATCTGCCTATACTCCAAACAAACAAGCTCATCATCTTATTCTACAGATTGTTACTCCCCACAGCCTCTCTTCCTCCAGCGGTAATAATGAGAATGGCTGTAATTCATTATTCGAACTGGAAACTTAAAATAAATAAGCACAGTAAATTTCAAGTTTCCTTGGCTGTAGCATATGGTACTTTAGCTATCAACGAATAATAAATACCTATTAATTGAAAAGCCTTGAATAATCTGCTATAGTCCTTTCCAACTTTTGTGGCAAGTAAAATATATCATCTGATTTTCCACTGATTAGCAGTTATGAATTGAACTAGTAATCCATACAGTATTTTGGGCTTTACTTCTTCATCAGGCCATACACGGTAAAGTTAATCAAATCAGAAGATTTCAACCAATATGATAATTTGGGAAAAGAAAAGGAGACTAGACACATGAAAGACCTGAACACCCAAATAAATATTATACTAAAATGTATAAATATAGTTTACAATATAAAAAATAGTTTACGATAATTTGTGTAATGACCGATTGTTTTAGCCATCCAATGACAGGTCGTTATAGCCAGGAAAGAGGTCAACCAGGTTAACATTTTTGTCTGATATTTGATAGTCAGTGAATGATATTGATATATGAATACTCCTTGTATGTTCCTAGAAAAATGATTCTACTTTCATCTGGTGTCAATAAAAACATATGGCCAGACTGTAGCTGACAATATGGATTAAAGTGATCATTCCTTCAACAGTTGTTCAACCATGATCCTGCTTTTTTTTATGTGTATGGCCCCCTTTAATACTATTCACCATCAAGCTCTGATGACTAAAATGGCACAAGCTAAGCACAACAATTCTGGGCGAAATGTATTAATATTCTATTAAATTCAAACGTCATAAAACTAGATGAGAGACATAAACTGTGTGAAATGTATCACTGTGTCGTACCTTGTGTGGAACCTCCGTCTCATCCGTTAAACACTTTTTCTAATGCCACCTCTTGGCTAACTTAGTTTTCACAAACGTTTTAAACCAAAATAATGGTGCATGCCCTTAATAGATCTGTCACATTTTATAGCCACAGTTCACATTAGAAGAGTATATCTAATATATAAAGCTGAGTGTATGTGTGTGTGTATGTGTATGTCCGCTAAAGGAATCCGCACCGCTGCAGCTACAATCACAAAATTTGGCACACATGTACATCAGGTGTCCGGGAAGGTTTTAGAACAGTTTTCAGCTCTCCAGGACGTACCGTTCCTGAGATATTAAACAAAAATGCATTAGCCAATAGTAGCCTGGTCACATGACCCTTATCAGCCAATAGAAGCTCACAGGCATACACCAGGTTTCTATGACAACCTAGCCAGTTCACTGCTGTAGGTCTGCATTAAAGAGGCAGAGCACCGTGGATGACAATGGTAAAGGAGTATTCCAGTTACCATAACTATAACTTATTTTTTAGACTAATTCATCATCAATCATCACCTCATATAATGTAAATTTCACATATTTACCGGTCAATAGTAATAAAAGATGTTTTCTTCCACTGCTACCCACCTTCCTCCTAAATTACTATGGCATCGACCTGTAATTCAGGCCACCGTCAAAAGAAGGACTTAAAAACACCAACCCCAGATCCCTCTAAGTCACGCCCCTGACTCAGTCAGGCCACGCCCCTTCTATGCTGCATTAAAAATATAGGTAAAAAATCACCTTCTGTCAGCTGCAGGGGTGGGGGGAGGGTGACTTTCTCCCTGCAGCTCATTGCTCAGACTGCACAGTGCTGCTGCTGACAGTGAGCTGTTCAAAAGGACATCCCTGTGTCCATCCAGGCCCTGCACATGACAGAGGACAGGGAGTCTGAAAGCCAGACTGTCCTGCCTAAAACAAGACCTCTGGCCACCCTAGGGCCAGGCTGATGTTAGGGTGTCCAGATGTCCGGCTTTAGGCTGGACAGTCCAGTTTTCTGGCTTCCTGTTCTCCATCCGACGCAGTGCCTGGACAGACACAGGGATGTCCACCCTTTCAGTAGCTCACACTCAGACAGCTTCTCCTCCATGTCTTCACCGAGCCAGGGGGGTGTGGCCTCGTGTTTAGTGGTGTGTCTTCATGGGAACTTAGGGCCCTGTTTCACATTTGGGGGAATGGCTGGTGAGGTCTGGCTTTCCGGGGTGAAGACAGTGGCCACTCTAGCTGCTGTAGAAGTCACAGTTAAAGGGGCGGGCTGCTGTAGAGGTCATTGTTAAAGGGGCGGGCTGCTGTAGAGGTCCCTGTGAAAGGGGCGGGCTGCTGTAGAGGTCACTGTTAAAGGGGCTGGCCGCTGTAGAGGTCACTGTTAAAGGGGCGGGCAGCTGTAGAGGTCACTGTTAAAAAGGCAGGCTGCTGTAGAGGTCACTGTTAAAGGGGCAGGCAGCTGTAGAGGTCACTGTTAAAGGGGCGGGCTGCTGTAGAGGTCACTGTTAAAGGGGCGGGGTGCTGTAGAGGTCACTGTTAAAGGGGCGGGCTGCTGTAGAGGTCACTGTTAAAGGGCGGGCAGCTCTAGAGGTCACTGTTAAAGGGGCGGGCAGCTGAATAGGTCACGGTTAAAGGGGTGGGCAGCTGTACAGGTCACTGTTAAAGTGGCAGGCTGCTGTAGAGGTCACTATTAAAGGGGCGGGCTGCTGTAGAGGTCACTGTTAAAGGGGTGAGCTACTGTATCGGTCATTGTTAAAGGGGCGGGCAGCTGTAAAGGTCACTGTTAAAGGGGCGGGCTGCTGTAGAGGTCACTGTTAAAGGGGCGGGCTGCTGTAGAGGTCACTGTTAAAGGGGCGGCCGCTGTAGAGGTCACTGTTAAAGGGGCGGGCCGCTGTAGAGGTCACTGTTAAAGGGACAGGCGCTGTAGAGGTCACTCTCGATATCTTTTAACGGCACACACACACAAACAGTAAATTAAAGGGGTTCTGCAGTTTTTTCAAACTGATGATCTATCCTCTGGATAGATCATCAGCATCTGATCGGCGGAGGTCCGACACCCGGGACCCCTGCCGATCAGCTGTTTGAGAAGGCAGCGGCGCTGCAGGAGTGCCGCGGCCTTCTCTGTGTTTACCGCAGGCCCAGTGACGTCACGACTACTATCACTATCACTATCACTACTATCAGAATACGCTCACATAATTTTCCTGCTTTGTACTTATATGTATCTCTGTAAGTCATTTGTATACATGTTAATTTTTTCCAGCTCACTGATGAAGGCATATTCTGCCGAAAACGTTCTGAGCTGCTGAGCTTTATATGATGAAAATAAAATCATTGCAAAAATTTGGAGTTTAGGAACTTTTATTTACTACTATCACTGGCCTGGGCGGGGTTAAGCTCCGTTCACATGAATGGAGCTTAGCCGCACCCAGGCCAGTGATAGTAGTCGTGACGTCACTGGCCTGCGGTAATGTATATGTTCCTATATACATTACACTTTTATTGTGACCTCTTTTATTGAGAGGATTGAATCGACCAGAGGGTGAAGCAACACAATGCACAAATTTCCCCATATCATCAGGGAGACTATTCAAAGCTGGAGAATTCTTTTCTCCCTTGTGAACTGTATTTCAATAACATTCTTTCATGCGCATACAGTATAATCTTTTGAGAAAAGAATGCATTGTTTACAGTCACAATCTACAATGACATTCTTATGAATGTGCTGTGATTGTAGCACAAGAAGTAATTCAACATATGTCTGCTCCCGGGAAGGACACAAAGCAGCATTGTAATTGCCTATGTTGTGCTTTGATATGATATGCCAATGACACCTGTGACTAAAACGATAGAACAGATTGGCAATGTCTAGTTAAAAGAAATGATAACTAACAAGCACTTTTCATGTTTTCTTCATAAGTAAAACACAATGTAATCCTCTTGAACTACCTGGATGAAAGCTGCATCTTATGTATTGATGAGCTGATAGATATTAGTACCTTTATTTTCTATGGTTATAATTAAATACTCTTCATCTTACTTATAACCAATAATATATGACTCACACTTGAACATCATTATGGGCCTTTCAAGGGAAATGGGTAAAAGATTTCCAGAATATTGTGCACTTAGGAGACATTGATGCATTACAGATGGGCATCAACAAGCAGCTTGGTAGAATTATAAGAAAACTCTTAAGAGTTAGAGTATAACCCACTTCACACCATTCCTTTTATGCTAGAAGATATTTTAAACAGGTTTTACATGGAAAAGGAAATTTAGTTCCCAGTATTTGTATCTTAACTTTTTTCTTACTTCATTCCACCTAGACAAAATTTAGAATACTGTGACTTCCGTAAGTAGTTAGGGACAATAACTGTACTTATGTAAATCACAGCAATTTAGCCAAATGTCTGTGAGGCAGAATTGCCGTGAGAATGTTGTATGGCAATATAAGAAGGAGGTAGGTCATGAACACATGTAAATAAATTTTACATCTTGAGGTATGTAAAAAAAAAATTATATTAAAACTGTTTTTCAGAAGCAAAGAATACCAAGTATCAGGCAAAACGAATCTAAGAAAAGTTAATTTACCTAGATGGCAACCAACCAGATCCCTTTTTTTCATTTTTGGGCCTTCTTGAATAAATGAAGGACTTGACTTGCATAGGAAACTTAAAATTATTCCTGTGGGAAAAATGTTTAGTATAGTACTTAGAATTATCTAGAAAAGGAAAACAATCAGTATGTATCCTTATTGATCCCTGGTGCTTACAGGGTCCAGGCTTCATGCACAGAAAATGGCAGAAGATTAGCACAGCCAATCACAGGAGACCAGTTGGGACCAATTAAACATTGGTTTAGTAGAAGTGGGGGTTTGATGAGAGTTATGGATTATTTTATTTAAAAAAATAGTTTTCTGAACAATTTTCTAAAAATGTTGCCCCACTGGACAACCCATGTGAAATAGATCTTGTATATGACTGCAAGAGATGTTCGTATTAGAAAAACAGAGCTACTTTCTTTCAGAGCCTATGTGTGCTCTCATGGTTCCGGCCCACAGAGAGGCTGACACTTGTTCCTACAGTGTGCATGCACGACCACCACTGATGGATTGCAGGGTGGTCTGTAACCATGGAAACGAGCAGTGTATAATGTGATAGAAAAATGAATCCAGCCAGCAAAGGAGGCAATATGGACAATCACAATACATTAGTAAGTGCCATGTATTAACTTTCTCTACATGATAAATACCACTTACTGAAGTGAGACGACCACTTTAACTGAAACGCTATTAACAGCATTTAAAGATACTGTTCACACCAGCTACATCCACCATAGGAACCTGTAATCTAGAGATTTCTATAGAATAGGAAGAGCCAGTCTATTATGCAGTTCAGTGGCCAGAGGAAAAATTACAGGGAAGAAACACAGTAAAAAGAACACACAAAAAACATAATAAATAGGTTTAACATGAAAACTTTATTTAAACTATGGGTCATTTTGTCATGATACATCCCCTTTAAAGTGGCTCTGTCACCAGGATCAACCCTATGGCTGCTTTCAGACAAGCGAGTTGTACACTCCAGCATCAGATCGTGAGTATAAGTCAGTTCCCGTCCTGAACTTCCAGCACTGCCAGGGTTGCATAGCATTATATTGATATATGATGCTATGTAACCCTTACAGTTATGGAATGTATTTGATAACACTGACAGCATTATGTCACTGTTATACAATACATTCCAGATGGTCTTATACTCATGCTCCGAGTCTGGAGTGTATAACTTGCACGTCTGAAAGCGGCCTATTAAACCAGACATACTGACTGGTAGGGCTCATCATGCTGATTAAAACTATACCTTTCTTTTATCTGTATACCAAACAGCAGCAGAGAAACTGTTTTTATCCATATGCAAATGAGAAGTTTGTGCACCAGGGGGCAGAGCTGAAACTTTTGAGCACTGCTTTGTAACACCCCTGTGCTCTGCATACTCCCCCTCCCCTTGACTGACAAGACTAGACAGGCTGAGGGCAGAGCTGTGACATATCATATATTCTATGTACTATAGCTTCACTATATTGAAATATCTTCAGAAAGCTAATATACATATCTCTCCTTTATTCACAAGCTCAATATAGGATTAGAAAGACACCAGTAATATGTGTTAGCTTATAAGCATAGAAACACCATGTATCTCCATAAGGCAATGCTGTAGCTTGGTGTTAAGTGTATGGTTTTTGCATGCAGGGATCTCAGGTTTGAATCCTGGTAAAAACTTCCAGGTTTTTCTTTAGAAATTTTTTTTTGGCCACATTTAGCCCAAAATGAAAGTCTATATCCTTATCATTAGTGTTGAGCGAAGCCAACTTCGGATGTTTCATCTGAAGTCACTTCGCTCAAAACTTCAGAATAATACTATATGGAGATCAGTCTCTGTACAGTATTAGAATGTATGGGCTCTAATGAGCCGAAGTCAGTTATTCACGAAGTACTAGTTGGAACTAAAGCCATGTTCAGTTTCAAGTTTTAAAGTCGTTTTCCCGTTTTAAAAATCAACTACTGAAGTTATGCTCTTCAAAGCCCATACATTCTAATACTGTATGGACACAAATCTCCGTACAGTATTATTTCAAAGTTTTGAATGAAGCAACTTTACATGAAGCATCCAAATCTTGCTTTGCTCAACACTACTTATCATATTGAGAATAATGGTTTTAGGCTTTAAAAGCTAATAAATAGTGTTGATTGAGCACCGTACTGCTCGGGTGCTCGTGTCGAACACTAGGCGGTGCTCGAGTGCTCGAACGAGCACCTGAGCACAATGGAAGTCAATGGGAGAACCCGAGCACTAAACCAGGCACCCCCTGCTCTGAAGAGGAGAGGGTGTCTGGTTCATAGGGAAAGGTGAGAAAATGATGGAAACACCACTGAAATGGTTTGGGAACAGCATGGGGAGGATGTCTGGATGCATCTTGGACTCCAAAGTCACTGCTGGGAACGATGTTGTCCGAGTATTACGCCACTTTTATGACAATAATACGCCCAAAACCAAAGATAAAATCGATTTTAGAGGAAAAATTGTTAGGAAATTACACTGAATGTCACAGGTATTTAGGATGTTCAAAGGTTATACAGTAGACGTAGCGCAGGTAATGTTACCTTGATTAGCCGCAGAAAAAAATTACACCGAATGTCAGGTATTTAGGACACACAAACGTTATACAGCACACGCAGCACAGGTAATATCGACTTGATTAGCGGCAGAAAAAAATACACTGGATTTCAGGTAATTAGGATACAGAAATGTTATAATGCATACGCAACACAGGTAATATCACCTTGATTAGCAGCAGAAAAAAATGACATTGGATGTCAGGTATATAGGATACAGAAACATTATAATGCACACGCTGCGCAGGTGGTGTTTAGATCAGGCAAACTTGCGCTAATTTTGTCCCCCATGAAAAAAAATATTGCAGCCAGATATAACAATAGTCCTTAAAATAACTTTTAGGTCTTTTAAACCGAACAACTAGGCCTGCCTAGCCAAATCCTATCCCTACACTATCTGTCCCTCCTAACATTATACAGCAGACGCAGTGCAGGTAATGTCGCCTTGATTAGCTGCAGAAAAAATGGATGTCAGGTAAATAGGATACAGAAACGTTATGATGAACACGCTGCGCAGGTGGTGTTTAGGTCAGGCAACCTTGCGCAATTTTTGCCCTCCCCCAAAAAACTCTATTGCAGCCAGATATAATATCCCTTAAAAGGGCTTTTGGGTCTTTTCAACAGAAAAACTAGCCCTGCCTATCACTACACTATCTGTCCCTTCTTGCAGCAGCTCTCCCTGACTAAGACTGAGCCGGGTCACATGTCACCGGGTGCTATATATCACCTGATGATGCATTCCCGGCCAGCCAATCACAATAATGCCAGTAGCCAACATGGCTACAGCATTACAGTGAATGCCAGTACCTCCCCGCAAGCTGATCGGCTGTGTAACAGCCAAGAAACGTGCAGGGAGGGGACTCGAGCATGGCGCTCGAGCACACGCGGTGTTCGGCCGAACACTGCGTGGTCCCGAGCGCCGCTATGCTCGGCCGAATATCGTATTCGGCCGAGCATGCTCGCTCATCACTACTAATAAATATTGCTGGTTCCTGTATCAGGGGCACAATAATGTAGCACAGGATAGCATAGCAAGCGAACCCTGTAATACATTGCTATGAGAGATTAATTCAAAAATCGATTCAGGGTCAGTTTGGCTGAATTGGTCTTCTGAATCAATTCTACCCAAATCAAACATGCTCCAACTGGCCTGATGTGTATGACACTCTGAGGTCTCCTAAGACTCATATTTATTTCTCTCTAGTCTCTCTTCTTTTTCTTTCCTTCTTTCTTTCCCCCGTGCTCTCTCTGTCCCTCTAAAAATTCAAATTTGGATGCAACTTGAATTTTGTAAAAATTTCTATTTATTATGTCCCGCAATATGTACAAGTGATTAGCAATCTCTTTTCCATTGATGCCCATTCAGATTGGACTTCAGGAATTAAGCATCCTGTAATTAGCCAATTAGCTGTTTGCAAAAGGGACCCAAGAGTCTCTTTATAATCTATTTAACCAGGTGTGAATTTCATGCTTATAATGTTGACAAACAGAAAAATAACAGCTCTGGGCAAGAAATCTGTAGACAGTAAGCTCAATCCTTTTTGTTTTTTATTTGCTTATTTAAACATTACACCAATGGCACACTTCTGCCTTGGCACACAGGGTATATTACACCAAGTGGCATATGGAGGAACAGAAATATGTATATTAAATTCAATATCAGCATTTACAGATTATACCAGGACTTTTAAAGAAACACGAACTATAACCTAAATGCAAAGATACAAGGCAACCATCAATGTTTGTCTAGCTTCCACCTAAATATAAAATAATGGTAATTACTGTAATAGACAGTTATCAGAAAGCTGTCAGATTAGCCCGGGAACACTTCTAGCAAATTAACCTGTTGCTTTAATTTTAAAGACAGGAACTGAATTGTAGTTATTTTCATCTCCTGATATTTATATCTGAAACCAATAAAGATACAGGAATGGCAAGTCTTTGATTTAACCATGTAGATGTCTAAGATACGCACATTCCACATTCATTATTTTGTATACGGTTGAATGCATCTATCATTAAAGAGGATCTGTCACCTCTTCTCACATGTTTGTTTTAGTAAAAACTCACATTCCCCACTTAAAAATTCTTTGGCATCTATTCTTATGACTACGTTGTGACAGTACTTTGTTATTCTTTCTAAAAGTTTATGGATGAATTACCAGCAGTGTGCAAAAGAGGTCCAACTGGGAATATGTCCCTGCATAGTCTGACATTGTCTAATCAGTGCTTCCAGTATGAGATTGTGCAGGGACACACCAGTAACACCCAGTTGGACCTGTGGTGGTCTAGAGCTCTAAAGGGTCTAAAAAGTACAAGGCAATGTTTAGTCACACACAATTTCTTTTCAGCTATCGAAAGCTAATTGATAAAATTCACAATGTCGGTGGATTCAGCTAGGATAGCTCACTGATAGCCATTTATAATGCTCCTGTTGAATGCTATACTGATTGACCACGACTATTACCCACATAACCCTAGCCTTAAACGGTTCTTCAAGATTTTGATATTGATACCTATCCTCAGGATAGGTCATCAGTATCTGATCTGTAGGGGTCCAACTCTTGGGGCTCCTTCAGTCAGCTGTGTGTAGAGGCTTGTGACCGCTGCAGCTTATTCCAAGGCCAGTGATGACACATACATTGGTCACATGTCCTAAGCACAGTTCAATCTCATTCAAGTGAATGGGCCAGAGCTGCAATATCAAGTAAGGTTATTATAAAATATACAGTGCTGTGTTTGGTAAGGTGTGAGGAGGCCACAGCGCTCATTAGAGAACCACAGCCTTTCCAAACAGCTGATCAGTGGAGGTCCAGTGAGTCCAATCCCCACCAATCAGATATTGATGACATATTCTGAGGATAGGCCATCAATATCAACATTTCAGACAACCCCTTTAAAATGCTGAATATATTTAAAATATAGCTCGGTGAAGGTTAAATGGTGACAGGAAGGCTAAAAGGAAGTCTTCATATTGATGACATCACAGTTTTGCAGACATGCACATCATAAAATCTGAAACTTTTCTCATAACTACATTGAACCTCGAAAAATAGAACTTAAATTTGAAAATTATTTGACAATTCTATACAGAAGGGAGTGATGGTATATAAAAGATAGGATTATATTCTTAAAATAAACTTCCTGACATATCAACTGGTTTTCTCATTTCCTGCTCCAATTTTGTCCACCAAACGCAAATTTATCTTAATGTTCTTTTTTATATGCAAATGCAATAAATTCAAATTGTATGACAACTCATAGAGTTTGATTAACTGGAAAATAATTTACAAAACGTAATTTGCCTACTTCATGCCAGGGAGATATCATAAATAGACATGAATTTTCCACATTGAAAGTGACATAATTTATTGGTTGTTTAATTGGTTTCTTACAGTATGTTAAGTGCTTCATTTAAAATGTTACAAGCAGAAAATATTAGCTAGCTATATGTGGCGTAGATTGTTACAGAGGTGGAAGAGCTGAGTTTGGCAAGGGTTCTGTCACGAGACACTGGCACTTTATTTAAGGGAATCTATAATATACCCTTAAAGGGTTTAAGTCAGTCCATAAGTGAAAGAGGATTTGTGACTGACAGGGACCTACTGTAACTTCCTCCACATATACTGTACTTTTCAGATGACTGCTAGACTCCATGTTAGGGGCATGCACAGCTGTGTGTGCTCATTACGGTACGTTAACCCTAAGATCCAAATTTATCATGCTGGGAAATAAATTTGGTGCACGGCTAAGTATTTTGTCTAATTTTATTTATTTTATACCATCTATTGTTGAGTTTACTTTGCAAAAAAAAAGTAAGTCACACCCCTTTACCACTAAACCATGCTGCCTTGCTGGAAATAATGTGGTGATTATTCTTTTTGGTGCATTTGCATCATAAATATGAGTTGAGTTACCACTTGATGCAACATTTTGCATCAGAAATATGCAAAATTTTTGGCACATTCCATTTGCAATTACAGTAAATGTGGGCCATTCACTTTATATAAATTACTGGATATGTTCTTAAAGCAGCTCTGTCACTAGGATCAACCCTATTAAACCAGACATACTGGATGGTAGGGACCCCCCAATGTTAAGCCAACCTCAGCTCAGACCCCCAATTTTAATCACACCTGAACTCAGACCAATGTTAATCAGGCCCTCAATGTCAATCAGACATCAGATCAGACCTCCAATGTCAATAAGACCCCAATCAGACCTCAGATCAGACCCTCAATGTTAATAAGACCCCCAATCAGACCTCAGATCAGACCCCCAATATTGATAAGAACTAGAGATGAGCGAGCATGCTCGTCCGAGCTTGGTGCTCGTTCGAGCATTAGGGCACTCGTAAGTGCTCGCTGCTCGGACGAGTATCTCGCCATGCTCGAGGAAATGGCAACTTCCGCATCGTGCTTTTTTGGCGCCTAAAAACACAGCCAATCACAAGCCAGGAGACTCTGCGTACCACCCAGCATCACGTGGGGCCCTTACATGTCGATAGGAGGCGTTAGCTGGCCTGATCAGGTGACCCTGGAATATACTACCGAATGGCCGCGGTGCTCGGCTCAGATGCCGTCTGGATGTCGTTAGGGATAGAGCTGCTGCCTTTCAGGGACAGTGTTAGGGCCTGCATTTAGTTGTCTGTTAGGCAGGGATCACCCACAAAGAACCCAACAGCCCTTCTAAGGGCTAGAAGACATTTTATTTTATTTTTTTGTCACTTGGCTGGCTGGCACTAGTAGTGCAGCTATCGCCATATCTAACCCTGTTTTTTTTTTATTGTTCTATCTCAGTGATACAAATCCATTGCACACAGCACTGTGGAACCATTCTGTGTGTCACAGTTCAGCACTGACTCACTCCAATCCATATATACTGTCCAGGTGACACTTTCTGTACGTCACAGAATACAACCAAGTCATTTGCTACCAATATCATCTACAGCTTGATCCAGAAAACTCTATGTGCGACATTGGTCTGGGTTGCAGACTAAATAGTCACCGTTAACAGGGTGTCAGTCAGTCCTACCATAGTTCCTGCACGTCACGTTCCCAAAAAAACAAAATATAAAAAAAAATATATTTTTTTTCAGTTGTTTTAGCTCAGTGATACAAATCCATTTTACTCAGCTGCGTGTAAATTTTCTGTGTGTCACAGTTCAGTACACTAGCTCCCATCCGTATATACTGTCCAGGTGACACTTTCTGTACGTCACAGAATACAACCAAGTCATTTGCTACCAATATCATCTACCGATTGATCCAGAAAATTCTCTGTGCGACATTTGTCTGGATCGCAGAATAAATAGCCACCGTTAACAGGGTGTCAGTGAGTTCTACCATAGTTCTTGCACGTCACGTTCCCAAAAAAACAAAATATAAAAAAAAATTAATTTTTTCAGTTGTTTTAGCTCAGTCATGCAAATCCATTTTACTCAGCTGTGTGTAACCTTTCTGTGTGTCACAGTTCAGCACATTCGCTCCCATCCGTATATACTGTCCTGGTGACACTTTCTGTACGTCACAGAATACAACAAAGTCATTTGCTACCAATATCATCTACCGCTTGATCCAGAAAATTATCTGTGCGACATTTGTCTGGATCGCAGAATAAATAGCCACCGTTAACAGGGTGTCAGTGAGTTCTACCATAGTTCTTGCACGTCACGTTCCCAAAAAAACAAAATTTAAAAAAAAATATAAAAAAGCAAATATAAAAAAAAAAATTAGTGTTTCAGTTGTTTTAGCTCAGTGATACAAATCCATTTTACTCAGCTGTGTGTAACCTTTCTGTGTGTCACAGTTCAGCACATTCGCTCCCATCCGTACATACTGTCCAGGTGACACTTTCTGTACGTCACAGAATACAACCAAGTCATTTGCTACCAATATCATCTACCGCTTGATCCAGAAAATTCTCTGTGCGACATTTGTCTGGGTCGTAGAATAAATAGCCACCGTTAACAGGGTGTCAGTGAGTTCTACCATAGTTCTTGCACGTCACGTTCCCAAAAAAACAAAATTAAAAAAAATATATAAAAAAACAAATGTAAAAAAAAAATTAGTTTTTCAGTTGTTTTAGCTCAGTGATACAAATCCATTTTACTCAGCTGTGTGTAACCTTTCTGTGTGTCACATTTCAGCACACTCGCTCCCATCCGTATATACTGTCCAGGTGACACTTTCTGTACTTCACTTAATTCTACCAGACTGAACAAGTTTGTGGGTTTCAGTACACCAGGCCCGTTTAATTTTTTTTTTATATCATACACTTATATACAAACAATGTTGAACCCCAGGGCTAAGGGTCGAGGACGAGGGTGTGGGCGTGGGCATTCAATTGCTGCAGGGGGCAGAGGCCGTGGTCCTGGGCAGGATGAGACAGTATCTGCTGATGAGGGAGCTGTGGAACGCCGCAGAGTTACACTCCCTAGCTTCATGTCTCAACTTACAGGGACACGTGAAGAGGAGGACTTGGAGGAGGAGGAGGAGGAAATGGAGAGTCAGGCCAGTGAGGAGAGGGAATTCTTACATGTTGGGACTCTGGCGCACATGGCAGACTTCATGTTAAGCTGCCTATTCCGTGACCCTCGCGTTAGAAGAATTTTTTCAAACACCGATTACTGGGTGTTCACTCTCCTGGACCCACGGTACAAGCAGAACCTTTCCACTCTCATCCCTGCAGAGGAAAGGAGTATGAGAGTGAATAGATATCAACAGGCCCTGGTGCACAAGCTGAAACAATTCTTCCCATCTGATGGCCGCTAGCGGCAGAGGGCATGGTTCTGTGGGCCAAGTAGCGGGGGAGAGGAGGCGAGCAGGCAGCTTGTCCAGCACTGGCAGGGGAACGCTCTCCAAGGCCTTTGCCAGTTTTATGTCACCTCAGCAAGACACTGTCACCTGTCCCCAGTCTAGGCAGAGTAGGGGGAGCTGTACAGAAAGATGGTGAGGGAGTACCTAGCTGACCATACCAACGTCCGGACCGATCACTCTGCTCCATACAACTACTGGGTTTCAAAGCTGGACACGTGGCTTGAACTGGCGCTGTACGCCTTGGAGGTGCTGGCCTGCCCTGCCGCTAGCGTGCTGTCAGAGCGGGTATTCAGTGCAGCTGGTGGCGCCATCACCGATAAGCGTACACGCCTGTCAACTGACAGCGCTGACAGGCTGACGCTTATTAAAATGAACAAAGCCTGGATTTCACCGGAATTCAAATCTCCTCCGTGGGAAAGCAGCTAAAGATTTAAATAACTTATGTATCCGATTCCTCTTCTCTACTCCTCCTCCTCCTCCTACATATCGTCTTTGCCTAACGCTGACCCAAAAAACGCCATTTTTTAGAGGTCCAACTGGCACTCTTTTAGCACAATTTTTCAGGAGGGCCCCCTTCAGGCCCTTTATTCAAACAATTTTTCCAGAGGTCCACCTACAGGCCCTCTCTCCAAAAAATTTTTCCGGAGGTCCACCTACAGGCCCTCTCTTCAAACAATTTTTACGGAGGTCCACCTACAGGCCCTCTGTCCAAACAATTTTTCCGGAGGTCCACCTACAGGCCCTCTGTCCAAACAATTTTTCCGGAGGTCCACCTACAGGCCCTCTCTCCAAACAATTTTTCCGGAGGTCCACCTACAGGCCCTCTCTCCAAACAATTTTTCCGGAGGTCCACCTACAGGCCCTCTCTCCAAACAATTTTTCCGGAGTTCCACTTACAGGCCCTCTCTCCAAACAATTTTTCCGGAGGTCCACCTACAGGCCCTCTCTCCAAACAATTTTTCCGGAGGTACACCTACAGGCCCTCTCTCCAATTCCAGTTTCCAGTTTTATTTGCGCAAACTGCATACATTTTTATTTTTGGGATAGGTGTGAAAAATAATATTACTTGTGAATCTATATTGCCCAACATTGGATACGGTAGCAAGTAGAAGACCAAACACATGCTGCCCACAGGGTTCCGCAAATTCCTGGTCCACCCGCAAATTCCTTGTCCACAATGTCAAGGAGGTCGTGGTTCTGTTGATGAGCAACAAGTCCTTCTGTACTGAAATCGCCGACAAAGTCTCCATCTAAGAACCTACAGACCATTGTGGAGAGAGCGGCACAGCTCGCCATCAAAGTGACGAACCTCTAAGCCAGACTGCGCAGAGAAGATAACGAATAAATATCTCTGTGTTATTTTTGCTAAATAAAAGTTAAATAAACCCCCCAAAAATTCATCTGTTCCTGTGTCTGATCCACCCAAGTTGAATCTGTCCCATCCTGAGAAATTCCCCCCCAAGGAGTCCCCACTGTAACTTGCTTCCCATACAACTACTTCACCCCCCGACACCTGTGTCTCGCCATTGTCCACCACCTCCTCAGACAACACTGGTAAATCCCCACTGTCAGCACACGGAAACAGCAAAAGGTCTTGCGAATTGGGGCAGAGAATGTTCTGGGCTAGCACATCAGGGAAGGGGTGACTATGGGGTTCCAGGCAGTACGTGAACACATGCAATATCCATTTAAAAGTCATGCCACACTTGATGTAGCTTATAATTGACAATTGTACCGGTTGATGCTAAATTTTTAAGTTGGGGTCCTGCGTCGTCATTCTAACTACACCCGGCTGTTGTCACCACCACACACGCTAGCCCAGGGGGCACTCCTCTGGCTCTTCCAGCGAAACCTCCTTCCCCCCAGCCTGCCACCCCACCTACAGGCCCTCTCTCCAAACAATTTACTTCTTTGTCCTATCTTTCTCTCTCTCTCTACAAACTATTTTTCCGGATAGCTGCCATATACGGTATTAAACTGAGTAGTATACATAGAAGACATACCACACTTGATCAAGCTCATAATTTACAACTGTACCGGTTGATGCTAAATTTTTAAGTTGGGGTCCTGCATCGTCATTCTAACTACACCCGGCTGTTGTCACCCCCACACACGCTAGCCCAGGGGGCACTCCTCTGGCTCTTCCAGCGAAACCTCCTTGCCCCAGCCTGCCCCCCACCTACAGGCCCACTCTACAAACAATTTACTCGGATAGGGGACGTATTAGATGTTGTACTGATGTTTTTTTTTGTTCTTCTTTTAATTGCCTCCTGACCTGTGATAGGCAGAGCATGGACACGTCCCCTTATCTGCAGTGGGAAAGACACTCCCCTGGCCAGAGCAAGCTCTTTTTCTGTTTTCCGTGTTCAAAAAATCCATTAAATATAGGGTCCCAAGATAGGGGACGTATACGGTATTAAACTGAGAAGAATTGATACCATACGGGTTAAAGCAACAGTTTTCCCAAATCCATCCAGCTGTTGTCACCACCACACATGCTAGCCCAGGGGGCACTCCTCTGGCTCTTCCAGCGAAACCTCCTTCCCCCCCCACCTACATGCCCTCTCTCCAAACAATTTTCCCAGGTAGGGAGACATATTAGATATTGTACTGATTCTGATTTGCCTCCTGCAATAGACGGGAATTGAACCCAGATCAACTGCTTGGGAAGTAACTATGCTCACCACTATACCACCAGCAGGCACAGCAACTGATAAGAACAGATACTAAACTTGATTTCAGCTGCAGTGCCAGCATGAGCAGTGGTGTCACCTGCAGGCGGTGATGGACCTTCGTTGCACCTAGTTGGGTGCTTCCCTAACATGTGATGGGTATTTGCCTCGCCTTTCTTGGTCTGGGTGAGCACAATTGCCATGAGGGTAATCACCAGGCTGTTGCCTGAGGATTTGGGGTAATGGTGGGATTAAGCAGCCTCAGAGGCATCCATGCATGCTGCCCCTGCTGTTTCCTGTCCATTTCCGTGGTGTTTCCATCATTTTCTGAGGTTTCCAGGTTTTCACCCAGCCTTCCCTAGGCAGAGCCTTGGTCCCCCGTAAAAATGCTCGAGTCTCCCATTGACTTCAATGGGGTTCGTTATTCGAAACGAGCACTCTAGCATCGGGAAAAGTTCGACTCGAATAACGAGCACCCGAGCATTTTAGTGCTCGCTCATCTCTAATAAGAACCCATATCAGACCCTTAATGTTGATAAGACCCACAATTTAAGCTCAGATCAGACCCCCATTGTTAATCAGAGCTCAGTTCAGACAAAAAAAAATCAACTCAACTCTCCAGTGCTGAGATTTTGTGCTCTTCTTGCTTTCATGCATATAATGGAAGCACTTATTAGTATTCGCCCTATAAGATGCACTGACATTTTCCCCCTACTTTTGGGGGAAAAAGTGCATCTCATAGGGCAAAAAATATGGTACATAGGCTAACGTTTACTTAGAATGGCATATGTTATGTAAATTGTACAAAAGTAGTAAGTTGGACTGATTTGTGCCAAATTTAATAAAACCAGGAGCACATACTTCACCACTCATTACCCACACAATTTTCTTTCAGACTTCTGTGCAGGGGTTTGTTCTCCTCAGCTTCAGGCTGCAGAAGTCTGTACCTGGCAATGTTCCTCCCTCTTAGAACAAGTCAGTACAGGCGCAACATCATTCCGGATAAATCCTATGTGTTTCAGATTCTGTCTCCCACAGTAATAAATAAGAAAATGAGAACCTCCTGCATGACCTGAGTGCGGATCTCCATGCTCTCTCTCCAGAGTAGAGAAGGTTGTAAGCAAACATAGATTTCTGACAGAACTTGTTCCATTTTCTGACATTTCATTGCTGATATTTGTTTCAAACTGTCTGCCTAACACCACTCTCTTTGTCATCACATGCCAAAAGAGCTGAAAAGATACTTATCTGTTTTACCTTAACTTTGTATTACCTGTCCACCATTCTATGTCATTCTCATCCACAGGAAACCTTTCTTTCTGCATGATGATTTGTGTCCTAATTGCTTATTCCATTACTCACTTTCCTGCCCTACAAGCCCTAGTCCTTTGTGAATTGACATGGCAACTACCTGGACATAATTGCATTGTGTGGTAGTCCACTACTGTTTTTACAGTCCTGGTGTCCCTGGATGACTTCAGCTTCTGCATCTTGAGTTTACTCTTGTCTGCTGCTGACTGTGGTTAATCCAAAATCCAAATGTAGGCCGCTTTCACATAATCAATGTTTAGGCTTCATTCACAAATCCACATGTGTTTTGCGGATCCGCAAAACACGCTCATCGGCCATGTGCCAGCACTATAGAAATGCCTATTCTTGTCTGTGGCTCCAGACAAGAATAGGACATGTTCTATTTTTTTGCAGGACCGCAGACCGGAAGTGCGGATGCAGAAGGCACACTGTGTGCCATCCGCATCTTTTGCGGCCCCGTTGAAAATGAATGGGTCCGCACCCGTTCTGCAAAATTGCGGAAAGGATGCGGACCCATTTTCCAGACATGTAAATGGACCCTTAGTCAGTGTTTTAACAGTGATTTAAAAAACACACAGAACAGGTGCAAATCTTTCTATTTTACTGTTTCTCTGTGTGCCTCCACTCCTGGTCTTGGCTCATAATCACTGATAGAAACAACTAATCAAACACTGACCAAATAATGACTTTGTGAAAGTGACCTTACATCTTCATTTGTACTGTTTACATGTACACCATGTTCCAAATTATTATGCAAATTGGATTTAAGTGTCATAAAGATTACATTTTTTGTTTTTCAATGAAACTCATTGATGGTATTGTGTCTCATGGCTCTTTGGATCACTGAAATCAATCTCAGATACTTGTGATAATTAAAAAAACTGAGTAAATACCACAATAATGTGTACCTCCAAACAGGTCTTGCTGGGTAGAATCTAATCACAGTGGGCAAGACCTAAAACATAACTTTTAATAGAAACGTATAAATATAAAAAGCTCAATAGCTTAGACACACAATACACTAAACCAATTATTGTCACATAGCATAATTGCCGCATAACATAAAGGGGGGAGGAGATAAACATATATGGAGAGGAGGAGGCCGCAGGAATAACCCCTAGGCTGACCCTAGTCTCGGGCCCTCTGCTAGGCTCAGCCCGAAGTTGCAACTCTGTGGTAGTAGCACTCCGTCCTCGTACCTATTCCTAATAGTCCTACACACGCCCTAAAGAAATTTATAACAAATCCTACGTCCCAACGCATTTCCCCCTCACTCAGTGAAGGGTTCATCAGGGGACAAAAAGAGGCAATATAAATGCTCAGGATCCACAACACGATAAACAATGTACAAGGGGGTGGTCTCTACACACAAGTAAACACAAGAAGCCCCATATATTATTAAGGCAACTGCAACAAATCGTGTTAGAGGGTAAATGACATTCCTATACAGCAAGTAGACATCATTTGATAAAGATGCTAATTTAAATGCGCTGAATGGTACAGGACTCACGGTTACCATCATCCCCGACATGTGTGGATCCTTTAATGGCTCTGGTCAGCACTGGTATAGGGGTAATGCCCCTCTTAAATAGGTGGAGCTGAGCGTTGATAGGGCAAGCAGAATGTAGGGTAAGTAGAAGTCCATAACTTACCCACACATGTTCTCAGCGCGCACCTTCGGCGTTCACCATCCGACCGGAAGCACGTGATCACCCACTTCCGGTCCGGCTGCCGATGCGTTCCACCATGCATTCCACCTTGCATTAAGCAGTGAGCTGGAAGAGAAGCGCAGGCTGAGACACCTAGCTTGCGTTCCAACATGGAACGCACCTTCACAACGCTAAGCTCAGATGACAGGACCATATCACCCCAATTATGATCTTTATACTAGTGCCTACTTTGTGTCCAATATATAATGAATATATCAAGGTAATCCATATAAATAAAGTGGACTAACAATAAATAATCCAACCTAAAAATAATCTAGTTATAGACACTTCTCGTGTCATATCTTAGGGTTCTCCCGTAACCTAGAAGATGAAGCACAATCGAGGACGCATATCCCAAAAGGAATTCATACATAGTAAGTCACCACAAAATTCAGTTAGATAAAACAGGAGAACGACAACCTCTCATTTAACCCTCCGGGTGACTGGGACCTAAATCGGTAAATCCACTCCGCTTCTTTCTGGAGTAACCGACGGTCCCAGTCACCTCCTCTCACTGAGGGACGTACCACTTCCAATACTGAGAAACGCAATGAGTAAGGATCTCCCTGATGGCATTGAGTGACGTGGTTCGCTACTGATGTATCTTTTTCTTTTCTCACGTCATTCACATGTTCCAGGACCATACGACGTAACTCACGTACAGTCTTCTCAACATAATCCAGGGGGCAAGAGCATTGACACAAATAAACAGTCCCCCTGCTTCTACAATTTACAAATTCCCGTACCTTGTATGACTCTTGAGTAGCTGTGCACACATTCACTTTTGTCACCCTCATAAATTTGCACGCCATACAAGACCCGCAGCGGAAAACCCCCAATGGTTTACGATCTAACCAGCTCCCCACGGGTTGTGGACGTGTATAGTGACTGTGCACCAGCCTATCCCTGAGGCTTCTACCTCTTCTGTACGTGATGTTAGGGGAAGAAGTCAGCACATCAGATAAATCTGGGTCCATCAAGAGAAAGGGCCAGTATTTTTTAAGGATCTGTCTAATATGTTGATTTTTTACATCAAAAGTTGAAATGATCCTGACCAACTGTTTTTCTTCAATGTCCACTTTTGGGACTAATAGATCCTCCCTCTTACGTGTCTCAGCGAACTTAAATGCTTCTCTCAGCACACGGTCATCCTGTTTATTTACCTTCACATCCAAGAAGGTCAATGAACGCTCGTCATGTTCATAGGTGAATGACAGCCCCAATTCATTAATGTTCAATACACTCAAGAATTCCTTTAATTCCCTAGTGGTCCCGTTCCAGATGACGAAAACGTCATCTATGAAACGTGTCCAGAACTGTATTTTATCGTTCCACCATACAGGATCTGCCGGGAAGACGATATTATCCTCCCACCAGCCCAGGAGGAGATTAGCATATGTGGGGGCACAAGGGCTCCCCATCGCGGTCCCCCTGAGCTGGTGGTAGAACTTCCCGTCAAATAAAAAATAATTGTGTGTAAGCACAAATTTGAGTAACCGTAAAATAAACTCATTATGATGGTTATAGTGGATACCACGGGACCTAAGAAATGATGAGGCTGCCATTAAACCACGGTCATGGGGGATGGAACTATACAGGGATTCCACGTCAATACTCACCAAGAGACACGATGGATCAATGACAAGATGTTCAATTTTCCTCAAAAAATCCATTGTGTCTCTTGTGTACGACGGGAGGGCCAATACAAATTGTCTGAGTACTTTATCAATGTAAATCCCAGCGTTTTGGGTAATTGAGTCTACACCCGAGACTATCCTACATTCTGCTTGCCCTATCAACGCTCAGCTCCACCTATTTAAGAGGGGCATTACCCCTATACCAGTGCTGACCAGAGCCATTAAAGGATCCACACGTGTCGGGGATGATGGTAACCGTGAGTCCTGTACCATTCAGCGCATTTAAATGAGCATATTTATCAAATGATGTCTACTTGCTGTATAGGAATGTCATTTACCCTCTAACACGATTTGTTGCAGTTGCCTTAATAATATATGGGGCTTCTTGTGTTTACTTGTGTGTAGAGACCACCCCTTTGTACATTGTTTATCGTGTTGTGGATCCTGAGCATTTATATTGCCTCTTTTTGTCCCCTGATGAACCCTCCACTGAGTGAGGGGGAAACGCGTTGGGACGTAGGATTTGTTATAAATTTCTTTAGGGCGTGTGTAGGACTATTAGGAATAGGTACGAGGACGGAGTGCTACTACCACAGAGTTGCAACTTCGGGCTGAGCCTAGCAGAGGGCCCGAGACTAGGGTCAGCCTAGGGGTTATTCCTGCGGCCTCCTCCTCTCCATATATGTTTATCTCCTCCCCCCTTTATGTTATGCGGCAATTATGCTATGTGACAATAATTGGTTTAGTGTATTGTGTGTCTAAGCTATTGAGCTTTTTATATTTATACTTCTGATAATTAGTTTGCCAGGTGAGCCCAATTATAGGAAAACTGGATGTTCCACAATATTAAGCAGGCCACTGTTTTCAAGTAAAATGGGAAAGAAAAAGGATCTCTCTGCTGCCGAAAAGCATCAAATAGTGCAATGCCTTGGACAAGGGATGAAAACATTAGATATTTCACGAAAACTTAAGCGTGATCATCGTACTGTGAAGAGATTTGTGGCTGATTCAGAGCACAGACGTGTTTGTGCTGATAAAAGCAGAATGAGGAAGGTTTCTTCCAGGCAAGTTCATCAGATTAAGAGAGCAGCTGCTAAAAAGCCATTACAAACCAGCAAACAGATATTTGAAGCTGCTGGTGCCTCTGGAGTCCCTCAAACCTCAGGGTGTAGGATCCTTCAAAGGCTTGCTGTGGTGCATAAACCTACTATTTGGCCACCCCTAACCAGTGCTCACAAGCAGAAACGATTGCAGTGGGCCCAGACATACATGAAGACTAATTTTCAAACAGTCTTGTTTACTGATGAGTGTCGTGCAACCCTGGATGGTCCAGATGGATGGAGTAGTGGATGGTTGGTGGATGGCCACCATGTCCTAACAAGGCTGTGACGTCAGCAAGGAGGTGGAGGAGTAATGTTTTAGGCCGGAATCATGGGAAGAGAGCTGGTAGGCCCCTTTAGGGTTCCTGACGGTGTGAAAATGACCTCTGCAAAGTATATAGAGTTTCTGACAGACAACTTTCTTCCATGGTACAAAAAGCAGAAATGTGCCTTCAGGAGAAAAATCAACTTCATGCATGACAATGCACCATCTCATGCTGCAAAGAATACCTTTGTGTCATTGGCTGCTATGGGCATAAAAGGAGATAAACTCATGGTGTGGCCACCATCTTCCTCTTACCTCAACCCTATAGAGAATCTTTGGAGTATCATCAAGCAAAAAATCTATGAGGGTGGGAGGCAGTTCACATCAAAACAACAGCTCTGGGAGGATATTCTGACATCATGCAAAGAAATTCAAGCAGAAACTCTCCAAAAACTCAAAAGTTCAATGGATGCAAGAATTGTGAAGGTGATATCAAAGAAGGGTTCCTATGTTAACATGTAACTTGGCCTGTTAGGATGTTTTGGATTTAAATAGCTTTTTATTTCAGTGAATGTGACCTCCTAATGCTGCAATTTCCACAAATGAGCATTTTCAGTTCTTAAAAACATATAAAATGTTTACAAACTCTACTGTGCATAATAATTTGGAACAGTGCATTTTGAGTTTTTTTAATTTTTGAAGAATATACTGTTATCATTGGGAGGTTTGTTCAATAAAATATGATGTATACTCTAACGGTTGATGACTTTTATTATACTGACTGTCATTTTCACCGACCATTTAGGAAAATCTGAGATAAATATCATTTGCATAATAATTTGGAACATGGTGTATACATCTAGGAAGGAGCCACTTAACATAGATTATTCCGAGCCTGGGATTTCTGTTTCTAGGTGGGGGTTAAGGTAGTTGACCTCCACCTTTCCTAAGAAAGAAGGGATCACTGCTGTGGCCCTTTCCTTCTCGTGGTCAGTAATGATCTTGGCAGTTAAATCTCCACTTATCAGAAAGTAATGGCATAACATAGCATTATACATTATATGATAGGAAATCCTTTAACCCTTAGACTCCCAGTGCCGTACAGATACAACGCTGGGGACTTGCCGCTACTTACCCGATCGCCGGCGTCTTGCTGGGCCTTTAGATGCTGTGATCACACGTGATCACGGCATCTAGTTGTGGCCAATCGGGGTGTCTGTACACGATCTGAAAGCTGTAAACCTCGCTGATGAGGTTTACAGCTTTCAAAGTGCAATTCTTATTCTGGCCACTAGATGGCAGGCCAGGATAAGAAATGAGCAATTCTTGGATTTATCGCAAGCTAGTAAATTCCTGATTGCTCATAAAGAAAAAAAAAAGCACAATATATCAGCTCATATTTGAGCTTTAAAATAAGCACAAAAAAAGTTAAAAAATATATAAAAAATAATAAATATATAAAAGTTCAAATCACCCCCCTTTCCGTATAAGTAAAAAGTAAATACCTAAATAACAATAAATATAGACATCATGGGTATCACCGTGACTGAAAACGCCCGTACTTTTAAAATATAAAAAGAAAATTCCAATACGGGGAATTGTGTGGCGGAAAAAAGCGTCCAAATGGCGATTCACTGTTTTTTGTCACTTTTTTTCTAAAAAAAATTAAATAAAAAGTGATCAAAAAGTCATATACACACCCCAGAATGGTATCAATAAAAACTTCAGATCGCCCCGCAAAAAATGAGCCCCCATACAGCTCCGTACACATAAATACCAAAAAGTTATAGGGGTCAAGATATGACAAGGAAAAAAAAAAAAAGGGCAACATTCTAATTATTTTATCACTATCAAAACGCAGGAAAAACTATACATATTAGGTATTGCCAGATTTGTACTGACCAGTAGAATGAAAGTAACTGGTCAGTTTTAATGAACATTGAACGCTGTAAATAAGAAACCCGTAGGACTGTAGCGGAATAGCGTTTTTTTTGCAATTTCACCCGATTTGGAATTTTTTTCCCGCTTCCCACCACACCATATGCAATATTAAATGGTGGCGTTGGAAAGTACAACTTGTCCCGCAAAAAACAAGCCTTCATACAGCTATGTGAACAGAAAAATAAAACAGTTATGGCTGTTTGAAGGCAGGGAGCCCAAAACGAAAATGCATAACCGAAAAAACCAAAGGGAACCTGAATGTGAAGTTTGAGCTGCAGGCAGCCTGTTATAGAGCAAAAACAGCTGAATTATTGATGTAGAGTTTTGTGCGAAAAGATTCAGTAAGGGGTTGTTCACATATCAGTTATTTGATCAGTTATTTCCATCAGTTATTGTGAGCCAAAACCAGGTGCGGGTCAAAAACACTGAACAGGTGCAGATCTTTTCATTATACCTGATCTCTGTGTAGTGTCCACTCCTGGTTTTGGCTCACAATAACTGATGGAAATAACTGATCAAATAACGGATATGTGAACAACCCCTAACCTGTATTTTAAATACTTATATTTCTGCACTCTCACTATGCTTAGGAGTCCAGTGGGAGGTTCTTTTTTATTTATTGACAGCTATCTCTGCATGAACCAGAATCACCCACATGGAGACTCAGCATAGAAAGAACATGGATTTAAATGAATACAAAATAAACTTGAATATTTTCCCACCAAACCACATCAATCCAATCAGCAAATGATGCTCTATAACATGATGGCATTTTCAACACCAGGATCCTTTAATCAGAACTTTGCAAACTTGCTCATCTGCATATGACATTTTTCCACACATGCATACTTTACTGACATAGCACTGATATATTCCACAGTCCTTGCTTGCTGTCTCCAATGGAGCTCATAATCTAAGTCCCCTATGAGAATGTCTTTGGAGACTGGGAGGAAACCCATACAGACACAGAGAAAACATATGAACTCCATGCAGATGTTGTCCTTGTTCAGATTTGAACCTAGGATCACAGCGTTGCAAGGCATCAGTGCTAACCACTGAGCCAATGTGCTGCCTATACAATTGTTTCTTATTAAAAAACTGTTTAATATACTACAATAAAACTGCAATATCCAACTAGTTGTAAGACTGCATGTATTCTTGGACTCATACTTAATTACATGTATGCCTTTGTCTTTTGCTACAGTACATGTCGTATATGCAAATGTAAAATGCTATCAGTGCCAGTGAATGATGTCTTCAGCAGATTAGGTCACTTGCATACTGTTTTCGAGTGTTAAACAATCCATCAAGCACCATAAATAAAGTGGAAAAACTGAATAATTCAGCAATTCATTAGCAGAGTGTTTGGTAAGCAATGGGAATGTGTTCATATAAATGTAATTTTTTAATTAATTAAATAGATTGCAGAACTCCGTACAATACTTTGCAATAGCCATCTTCCCTTCTTGTAATGAAAAGCCATTCCGCTAAGATTAATATGCTTATTGAAACGTGTAAGCACATTTTAAAAAGAAACACTTTTATGCTGGAGTTATAATCATTAACCTCTGCTTTAATTGCGAAAAGTAATGCCAATTATCTTTCTGTTTTTTTATGGTTTTTTTTTGTCTCAGTGCTCCGATTCGCTGCAACAAATTTTTCTACTAAGAAGAAAATATACTCTGTGGTAACAAGAGCATGGCAGACCCAATTAAAACTCCACTTTGTGAGAAGTTTGAAGGTAAATATTTACACTTGTGGTTACTTAGTAATTGGAATATACTCATACAATCTGTGAAACCCTTTTCTTAATTTTCCTAAACACATAATATCCTCTTTCTGCAAACAAGCCTCACAATGTCACTGATTGTGCCATGAGTAGTGCTTAAACTTTATTATTTTTCACACACCTCTTCTAGAACATTTGACCTCAGAATATTACAGATATATGATGATAGATGCAATAAATTGACATAATACCCCAATGTTTCTCATGTAAGTTTGACTATATTTAGAGAGATACTTCCATAAGAAAGTGATGCAGGCATTTTTCATCAAGCGATGATGTCATAGTGACCGCCTGAACAGGAATACAACTCAGGCCACAGGCCGGAAGAGGCTTGTGGCCTGCATCGCAGATGGCAGAAGAGAATTCAGAGGAGAGGAGTCAGGTGATTATTTAGATTTTTTTTAAAATATGGGAACACTACAGACTGGAGCACTACATGGGGCGGGGTGGGGGAATTACAGGCTGCAGCATTACAGGGGAGAAACTACGCTCTACAGTACTACAGTGGGGCATTACAGACTGGAGCACTACATGGGGTGCTATAGGCTGCCGGAGCACTACAGGGGAGGGCACTACAGGAAGCAGTGGGAGATTTGGAACCATACGCACTCGGGGTAGACCGTCTACTACTCAGGAGCCTACCAGGCAGGAAACAACTAGCAGTTCACGGGTTCATAAAGGTAGCAGCAGGCAGTTAGCATGGAGTGTTGAGGGTAAAATGCCATACTCAGCAGTGTGAGAATTTTTTATCAAGTCACAGCAGGACATTAGTGTGACGGTATGTAGGATATGTGGACAGAAGGCAAGGCGCAGTCTGGGTGCTAATGTTGGTACCATGGCCCTGAGTCAACACATGGAGTGTCAACATAAAGTGGGCTGGTAAAACCATGGCACTAATTTAGTGGTATGACACACAAGCCTTTTCCAGTAGTAAGCAGAAGGAAGCTGTCATTCCTTCCCTTTGTTTATTGCTCTTAAAGCTCCTCCTCCTCTAACTCCTCGTTATGTGTTTGACCAGCAATCGATCACCAAGGTGATTGCAAAGAGACGTAGTGCCTAAATCTCACAGCCACCTGAGTCCTGTGGAGACTGAACTGGCACAGGAGGAGGAGGACATACATGTCTAAGAATTCTATACAGAATTAGGTGGTTTATCTGCCCAAGCAAGAGGAGAGGAGCAGGAGGAGCTAGATGGTGATGATGAAGATGGCACAGATGACCCCCTACAGACCATGGCAGTATGCAATGGAGATGGAGGCAGGGAGTCCCTCCGAGTCCCTTGTGCAAATGGCCAGATGCATGCTGAGGTGCTTGCGTGGTGACAGCTGCATTATATAAAACTCATATGCACTGTATACACCCTTATATATAATACACAGCTAATAATAGCTACAGCTATATAATGACAACTACACACAGGTACACTCCCTCCACCATACCCTATGAGTAGCTACAGTTGGGTCCCCCCTTTTCTTCTACTGGTAAATGCAGCACACTCCCTAATGATACCCTTATCTGGTAGAAGTCAGAGCAGGTCTTTATTCTCTCAGTATTATCAAACCTACAAACAATACGTGTATATCCAAATATAACACCGCACTATAAATATATATAAATATATCCTTTATTGATTAATCCATAAAAATCATTAAAATACCCATACATGAAACAAATCCATATTAGATAGACAAGGAACCCACATTAAAATAAGTTAATCCAAAGAGGGATACACAGGGCGAAAGGCTAGCATAGGACTGTACCAAATATCTGGAGGCAGCCAGCACATGCTGGCAAATATAATGTCTCAGAGGAAAGGAAAAAGAAAAACCATAGCAGATGAACATCAGTAGGTAATATCATCCATATAAGTATCACAAGGCCAAACACAGCCTATAATATGAAAAGTAATACCACATAATCAAGTTGTTAAATGTCCCTTCCATGATACCACTGCCAGCCCTGTGTCCCTTAACTACCCAACGTGTTTCACCGGAACTTCGTCAGGGGAAAAGTGAGGGACAGTGATCTGGTTGTAACTACACTCACCAATTTCAAATAAATCCGAACACCTGAGCGGTAGCCTCACCTGTCACGCGCAAACCAGCGCCATTTTTTCATCACCATTTTGGCCATCATGTGACACAATCCTCAGGATATTATTGGTGAAGTAGCAGCATATCAGGTCTCGCGATACCATGGCCGCAGAGCACCATATATTACCAGATATCCTGCCCACATTTAAGATGGGCAAATCGTCTATACTGCACATGCTCAAAGCGCGCATCACAGTATCACATGATGCATTACGGTCATGTGATCGCGCAACCGCGGTCACATGATCGGACATCGCTGGTAAGTAATACTTAGTAATTAATGCCGAAAACCACAAATATCACATTAAACAGGTATTGATTGCAATTATATTTCTGTATGTGATAAACACATCTGACAAACACACATAAAAACCAGAGGGCAGCAGATCATGTGAAAATATAATATTTGTGTCATTCTCAAAACTTTTGGCCATGACTGTATATATAGTTACAACCAGATCACTGTCCCTCACTTTTCCCCAGACGAAGCTCCAGCGAAACGCGTTGGGTTGTTGAGGGACACGAGGCTGGCAGTGGTATCATGGAAGGGACATTTAACAACTTGATTATGTGGTATTACTTTTCATATTATTGGCTGTGTTTGGCCTTGTGATACTTATTTGGATGATATTACCTACTGATGTTCATCTGCTATGGTTTTTCTTTTTCCTTTCCTCTGAGACATTATATTTGCCAGCATGTGCTGGCTGCCTCTATATATTTGGTACAGTCCTATGCTAGCCTTTCGCCCTGTGTTTCCCTCTTTGGATTAACTTATTTCAATGTGGGTTCCTTGTCTATCTAATATGGATTTATTTCATGTATGTGTATTTTAATGATTTTTATGGATTAATCAATAAAGGATGTATTTATATATATTTATAGTGCTGTGTTATATTTGGGTATACACTAGAGATGAGCGAGCACTAAAATGCTCGGGTGCTCGTTATTCGAGACGAACTTTTCCCGATGCTCGGGTGCTCGTTTCGAGTAACGAACCCCATTGAAGTCAATGGGAGACTCGAGCATTTTTTGCAGGGGACCAAGGCTCTGCCTAGGGAAGGCTGGGTGAAAACCTGGAAACATCAGAAAATGATGGAAACACCACGGAAATGGACAGGAAACAGCAGGGGCAGCATGCATGGATGCCTCTGAGGCTGCCTAATCCCACCATTACCCCAAATTCTCCTGCAACAGCCTGGTGGTTACCCTCATGACAATTGTGCTCACCCAGACCAAGAAAGGCGAGGCACATGCCCATCACATGTTAGGGAAGCACCCAACTAGGTGCAACGAAGGTCCATCACCCATGCCCATGCTGGCACTGCTCTCCTATCTGCAGCCACACGATGCAGGCATAAGCCTGACACAGCATGGCGGTGACACCAACAAGTGACCGAGTTAGATGAGGTAGCATGTGAGCCACCCAAAAATTTAGCCTGACGTAGCATGGCGGTTACACCACCAATGACTTTGTCCGACTGAGAATGCAGTGAAATGGCTTTTGTTGAGCCTCCAAAAATTTTTTCTTTTCGGAGTACATAAAGTCGACCCTCAGCAAAAAATTTTTTTTTTAAATGTCGGTACTTGCGCCTCCTGAAAATTTGTTTTGGACTGTCTGTTTGATGCTCCTGAAACATTGTTTTACACTGTCTGTAGTTGACTCTGCAGAAAAATTGTTTGGAGAGAGGGCCTGTAGGTGGCCCTCCGAAAAAATTGTTTAGAGAGAGGGCCTGTAGTTGGCCCTCCTGAAAAATTGTTTAGAGAGAGGGTCTGTAGGGGGCCCTCCGGAAAAATTGTTTAGAGAGAGGGCCTGTAGGTGGCCCTCCGGAAAAATTGTTTAGAGAAAGTGCCTGTAGGTGGCCCTCCGGAAAAATTGTTTAGAGAGAGGGCCTGTAGGAGGCCCTCCGGAAAAATTGTTTAGAGAGAGGGCCTGTAGGGGGCCCTCCGGAAAAATTGTCGTAAAAGAGTGCCAGTTGGCCCTCTAAAAAATTGCGTTTTGGGTCAGCGTTAGGCAAAGACGACAAGGAGGAGGAGGAGTAGAAGGAGTAGAGAAGAGGAATCGGATACATAAGTAATGTTAATCTTTAGCTGCTTTCCCCTGGAAGAGATTTGAATTCCGGTGAAATCCAGGCTTTGTTCATTTTAATAAGCGTCAGCCTGTCAGCGCTGTCAGTTGACAGGCGTGTACGCTTATCGGTGATGACGCCACCAGTTGCACTGAATACCCGCTCTGACAGCACGCTAGCGGCAGGGCAGGCCAGCACCTCCAAGGCGTACAGCGCCAGTTCAGGCCATGTGTCCAGCTTTGAAACCCAGTAGTTGTATGGAGCAGAGTGATCGGTCCGGACGTTGGTATGGTCAGCTAGGTACTCCCTCACCATCTTTCTGTAAAGCTCACCCCTACTCAGTCTAGACTTGGGACAGGTGACAGTGTCTTGCTGGGGTGACATAAAACTGGCAAAGGCCTTGGAGAGCGTTGACCTGCCAGTGCTGGACAAGCTGCCTGCTCGCCTCCTCTCCCCCGCTACTTGGCCCACAGAACCATGCCCTCTGCCGCTAGCGGCATCAGATGGGAAGGATTGTTTCAGTTTGTGCACCAGGGCCTGTTGATATTGATTCACTCTCATACTCCTTTCCTCTACAGGGATGAGAGTGGAAAGGTTCTGCTTGTACCGTGGGTCCAGGAGAGTGAACACCCAGTAATCGGTGTTTGAAAAAATGCTTCTAATGCGAGGGTCACGGAATAGGCAGCCTAACATGAAGTCTGCCATGTGCGCCAGAGTCCCAATACGCAAGAATTCCCTCTCCTCACTGGACTGACTCTCCATTTCCTCCTCCTCCTCCTCCTCTTCAGCCCATACACGCTCTAGAGTTAAGAAGGACTGAGCATCGGTAACCTCTTCTGTCTCGCCGACATTCTCCTCCTCTTCCTCCTCATCCTCATCCCCCTCCTCCGATACGCGCTGAGAAACAGACCGGATGGTGCTCTGGCTATCAAGCGACGTATTTTCCTCCACCGTTTCTTGTGACAAGCGCAAAGCTTCTGACTTCATGCTGAGCAGTGAGTTTTTCAAAAGGCAAAGCAGCGGGATGGTAAGGCTGATAATGGCGGCATCGCCGCTAACCATCTGTGTTGACTCCTCAAAGTTGGTCAACACCTGGCAGATATCAGACATCCACGACCACTCCTCATTGTAGACTCGAGGAATCTGACTGACCTGACTACCAGTTCTGGTGGAAGTTGACATCTGGCAGTCTACAATTGCTCTGCGCTGCTGGTAAACTCTGGATAACATGTTTAGTGTTGAATTCCATCTTGTGGGCACTACGCCCAACAGTCGGTGAGCGGGTAGATGTAGGCGGCGCTGCGCTGCCCTGAGAGTGGCAGCATCTGTGGTCGACTTGCGTAAATGCGCACAGATGCGGCGCACCTTGGTGAGCAAATCAGACAGATTGGGGTATGTCTTGAGGAACCGCTGAACTATGAAATTGAACACGTGGGCCAGGCATGGCACATGTGTCAGTCTGCCGAGTTGCAGAGCCGCCACCAGGTTACACCCGTTGTCACACACAACTATGCCTGGCTTGAGGTTCAGTGGTGCCAGCCACAGATCGGTCTGCGCCGTGATGCCCTGTAATAGTTCTTGGGCGGTGTGCCTTTTGCAGTTTGAGCACCGCCTGCTGGCGCTTACCCACGGCACTGCTGCTGCGCCTAGAGCTACCGACTGAAGGCGCCGTGCCCACGGATGGTAATTTGGAGGAGGAGGCCCCGCAATCCTCGGTGTGGGCAGTACATGAGTGACCCCAGGGTCAGTCTCGGTCCCAGCCTCCACCAAGTTAACCCAATGTGCCGTCAGTGAGATATAGTGTCCCTGCCCGGCATCACTTGTCCACGTGTCCGTGGTTAGGTGGACCTTATCAGAAACAGCGTTGGTCAGGGCACGGATCATGTTTTGTGACACGTGCTGGTGTAGGGCTGGGACGGCATATCAGGAAAAATAGTGGCGGCTGGGGACCGAATACCGAGGGGCAGCCACCACCATGAGGTTGCGAAAGGCCTCGGTCTCTACCAGCCTATAGGGCAGCATCTCCAGGCTCAGCAATTTGGAGATGTAAACGTTGAGGGTTTGGGCATGTGGGTGGGTGTAACTGTATTTCCTCCTGCGCTCCAGCGTCTGCTGTAAAGACAGCTGAACGCTGCGCAGGGACACATTGGTGGACGCTGTGGAGGATCGAGTAGGCGAAGGTGTGGTTTTCCGGCGGGAGGCGCTGGGCAGGGGGTTGACTAGCAGAGGCAGCGAGTGACACAGGGGAAGGAGCAGTGGTGGGATCCGCAGGAGGTGAACGGCCTTGGTTCCATTGAGTTGGGTGTTTAGCACTTACATGCCTGCGCATGCTGGTGGTGGTTAGGCTAGTAGTGGTGGCACCTCTGCTGATCCTGGTGTGGCACAGGTTGCACACCACAGTCCATCGGTCATCCTCACTTTCTTTAAAGAACCTCCAGACTTGCGAACATCTAGGCCTCGCACGGGAGCTTCACTACGTGGAACAGTTGCTGCTGATGCACCAGCTCTGGCCCTGCTTCTCCCTCTGGCCACACCACTGCCTCTTCCAACCTGTTCTGGTGCAGCACTCACCTCCGCCTCAGAAGCACTGTCTTTACTCGGCTTATCAACCCTGCTTGGGTCAGTCACCTCGTCATCCTCCGATTTCTCAGTCTGCTCCCCCCTCGGACTTCCTGCCCTGACAACAACTTCACCACTGTCTGACAACCGTGTCTCCTCATCGTTCGACACCTCTTTACACACTTCTTCCACTAAGTCAACAATGTCATCACCCTCAGACTGCGACAGTTGGAAAACTTGGGCATCGGGAAAGAGGTCAGCAGCAACCTGAGAAGTGGTTTGTGACTCTGGAAAGGGTCCAGAAAACAGTTCCTCAGAGTATGCCGGATCGCATTCCAAATTTTCCTGGGAGGGGGCAGACTGGGGGGAAGGAGGTTGAGGTGGAGGAGCCAGAGGAGTGCTCCCTTGGGTAACGTGGGTGGACTGAGTGGAAGACTGACTGGTGGAAAAATGACTTGAAGCATTTGTCCGCAATCCACGACATCACCTGTTCGCACTGTTGTGGTTTCAACAGTCCTCTACCACGTGTCCCTGTAAGTTGAGACATGAAGCTAGGGAGTGTAGCTCTGCGGCGTACAACAGCTCCCTCATCAGCAGGTACTGTCTCACCCTGCCCAGGACCACGGCCTCTGCCCCCCCCCAGTAATTGAATGCCCACGCCCACGCTCTCGTCCTCGACCCTTAGCCCTGGGGTTCAACATTTTCTGTATAAAATTGTATTATATATACCAAAAAAAAAAAATGGGCCTGCTGTACTGAAACCCACAAACTTGTTCAATCTGAACAAGTTAATATATAGGTGGATAAGTTAGAGCAAAAATACGTATTTTATTACGTACCGTGCAGTATGGAGCAATTACACTGAAACTATTAGATTAGGCAGACTTGGACTGCTTAAGTGCAACCCGGAAAAATGTCGCACTCATTGGTCACCTGGCATTGGTCACCTGGACAGAAAATACGGATTGTGGTTTGTGGTGACTGGACAGTTGAACTGTGACACACAGAATGGTTCCACACAGCTGTATGACATGGATTTGTATCACTGAGATAAAACAACAAAAAAACTAAGTTTTTTTTTTTGTTTTTGTTTTTTTTTAACGTAACGTGCAGAATATATCAGAGAGCAAACTCATCCCCTGCTGACTGTGGCTATTTTCACTGCAACCCAGAAAAATGTCGCACTCAGATTTTTCTAATGTAGCTGTATCAGTGAAAGCAAATGACCTTTTTTAATTACGTGACGTACAGTATGGGTCACCTGGACAGAAAATACGGATTGTGGTTTGTGGTGACTGGACAGCTGAACTGTGACACACAGAATGGTTCCACACAGCTGTATGAAATGGATTTGTATCACTGAGATAAAACAACAAAAAAAATAATTTTTTTGGGGTTTTTTTTTTTTTTTTAACGTGACGTGCAGAATATATCAGAGAGCAAACTCAGCCCCTGCTGACTGTGGCTATTTTCACTGCAACCCAGAAAAATGTCGCACTCAGATTTTTCTAATGTAGCTGTATCAGTGAGAGCAAATGACTGTATTGGATTACGTGATGTACAGTATGGGTCACCTGGACAGAAAATACGGATTGTGGTTTGTGGGGACTGAACAGCTGAACTGTGACACACAGAATGGTTCCACACAGCTGTATGAAATGGATTTGTATCACTGAGATAAAACAACAAAAAAACAAAGTTTGTTATATATGGCGATAGCTGCACTACTAGTGCCAGCCAGCCCAGCCAGGAGACAAAAAAAGTATCTTGTAGCCCTTAGAAGGGCTGTTGGGTTCTTTTGAGATCACTCCTGCCTAACAGAGAACTAAATCCAGGCCCTAACACTCTCCCTGAAACGCAGCAGATCTGTCCCTAACAACATCCAGACAGCCTCTGAGCCGAGCACCGCCGGACGTCACTAGTATATTCCAGGGTCACCTGATCTGGCCAGCCAACCCCTGCTATCGACATGTAAGGCCCCACGTGATGCTGGGGGGTACGGCAGAGTGTCCTGGCTAGTGATTGGCTAAGTCATAGGCGCCAAAAATTCAAAATGCGGGAGATGCCATTTCCTAGAGCATGGCGAGATACTCGTCCGAGCAGCGAGCACTTACGAGTACCCTAATACTCGAACGAGCACCAAGCTCGGACGAGCATGCTCGCTCATCTCTAGTATACACGTATTGTTTGTAGGTTTGTGATAAAGGGAATTTATGCTTATTGGAAATTGGAGATTTATATTTATCTCCACTTCCTTCCCTTTTATTATGTTCCTAAGCTGTTGTCTTTGTCTCTTATATAACCTGTTTATCCAGTGTATTATAT
Organism: Rhinella marina; assembly: GCA_900303285.1. Classification (NCBI taxonomy): domain Eukaryota; kingdom Metazoa; phylum Chordata; class Amphibia; order Anura; family Bufonidae; genus Rhinella; species Rhinella marina. The sequence continues at coordinate 53,055 of ONZH01029288.1, read as the reverse complement.
ACAACCCTCCAGTCCTTCATACACACCAGGAGTAACATATAACCCTCGCAGATACTTATATATACAAATACTTTACTGATAACAGAGATGACAAAGCAATGGACATTATACAAAGATACAGAAACTACAAATAACACAATACATAGAGGACACCGCCACACACAGCCACCTCGTTCCTGCCCTCCCTGGATGCTAAGCAATGTGGCTAATAATGTGTATGTATATACAGTATATCTAGAGTCCACCAATATATCGTCTACTGGATCTACACTTCTAACCAACTCACATCCAGTACCTGACCATTAGTACATGTACATATAGAGACTCATGCATAAACAGCATATATATCTACTGGTAATACAATCACAGACTACACATATCTATATGTACACATATAAAGTCTACTGGGATATTATACTTATATACATGCACACATATACCTTAAGCTTGCTCCAGAAGTGCTGTTGTTCCAGGTGGTGGCAGGAAGGAAGAGAGCGATCCCAAGTTTCCCAAAGCATATATCTTCCTGTGTCCCAGCCCCCACCATCGACTCCACCCCATGACCACCCAAATCTCTTCCCAATCTGTTGGCCAAGAGAATCTTCCTTTCCTGCCTTTGATATGCTGACAAGGGCAAATGCTGGCCACTCAATGGGTGAATGTCACTGAATAATAACAGTATCTGCTATATCATATTTGAGTTGTCTAGGACTGAAGCTTTGGCTGGAAACCATATTTTCCTATAGCAGTTTGATATTAATTGATTACATGACCCTGATAGGTCGGTTGTGGGTGTTTTTCTATGTATTAGTAGCAGTAGAGACAGCATTTCCCTCCCCCATTTGTCTGGTAGTTGTAGCAGCTGCAGATTCCCTACTCCACATTTTCCAATGGTATTAGCAGCAGGGCTCTCTTTGTCCACAGCTGGTAGCAGCAATAGTGCCGACTTTTAGCCCAGTAGAAGCAGCAGCCCCATTTTCAACTAGTAGTAATATTTCAACTAGTAGTAATAAAAGACCACTTTTGGCCAAGTAGAAGTAGCACTAGGACCACAACCATTTCCCTAATCATACTGATGACAGAGTATTCCACATTTTCCCCAAATGGAACACAAGAAGCAAGAAAACCTCCTTATCTCAATAGTAGTGCCCCACTCCTCAGTAGAAGTAAAAGTAGGATCTTTCACCTCCAACTTCTGCCATTCCAGCTGCATTCTTGCATTGATCCCTCCTTGCAGAGATTGATGGTGGAGGAACTCACTTCTGCTGTCATTATCTGCCAATTAGATGACGCTGTCCCTGAACCTTAGGAGTGTGTTTTGGCTGCCTACATGCCCTTTCCTCCCATCTAAGGCATTAACAGCAGACCATAAACGGATTTATTCATCTGAAGAAAAGAGTGTGTATTACTTACACTGTCAGCTACGTCAACCTGTGGCCCATTTAATGCATCCAAAATACATTAGTTTTCCTTGCTTTTAAGGGGGAAGAATTTCAACTTTACTCCTTACTCTGTTGCAGTATTCATTTTTATGTTACATGGTGTGAAACTACTTAAGAATCAATATTTGAGTGTATGGGTTTGCAAGAAAAAAATAACTATTCCATTAACAGTGCATTATGGAAAATTTAACAAAAGTAAGGGATATTACGTGAAATTACTTAAATAGTTGTCGATATTTGAAAACCAGTAGAAACTTACTAACCTTGCCCTAGCCCATGCTTATCTATAACAATTCAAATATAAGAAGTCAAATAACTTGTTTTATATTCTATGGATGGATTACAATGATCAAGACCTTCAGTACTTCAAATAGTTTTGTTCAAGATTTTCTAGGGTCTGCTCAGAGTGAGGAATTTCACATTGTGTTGCCAGATTATTTACTAGAAATAACATTATAGAAACAGGCTCTAAACTTTTTTTTTTTACTCCACGGAGAAGGTAAGATTTTTTGCTGCCTGAAATTGATGGGACAAGATTCTTTAGAGCTACTGTATGGAGGGGATGACCTCATTTCATGTTGTGCAGAGGACATTTATACTGTAAGGAAAAAATGAGAAAAGCTCGTGTACATGGCCGTAAGAGTTTTGTGGTCTTCAAATGGTGGATCTGCAAAACACATTCTATTCTGTCCTATTCTTGTCTGCAAAATGGACACAAATAGGACATGATCTTTTTTTTTTGGTGGGGCCACAGAATGATTATGAAATTAATGGGTCCGCATCAGATCCGCAAAAATTGTGAATTGGATGCAAACAAAAACTATGGCCATGTGCATTAGGAGAGAGCCAGAAACCCTGGTGGTTGCACTTTGCACGGGTCACAATAACAACTAGCCCATTCCTTCAGTCACTCCGAGCTGCTACTATCCATATAGCCACTGTTAGAAGTCTACCTAAGTTTACCATTGTCCAATGGCACAAACAAAATACCTTATGTGCAAACTGTTGTGTTGCACTGGGTCCAGTAGGTAAAGGGGTCATTGTTTCCACTAAAAACAGCTTGTATACAGTTCACAAATGCTGGTAGATTATTAGAGAGACATAAAGGGGAAGCTATTCAAGAGCAAGGGTGCCATATACTGTTCTTGCACTCAGTTCAGAGCAGTTGCCTCTGCAACAAAGGTTATATCTATGATATAATAAGACTGGGACTACTCAGTGATCTTGGCCACCCCACCCATCATGTGACCCAAGATTGCTTTGTAGCAGTGTAACCACTGAACTGAACAAGATCACATCATGACTCACAAGTTGTCATGATCCCAGAATCCCAGATTCTTGGGTTGTGGTCGCAGCAACAATGGCCGCACTGCACAGCAATCTGGTTATGCAATACTGATCACAGTGAAATTTGCCATGTAGCCCCAAGCTAAGCAAGTCCATATTTACCCCTTTCACCGTAGTTGCATGTTTCCCGTGCTGAACAGTATGTACAGGAGAACTGAGCTAGGAACAAAGTGGTAATGTGATTATCGTACAGCTACTGTAAATGGATGTTATATCCTGACAGTGACACATCAGTGTGGGCATTCAAGATTTGTGGACTGCAGCATGTGGGTGCAGAAAGAAAACAATAAATATAATGCTAAAAATTCTACCATTCTAATAACATTTTATAAAAAAAAAAGTAAAGTTCATTCCTTTTAGAAGATATAAATAAGTGATCTCTTTTAAGAATTGTGCCAGATATGGTCATTCTAAAGTCTTCATTCATCTTAATTAAATTGACACATCTAAGGAGAAAGACGATTTCCGTGGATAGAATATGAATAAATAATATGATGTGCATCCACAATTGTAAGATTTATTCCTGAGCAAAGTCTTTCAATTTTATACATTACCCAGGAGGTATAAGAAAAAGGCTGTTATGAGCTGTCATTTATCGCGGGCCACTGAAAGGATTGCACCCTTCTTCTTGTATGTTCATTAAATGCTCACTTTTGAGTAGAGGCAGGCCCACTTCTGCCATGAAGCGAGATGAGATTCTCGCCTCAGGCGGCAGCTGACCTGCCTCTGAGGGGGGTGGCAGTTTATGGCGGGACACAGGAGCTTCTAGCTCCCATCTTGACCCTTCAGCCTCATAGGCCTCAGGTCTCTAGGCCTAAAGCTCATGAGGCAGTACAACGACCCAAGTAGTCGTAATGACATCATCGTGACCTCCTGCATCGGGTCATATTTCCACCCGGGACCCAGCGCAGGAGGTCTCTGTGATAACTTCATGACCACCTGCACTGGAACGTTGAAGGCAGTATCAGACCTGTGGCTTGTGTTGCAGATGGAGGTGGACAACAGTAAACAGGTAAGTAATAGTAGCTGGACAACCCAATTAAATGGGTTGCCCAGCTTTAACTAAGTGATGACCTGTCATCAGGATAGGCCATCACTGTTTGATTGGCAAGAGTTCATCACACTGATCTGCAGTCAATCATCTTTTCAGATGTAGTTCAGTTGCCTGAAGTCAGCGCTGGGACTATACAGCTCCGTCAACTTTGTAGTGGATAGAACTGGTCTTAGACTTCACTGGGAGAAGCCTTATAGTAATGAGCTCCCTTCATTACAAATTGGGAGCTGTGTACTTCTGGAGAAAACTTCTGGTGGCCAACCTACACTTGAAAAGATGATCAGCAGATGTTGGGGGTGTCAGACAAAGCTGATCATCTAGTGATGAGCGTACTATTGACTCGCACAAGGCTAGGCCACGGCGTACAGTCTTTAGAGGCAGTCCATATGAGGTAGAAAAGTAAGGTGCTCACTGCTAGATATCCAGCTAAGTGCATAATTTACTAAAAACACTGCACAATAAGTGCATAATAGTACACATTGCAGTACCGGAAAAAGAATACACACAATGGGCTAAAGTGCTTGAAAGTTGCTGAACCAATAAAAACAGTGTAGCTAAAATACAGCAAAGACATAAGTATGCAAACATTTTAGTGCAATCAATTTCACATTTGCAAGCATAAAAGGCTCAGATATATGTTTGAGTCTCTCCTCGTGGCTCCTTGGCATGATAAAACACTGAAACACACTCCAAAATGCAATTGTAATCCACGTGAGGTAATTTTGTAATCCAAACAGGTAATGTGTAATCCACATGGATAATAGAAAATAGCAGCAAATAGAGAACCCTTTTTGCAAAGGGGGCTCCCAAATAACCTGAGAAGGGGGGAAAAAGGAAAATAGGCACGCTTAGGCGCAACTGGGAATTTTCTGCAGAATAGGGGGAGTCCTGACAAGCCATGTACATCTGGGTGAGAGTCAAACAGGGGGCAATACAAACTAAACAAACAAAAAAAAGTGCCAACTAGCTCTCACCCATCAGGTGTGGTCCATGGTGTGGCTCCCATAGGTCCTCTTGAAGTGTCCTTGAGACAGCCAGTAGTTGGGTCCCTTAGTTGAGGGACCTGAAGTCCTCCTCGCTTGAGCTGCTACTGAAGGACATCAGTGGACGCTCCTGCCTCCTGTAGGCCAAGCTCGCTGCCGTGGTGGAACTCCACTGCCCTCTTCTTCCGGAAGTTGGACTTTACCAGGTCCGGGTGGCGGTCACGCTGGTGAGCGCTGCAGCCACTTGCGCTTTTCCAGATCCTCCTGCCGGGACAGCAGGGGTAAGGACTTCTGGCTGCAGCGGTGGAGGCAAGGTTGCACCCAGGGAAGAAGCCCCAGCTCCCCTGGCTGCTGCTGGCTTCATCTTCCATGGTAGCTGGTACTGGTGGATCACCATGGATTGGAATGTAAATGATGACGTCAGCTGAGCCAGCTGAAAGGACTGTGATAGTGGTGGTAGTGGCAGTCCAGGTATCAGAGGCTCCGGCTGTGGCTTCTCCCTGAAGCGGAGGGTGCCATCTGGTGACTCCTGAAGGCAGCGCACCAGTACTTCGCCAGGTGGTTCCTCCGGCCAAACTTCTGGTGGTGATGTTGGGACCAGGGGCTTAGATAGTAGGGTAACCCCGGTAGCAAAGGGGCCTCTCAGGGATGCCATGGGGGTGTACTCCACCTACTCCCCCACATACAGGCTGTGATGGGGTTGGGGCAGGTACGGCCACTTAACTGACCTGCGGCCCACAAAGTACTCCTTGCAGTCCTCGTCATTCACCAGGAAGCCAGTGCCTCGCTCCACGGAAAACCACAGGACAGTTCCCTTTCTGCGCTCCAAATTAGGATCTCTTTGCCTAGGATGGTCCAGTACCTAGATCACCCAGTCCTCCATGGCATTCTTGTAGTCCCAGAGGGTCTGCGCATGGGCCGTCACCGATGCTGGCACAATCGGGTTCTGCCTTATGGAAGGTGTTGTTGATCTCCTCCTGGGCGGCGAAGTGGGTGCTCCAGCCGCCTCCGCCACACCAGCCTCAGCAGCCGCCTCACGACGAACCGCCTCACGATGCGCAGCAACCTCAGCAACTGGTAAGGAGAATAAGGGCACTGAAGCTGGGTTTCTCGTCTTGAGTTCAGTGTGTGACACCATGATGTCTGGAGCCGGCGGTGGTTCAGGGAACTCGTTCCCAAAGACCATCTGGTTCCAGTTCGGACGCAGCTCTTTAGCCATGCTTGCTGTACTGAGCAGTGTTCAGAGCTGGTCTAAACTGTTTCAGAGGAGGGTGGAGTACTGAGGGAGGAGTCTTCACTCCCTATACGTGCAAATTGTTAGATCCAGGTGGGCCGGGCTGTTTTTTTCCAGTTCTGAGGGGGGTGTATCTTCACTTTCCCGCTCTTGCAGGGGCTTATTGTCATTTTCCCTCCTCATGAAGAATGCGTACGTTTCGTACGTATCGTACGTATCGTTCAAAATTTTACAAAAATTTACGAATAATACGAAAAAATCCAAGTAGAAAATTTGTAAGAATCAATACGAATCTACGAAGCGGCGAATAGATTCCCTCATCTCTAATTGTAGGGTATTCTAAGTCGTGACAGATCACCAAAATCGTTCAGATTCTCCATAATGTAGTCCAATGAATCAGATTTTTAAAAAAATAAATTCTACACATTGAATGTTTTATCTGGTACTGCATGGAATGACCTTTTTTTTAGGAAGTATTGAAAAAAATAAATTTGGATAGTTTTTTTTTTCTATTCTGATAGTAAGAGTAAATTACTGTCCTGAATCTTAGTCATGCTAGAGTTTGTAATGAAACAGGGATGCCCTATTTTACTCCTGCTCTTTGCTGTCATATTTAAGCCACTCACTATAATGATTTAATGGGACCAAGTAACTATTTTTTTTATAAAGAAAATGTATTATAAGCAAATAATATTTTAACATTTTTAGGAAACCCATGTGATTCATTGGAGTAAGTTATGGAGCAGTTGATACAATTTGGTAAATTGTCAGAATAAACTGAAAAAATGGTTGGAATAGCCTCCATTAGTCTCCTGAGAAATTTAGCTGTTCAGGTAAATTTCCTAATCTTAATAGGAAATGTACTAAAGTGATAAAGCAGAAGGAGTATTGATACTTAAATAGTTATGTACCATTCATATAACCAGTTAAATTCTACATTACAATGATTGTGCCCTTTGATTATATGTATGTGTCTATTGTGATCTGATTTTTATAGGTCTCATTAGATTCCAAGTTCAAAAGTCCCACTGAATCCCATCCAATTAGCAATTAGATTTGATATTATACAATAACATTATATTATATTATTTATGTAAAATCTTCCACTTAAGGGCAATGTTATTAGGGAGGCTCTATGGTGGGTTATTATTCACACACTATGTCACTGGCTAGTAACCCACAGTAGCCAGACATGTGTGTGATTAATGTGCACCAGATTGATTAGAGCTAATAGTTGCTATGGGCTTGTACTTTTGACTTTTGGTAATAAATAATCTGCATTCTCTTCAAAGACTTCTTTACTTGTAACATGGGGGCAATTCACTTAACCTTCCTGAAAAAAAAAAATGAATTTAGCAATCGTCCTTAAGGAAAAATCATTTTGTGTATTTATACACTCCCATCCATGACATTGTTATCAAAGAAAATTAGATTAATATTGTGCTGGTGAAAACAAAAGCATGACATGGGAAATGTAAATACACTGAGTCATGTAATACATGACTTATTCATACATACACTAATAATAGCATCACTTATATTACATATGTACTAAGAAAACTAAGATGCCGTATCTAATTTAGTACTTAAAAGGTCTGTCAGACAAATAAAAAACAGTACCAGCAAATGTCATAAGATGAAAAGCACAGTAACAAACATGTAACTTCCCTGCCATGGGGCATTATTAACATTGGAGCAGAGAGGAGGCGTTAGTACTTTTTGTTCACAGTACAATAGCCTCTGCTGACGGACGCCTACTCCTCCTGCTAGCTGACATCCAGGAAAACCCAATCCTTCTGCCAACTATGTTAACAACATATGGTAATACTACTGTTTACAACAGGTGAACGGACTCAAGGAGGGGGGGGGGGGGGGTTACAACAACATACAGCATAATCTGATGATTAATGTAAAATGTAATGATCTAGTACATGACATCCTCTTTCTAACAAAGCTAGAATCAGCCCTGTACACCAAATGGATCCAGAGAACTCCCCATGCATTGCTTCAATTAATCCGCTAGATTTATTTCAAACTGGCAGCTTGGAAGAGTGTGTATTTTCTGAGAGGGCATGTCCTGTCTGCTGCAGTTAGTGGCAGTTGAAGGATGCAGGACAGAAAAATGAGAAAAAGAGCAAACGGCAGGTGGCGCTATATAGATACATTTTATTAAATAACTCAATAACAGTAGCTATAATACATTTTTAATGACAAGCTAATACAAAAGTGTTCAGACCCAGGTGCTGGTTTAAAAACTGTAGAATATCTTTTGGAGGACAATTCCTTTAAGCATACTGTAAGATAGCATCAACTTAGAGCAATAAAAATTTCTCTTAACTCTTAGGATACTAGAGGTTTGTTCATTTTTGCATTTTCATTTTTCTCCCCTATCATCCTTGAGCCATAACTTTTTTATTTTTCCATTCACATAGCAGTATGCGGGCTTATTTTTTGCAGGACAGGTTGTACTGTCTAATGCCACCATTCAATATGACCACGGTCAACATTATTGCGCGTCACGGTCATTAGCCGCAGGTCTCTACTGTTTGAAACAGTAGAGACCTGTCCAGCCATGATGTCCGCTGCACACTCAAGCAAGCGGTGTGTTTGCACTTCACTCCAGCACCGTACATGGACAGCACTGGAAGTAAATGGGTTAAATGTATATACAGTATAGACCAAAAGTTTAGACACACCTTCTCATTCAAAGAGTTTTCTGTATTTTCATGACTATGAAAATTGTAGATTCACACTGAAGGCATCAAAACTATGAATTAACACATGTGAAATTATATACTTAACAAAAAAGTGTGAAACAACTGTAAATATGTCTTATATTCTATGTTCTTCAAAGTAGCCACCTTTGGCTTTGATTACTGCTTTGCACACTCTTGGCATTATCTTGATGAGCTTCAAGAGGTAGTCACCTGAAATGGTTTTCACTTCACAGGTGTGTCCTGTCAGGTTTAATAAGTGGGATTTCTTGCCTTATAAATGGGGTTGGGACCATGAATTGTGTTGGGCAGAAGTCAGGTGGATACACAACTCATAGTCCTACTGAATAGACTGTTAGAATTTGTATTATAGCAAGAAAAAAGCAGCTAAGTAAAGAAAAACGAGTGGCCATCATTACTTTAAGAAATGAAGGTCAGTCAGTCTAAAAAATTGGAAAAACTTTGAAAGTGTCCCCAAGTGCAGTCGCAAAAACCATCAAGCACTACAAAATAAATTGGCTCACACGAGGACCGCCCCAGGAAAGGAAGACCAAGAGTCACCTATGCTGCGGAGGATAAGTTCATCCAAGTCACCAGCCTCAGAAATCGCAGGTTAACAGCAGCTCAGATTAGAGACCAGGTCAATGCCACACAGAGTTCTAGCAGCAGACACATCTCTACAACAACTGTTAAGAGGAGACTGTGTGCAGCAGGCCTTCATGGTAAAATAACTGCTAGGAAACCACTGCTAAGGACAGGCAACAAGCAGAAGAGACTTGTTTGGGCTAAAGAACACAAGGAATGGACATTAGACCAGTGGAAATCTGTGCTTTGGTCTGATGAGTCCAAATTTGATATCTTTGGTTCCAACCACCGTGTCTTTGTGCGACGCAGAAAAGGTAAACGGATGGACTCTACATGCCTGGTTCTCACCGTGAAGCATGGAGGAGGAGGTGTGATGCTGTGGGGGTGCTTTGCTGGTGACACTGTTGGGGATTTATTCAAAATTGAAGGCATACTGAACCAGCATGGCTACCACAGCATCTTGCAGCGGCATGCTATTCCATCCGGTTTGCGTTTAGTTGAACCATCATTTATTTATCAACAGGACAATGACCCCATACACACCTCCAGGCTGTGTCAGGGCTATTTGACCAAGAAGGAGAGTGATGGGGTGCTACGCCAGATGACCTGGCCTCCACAGTCACCATCCTGAACCCAATCGAGATGGTTTGGGGTGAGCTGAACCGCAGAGTGAAGGCAAAAGGGTCAACAAGTGCTAAGCATCCCTGGGAACTCCTTCAAGACTGTTGGAATACCATTTCAGGTGACTACCTCTTGAAGCTCATCAAGAGAATGCCAAGAGTGTGCAAAGCAGTAATCAAAGCAAAAGGTGGCTACTTTGTTGTTTCACACTTTTTTGTGAAGTATATAATTCCACATGTGTTAATTCATAGTTTTGATGCCTTCAGTGTGAATCTACAATTTTCATAGTCATGAAAATACAGAAAACTCTTTGAATGAGAAGGTGTGTCCAAACTTTTGGTCTGTACTGTACATATATATCACATTTTGTAAAAGGGAAGAAAAGTGGCTTACTTGTGCTTACACCTCTTACAAATAATTTTAACTGCAGGGTAGGAATTTAATTAGTTTGTAGTCCGTGACGAAGAGTTCAAAACATGTAACATGGAATGAGAATTTCAGAGCTGTGATTAAAGGAGCTGTCCAACTTTTGGACTTTCATGGATGAGATAGGAACAATCCTCAGTAAGCACAGGCCCAAGGAGGCAGATTTCAGGAAACAGCCTAGCGGTCGGCGCACCTCTGTTTCTATAACTTTCATAGCATTTTTGGAAAGAGCAAGCTATAATATTTCTGTAACTTTACAGAAAGAGCGTAACTTACTATGCAATGCTGCTTGTCTAGCTCCCATTCACAGCTGTGGGAGTTATAGAAACAGAAACAGTTTTCATAACTTCGGCCTGCTTTGAACAGTGCTTATGACAGTTTCTTTTGCCCATCTTCTCTTTTCCGAGAGCTGTTTAACAGACACTGACCTATCTTTTATAAGACTGAACATATACTTTGACCAAAGCCAACATAACTTTCTGTACAAGGTCAATTTTAAGTAAGCAGCAGTTCATTAAGGCCCCATGAACAACTGTATTTTGGATCCATGTCCGATCTACATCGCACATGAACCCATTCATTTCTATGGGTCAGCAAAAAAAAAAAAAAATACAATGGACAGCACTTGGTAGTGAACTGTGTACTCTTCACATCCACATCTCTTTCTGGCAAATTGTAGAGCATGTCCAATTGTTGCCAGTTTTGGGGACCAGAATAGCCATTTCTATTAATGGGACTGAGAAAAATGCAGATTACACACAAAAGGCATCCGTATTTTGTGGACCTGCGGTTTGCAGATCGTCAAACAGATATGGTCATGTGCATGAGGCCTTACTTATGAAACTCTGTAGACCATGCTACAAATCAAGATGCGCCACAGGTGCAAGATTGTCACATCCAGCTGAGATGTCTAGTCCTGTCAATCAAGCGGCATGAGGAGTGTCAAACTCTGGTTGGCGAGAGAGAATCTATTTGTACGAATTAATCCATTCTTCCCTGATGAAGACCAATTGTTCTGTTCTCAGAATATGTCTGATTTCACAGGATTGAGTATTACAGCTTAACTACAGCACTGCAGGTATACACATATAATTCCTGTATGTAATAATAACAACATGTAAAATACAGTCATGGCCAAAAGTTTTGAGAATGACACAAATATTATATTTTCACATGATCTGCTGCCCTCTGGTTTTTATGTGTGTTTGTCAGATGTTTTTATCACATACAGAAATATAATTGCAATCATATTATGAGTAACAAAAGCTTATATTGACAGTTAGAATGAGTTAATGCAGCAAGTCAATATTTGCAGTGTTGACCCTTCTTCTTCAGGACCTCTGCAATTCTCCCTGGCATGCTCTCAATCAACTTCTGGACCAAATCCTGACTGATAGCAGTCCATTCTTGCATAATCAATGCTTGCATTTTGTCAGAATTTGTAGGTTTTTGTTTGTCCACCCGTCTCTTGATGATTGACCACAAGTTCTCAATGGGATTAAGATCTGGGGAGTTTCCAGGCCATGGACCCAAAATCTCTATGTTTTGTTCCCTGAGCCATTTAGTTATCACCTTTGCTTTATGGCAAGGTGCTCCATCATGCTGGAAAAGGCATTGTTGATCGCCAAACTGCTCTTGGAGAGTTGGGAGAAGTTGCTTTCGGAGGACATTCTGGTACCATTCTTTATTCATGGCTGTGTTTTTAGGCAAGACTGTGAGAGAGCCGATTCCCTTGGCTGAGAAGCAACCCCACACATGAATGGTTTCAGGATGCTTTACAGTTGGCACGAGACAAGACTGGTGGTAGCGCTCACCTCGTCTTCTCCGAATAAGCTGTTTTCCAGATGTCCCAAACAATCGAAAAGGGGATTCATCAGAGAAAATGACTTTACCCCAGTCCTCAGCAGTCCACTCCCTGTACCTTTTGCAGAATATCAGTCTGTCCCTGATGTTTTTTCTGGAGAGAAGTGGCTTCTTTGCTGCCCTCCTTGAGACCAGGCCTTGCTCCAAGAGTCTCCGCCTCACAGTGCGTGCAGATGCACTCACACCTGCCTGCTGCCATTCCTGAGCAAGCTCTGCACTGCTGGTAGCCCGATCCCGCAGCTGAAACACTTTTAAGAGACGGTCCTGGTGCTTGCTGGTCTTTCTTGGGCGCCCTGGAGCCTTTTTGGCAACAATGGAACCTCTCTCCTTGAAGTTCTTGATGATGCGATAGATTGTTGACTGAGGTGCAATCTTTCTAGCTGCGATACTCTTCCCTGTTAGGCCATTTTTGTGCAGTGCAATGATGACTGCACGTGTTTCTTTAGAGATAACCATGGTTAACAGAAGAGAAACAATGATGCCAAGCACCAGCCTCCTTTTAAAGTGTCCAGTGGTGTCATTCTTACTTAATCATGACAGATTGATCTCCAGCCCTGTCCTCATCAACACCCACACCTGTGTTAATGGAGCAATCACTGAAACGATGTAAGCTGGTCCTTTTAAGGCGGGGCTGCAATGATGTTGAAATGTGTTTTGGGGGATAAAGTTCATTTTCTAGGCAAATATTGACTTTGCAAGTAATTGCTGTTAAGCTGATCACTCTTTATAACATTCTGGAGTATATGCAAATTGCCATTATAAAAACTGAAGCAGTAGACTTTGTAAAAATTAATATTTGTATCATTCTCAAAACTTTTGGCCATGACTGTATGTAACATGCTATCAGTTTTTCATTTTTATTTTTGCTCCTGGTAGGTCTCAGATTATTTTGCTTACAATGCTAGAAACAGTGTAACAGTGTTACATAAATGTAACTGTATGATGGAAATCTAATGTTAGGTTTTGCACCTTACATATACTGTGATGTACAGTACAGGAATAAGCCTATGCTGAGCACTACGATTAGAGTGTAGATGTATATTAAAGATGAGCAAAGTTTTCATAAATCCGATTCGGACGCTTCGCCTAATTTTCCCAAAAAATGTATTCAATTGAAATTAATTCATGATGAAGCGGGTTAAAAATCAACCCATTCCCAGCTGCAGGGAAATCACTGTGCATTGCAGAAACATGCACAGCTAGTCCGCAAGTACTGTGTGTCAGTATGACAAGCAGGTGACAGGTGTCACTGTTAGAATTAGAAATGAGCGAATCATCCAAAATTCGCTTCGGCGAATAATCGACAAATTTCTGACAAGATTCATTCTTAATACGAATTTATTCAGTCTAATTAGCGTAAAAAAATAATCGTTGTTTTGCGAACATTCCTGCACAAATTACGAACATACAGTCAGTGTTGTTAAAAGTACGCAATACATAAGAATTAGCGTACAAAGTGCGTACAAATACTTAGCGTACTATTGGCTCGCGATTGCCACGGCATACAGTCTTTAGAGGCAGTCCATATGAGTTAGAAAAGTAAGGTGCTAGCTATCTGGCTAAGTGCATAATTTACTAAAAAACACCATACAATAAGTGCATAATAGGAGACATTACAGTACCTGAAAAAGAATACACACAATTGGCTAAAGTGCTTGAATGTTGCTGAACCTGTAAAAACATTATTGCTAAAAAACAGCAAAGACAATTATGCAAACATTTTACTGCAGTTTCACATTTACAAGCATAAAAGGCTCAGATATACGTTTGAGTCTCTCCTTGTGGCTGCTTGGCATGATAAAACACTGGAACACAGTCCAAAATGCAATTGTAATCCATGTGAGGTAATTTTGTAATCCAAACAGGTAACGTGTAATCCACATGGAAAATATAAAATAGCAGCAAATAGAGAACCCTTTTTGCAAAGGGGGCTCCCAAATAACCTGAGAAGGGGGGAAAAAGGAAAATAGGCGCTCTTAGGTGCAACTGGGAATTTTCTGTAGAATAGGGCGGGGAGTCCTGACAAGCGATGTCCATCTGGGTGAGAGTCAAACAGGGGGCAATAAAAACAACATAAACTAAAAACAAGTGCCAACTAGCTCTCACCCGTCAGGTGCAGTCCATGTTGTGGGTCCCATAGGTCCTCCAGAGTTGTCCTTTAAATCAGCCAGACTGAAAGCCAGTAGAAGGGTTCCTCAGATGAGGGAACTGAAGTCCTCCTCGCTGGAACTGTTACTGAATGACATCATAGGACGCTCCTGCCTCCTGTAGGCTAAGCTGGCTGCCATGGTGGAACTCCATTGCCCTCTTCTGCCAGAAGTCGGACTTGACGGGGTCCGGGTGGTGGTCACGCTGGTGAGCGCTGCAGCCACTTGTGCCTTTACTTTTTCAGATTCTCCTGCCGGGACAGCAGGAGTAAAGAATTCTGGCTGCAGTGGTTGAGGCAAAGTTGCACCCAGGGAAGAAGCCCCAGCTCACCTGGCTGCTGACTTCATTTTCCAGGGTAGTTGATACTGGTGGATTACCGTGGACTGGAACGTAAACGATGTTGTCGTCAGCTGAAAGGAATGTGATGGTGGTGGCATTCCAGGGATCAGAGGCTCCAGCTGTGGCTGCGGCTTCTCCCTGAAATGGAGGGTGCCATCTGGTGACTCCTGTAGGCAGAGCACGCGTCCGTTGTCTGGTAGTTCCTCCGGCAAAACTTCTGGTGATGATGTAGGAACCAGGGGCGTAGATAATACGGTAACCCCGGTAGCAAATGGGCCTTTCAGGGATGCCATGGGGGTGTATTCCACCTGATTCCCCACGTACACACTGTGACGGGGTTGGGGCAGGTACAGCCGTTTCACTGACCTGCGGCCCACAGAGCCAGAGCCTTGCTTCACTGAAAACCACAGGACGGTTGCCTTTCGCCGCTCCGTGTAGGGTTTCCTGGCCTTAGATGGTCCAGTTTGTGTACAAACCTTCTTTCCTCCAGGCGCAGAGGATGTCCCCTCGTCACAGTAACAGTCCTGGGGATAAATAGATCATGGGAGAGATCTCTGTACTGACCCCTGATATATTTATACATATTTATTAGATCTACCCTCAGTCGTCTTTTTTCTAACGTGAATAACCCTAATTTTGATAATCTTTCTGGGTACTGTAGTCCACCCAGTTCCAGTTATTACTTTAGTTGCCCTCCTCTGAACCCTCTCCAGCTCTACTATGTCTGCCTTGTTCTCAGGAGTCCAGAACTGTACACAGTGTTTCATGTGTGGTCTGACTAGTGATTTGTAAAGTGGCAGGACTATGTTCTAATCACGGGCATCTATTCCCCTTTTGATGCAACCCGTTATCTTATTGGCCTTGGCAGCAGCTGTCTGACACTGGTTTCTACAGATTAGTTTGCTGTTCACTAACATTCCTAGGCCCTTTTCCATGTCAGAGTTACCCAATGTGTTTCAGTATGTATTGGTGACTTGCATTATTCCTTCCCATATGCATAACCTCACATTTGTCAGTGTTAAACCTCATCTGCCACTTCTCTGCCCAAGCCTCCAGTCTATCCAGATCCATCTGTAGCATCAGATGTTGTTGTTGTTCTTCTCCTGGGGGGTGAAGTGGACCCTCCAGCCACCTCCACCGCACCAGCCACAGCAGCCGCACCAGCCGGCAAGGCGAATATCGAGTCAGGAGCCAGTGAGACTCTCTTGCACAATTGTGACGCTCTGATCTCTGAAGCGGGAGGTGGTTCGGGGTACTCGTTACCAAAGACCATTTCCCCCTACTTTGGTCGCAGTTGCTTCGCCATGCTGTGGATCTTGTTCACCTCTAGCTTGAACTGGAGAGGAGGGCAGAGTAATGATGGAGATTCTTCACTGCCTATACGTGCAAATAGTTAGTTCCCGGTGGGCTGGGCTGGTTTTTCCCACTTCTGAGGGTGGTGTATCTTCACTTTCCCGTTTTTGAGGGGGCGTATTGTCATTTTCCCGCTTCGGGGGGGTGGGGGAGGAGGCAAGAAGAATGCGTACGTTGTGTACGTTGCATACGTAGCGTATGTAGCGTTAGCGTTCAAAATCTTAAGAACATTTTCCACTAATACGAAGCGAATCTGACAAAATCCGGATTCGCTTCAGAGTAGGAAAATGGAGGATTTGATACGAATCTACGAAGCGGCGAATAGATTCGCTTATTTCTACTTAGAATCACTTCACACTTCACTTATTTGGTCAATTACCGGTCCAAAACTGACCAAATAACTGAAGTGTGAACTTAGCCCTACAGGTCAATGTTAGCAATTATAAAGGACTTAACCGTGCAGTGGCCCAAGATTCTACTATAGAGTGAAAGATTGCACTTCTTTTACACTGTCATCAGATGATTCCACATAGATTTATACAGAATCTGTATACCACAAAATCAGTAGTATCAGACCGCTATTTCACCCCAGTTACAGAACAAAGGATTTATGAAATTACTTATGTATAAAAGGATATGATACCCCAAAATTGGAAATGTCAGAGCGCAATTGCACCCCAATTAAAGAATCAGGGCCTAATGAAATTACTTATCTATAACACCAGGTATAAAACCAAATACATTAAAAATATTGCTTTACAAGGGGGGCGGAGCTTGTGCCTGATCCAAATGGCCGCACAGTGCTGAGCTCCGTTCAATAGACCCTCAACTGCACTGGCTTTCTTCAGCTATCACTGGCACAATGGTGAAAATTGGTCAACCGAAGCACGGAGACACCCATTCCTCCTCCAAGGACCAACTTTCAAGCGGAGAAATGGACAAGTTTATTAAAAAAGCCGCAGCAACAGTCGCAGCGCGGGAACCTAAGATGGCGCCGGCCACCACACATAAGGTGAGCGAACGCCATATAGAACTCCCTGACATAGACAGTGACGCTGAGGACCCTCACGGACACAGATCACTACCTATTACCAGAATGTATTTAGACCAGGCACTTGGCAAAGCGATAGAGACAGTCCAGAGTGAACTCTCCTATCTGCGTCAAGATTTACGCCAGGTCGGTGATAGAGTGGAGGCCTTAGAAACGACCCAGGCCACAATACTTACACATCAGGATGCCACTAAACTGGCTCTTCATAAATGCACTGCTCACCTCAACGACATCCACAATGCCTTAGAAGATCAGGAAAATAGAAGCCGCAGAAATAACTTACGCCTCCGAGGCGTTCCTGAGACCGTTGCTACAGGTGATATCCCATCCACTATTATCGCTATATGTACATCTTTGCTGAGTCTGGATTACCACCTAGATATTGTAATTGAGCGGGCACACAGGGCACTTCGTCCCAAACCCAAGCCTTCTGAGCCTCCCCGGGACATCATATGCCGATTCCTGAATTTTCAAGTAAAAATGGCGGTTCTGGAAGCAGCCAGGTTACACCAAGATTTAACATATAAAGATTCTCCAATTACTATCTACCAAGATCTCGCCCCATCCACTCTCAGGAAAAGAAGAATGCTCAAACCACTTACGGACTGGCTCAGATCTAACAAAATAATTTACAGATGGACTTTTCCCTTTGGACTGTCCTTCTTCCATGATGGGAAACGCCTAAACATCTCAACCTTTTCAGACCTTGTGGATCTTCCAGAGGTTCCTAAAGTGACCCCATTCACTCTCCAGAGGACACCCAAAGCCCAAAGGCCCAAGAAGAAAAGCAACCAGATGACGCCAAAGAGACTCATTCCGGATGAATAACTGGGTTCTTATATATGCCTTACTTTATGTCTTACTCTAACCTTTCATATCACCCATCTGCTCTATCTTCTCTTTTCCAACTTCAATCTCTAATTTCACCTTGTTGCAACCCTGTATCTCTACTGTGACTGGAGAGTGGCCTAGCCCCTTTGCTCTTATGTCCATATGGGCTCTACCATCTCCTTTCTGGTTTCCCTTCTTTATCATGCTTCTTACAAATTTCGCTCTATCTCCCTCTTTCATCATCTGCACTGTCCTTCTTCGCCCCTCCTCCTACTTTTCATAACTAGTATATATGCCCTCTTACGGAGGTCTATAGGTGTGTTATCACATTGCCTTGCATGTGTCTCCTTTTCTTGTCACTGCTTGCGTAATGTGCTATGAGGATTGTTATTTGGTCTATGTACCCATTCCCCCTCCACATCTTAATTTCCATAGGTGGCACCTCATCCCACCTTTGGTTTAGTTTATTTTTCTCTGTTTGTGATTTGTTCACAGTTCTTAATATGTTATACCTTGTGTTATTTAAGGTACACTTTGTTTGTCTGACACTGACATGTTCCCGAGTGGTCATCTACTCTTCGCCCCTTTCACTCCGCCGGTGGCCTACACCAAATTCTTATCTAGACAAAGTCTTCTGGGGAAGCTCACTCTGTCTGCAAGGTATTGTATGCATCAAGGTTCATCATGACTGATTTACACATTTGTTCATACAATGTTAAAGGCTTTAACTCCCCCTCAAAAAGGAGTCAGGTCTTTACGTTGTTGCGTAAATCTGGGGCGACAGTCTTGCTCCTCCAGGAGACAAACTTTAAGTTTAACCACTATCCTAACCTTTCCTTCTCATACTATTCCCAGTGGTACCACTGTGGTGGCAATTCATCGGCCTCTGGCGGAGTGAGCATAGGTTTTCAGAAGAAGGTACCATTTATGTATTTTTCACATATACAAGATCCTGAGGGTCGTTACATAATGGTTAAAGGTCAGATTAGCTCCTAAGTATATACCTTTATGAACCTTTATGCTCCCAACATGGGTCAGGCGAAATGGTTGCTGTCAGTACTCCCTATTATGGACACCTTCCAGGAAGGCATGACCATAGTGGGAGGTGATTTTAATGCTACGCTTAACCCACAATTAGACGCCTCCACATGTAAATCTGCCTTATCATCGGCTGTGTTGAGGTCCATGAGGGAAGGCTTGTGGAATTCACATCTTTTAAATACATGGCGCATCTTGAATCCAACAGCCACTGATTACACCTTTTACTCTCATGCGCATCTTTCTTACCAACACCTAGATTACCTGTTTATCTCTAAAAAACACCTCCAGCTCTGTTCTGAGGCAAAAATTGGATCCATCCTCCTCTCATATCATGCTCCTATATCTGTCTTGGTTTCGGCTCCTACTCCTACCCCTCCTAATTGAAGGCACAAAACCAGCTTATATTTGTCTGTGGGAGCGAGACCTAAACATGAATTTCCCAATCCAGGATTTACAAGTTGTTTTGTCATCTCCACATATATCCTCACGTTGTGTCAGAATACAAGAAAATGGCTACAAAATATTAACACGATGGTATAATACTCCTGATAAGATCAGCCTCATATACACCCTAGCCTCAGACAGATGCTGGAGGTGTCTAGATGACAGGGGCTCCTTTTTCCACATTTGGTGGGATTGTCCCCTGATCAATAAGTGGTGGACTGAGATCTTTGCTACTAGCAACCTGGATTGCTACTCTAATATACCTGTCCTTCCTAGTTTGGCTTTGCTAAACTTCTGCGAGCTTTCAGGCTCCAATTCTCCAAATCCTCTTTTCAGAATATGTCTTATGGCAGCTCGGTTGCTGGTGCCAAGATTTTGGCTATCCACTGGTATCCCACCTGTGGAATTGTGGAAACAAAAAAATGACCAGATTTATAGGTTTGAGGAACTTTCCTCTTGGGAAAATCGTAACCATGCACGATTCCTCATCCAATGGTGTCAATGGGTTTCCTATAGACATAATAGAGCGACTTCAGATTTATCCTCCACATGATATGTGAAAGTTCCTTCTATGTGGTTTGTTGGGGGAAGATGTTGGAATAGTTATGCCTCACGGTCTCCACCCAGTATATTTACTTTTCCAATAGACTCCATCGTTATATAGTGGTTTTGATTGCAATTACAAAACATTTGACCACTTTACATGCTGCGTATTGTAACCTGCTGCTTTCATGTCAGTGTACCTGTTACCCTGTAATATTGATCTTTATATAAATAAAGTTTTAAAAATAAATAAATAAAAAAATATTGCTTTACTTCACCCCAATTACAGAATCAAGGATTACTGGAATTACTTAATTAATGTATAAAAGAATGTGAACAACCTAAAATCTGTAGTATAAGATCACTGTGTATCCCCAATTAGTACAGCAAAGTGTAATAGAATAGCTTCTCTATTAGCCAGACTTTACACTGTTCAATTTACTTCTGCTCTCTCCATATAAAGTGAATAAAGCCTCCCTATTATACCCCTACACTATCTCTAAGCTGTCCCTGACGTGTTCAAAACTAATATTTTTCAAATAAAGTCCTGCACTAAGTTCACTGTAAAATGGCGGAGACAGGATGAGGCTTTTATGGGGCTGTGACATCACAGGGGATGTCTATCTGCTGATTGGCTGGCTACACGGCATTGTGGGTGATCTCTCCCTTTTTGTGGGAAAAATCAGATTCATGACAAATTGAATTTTCCCTGAAATTCGGATAGAATTCCACTTTGCCAAATTCGATTCACTCAACACTAATGTATACAGTACTTTAGACAGCAAAACCATATTTTTCCATTACCTCTGAAACAATACTGCAAATGATTAGCTGGAGAACAGATCAAGAATGACCTTTACTATTTCTACTTAGAGTATTGTGTCGCCCAAATGTCAATAAGTAGCAGTTAGTAACTCTTGTACATAGTTTGTTTTGTGCTCCTGGTTCTTACATGCTTTTAAGAGCTTTTAACTTTTCAAAAGCCTCTTGAAATACTCTGTAGAAAGAACATGTTTCACTGTGTGTTGGGTTAAAATACTCCCATATTTGATGTTTTTTTTATGAGCAAGATATTTTGAAACATATTAAATCATTAGGTTCTCCATAGGTTCTGCTCACATTATGATCAGGACTTCTGGGCTTAAAGGGGTTATGCCAAGATTGATGTATAGAATGAAAACCATGAAAATCAGACATCATATAGTACATATGACAATCTCATTCTAACAAAGCTAGAACAAGCCCTATATCTCACATGGATCCATAGATCACCCCGTTCATTGCTCTGGTTGCTGGCAGCTCAGGGAGTTTGTCCTTTCTGCTGCAGATCTCTCCCTGTAACTGCTACAGGTTCTAACAGAACATATAGCTGGTAGCAGTTGAAAATTTAAATTGATCACATGCGTCCCTTTTAGTCAGGTGGACAAAAAATAAGAAAAAGAACAAACAGTAGGTGGTGCTATACAGAATAATGGCTATACTAAATTTTTTATTACATGCAGTTAAAAAAGTATTCAGATCCAGGGCTGGTTTGAAAAATGTAGAATACTGTTTGTGGAACAATCTCTATAATGGCGTTTTTGACATATTAACTTTTAACAGAGACCTTAACTAAGAGTTCCTATTATATCAGGTTCCATTGTTTATTGATTGTTTTTTATGGGAAGGCTTGAACTGTATTTATGATATTTTTGCCATCAAAAGGCCATGAAAACCTGACAGAATATAAGCAAGTGCATGTATGCAGGGGCGTAGCTAAAGGCTCATGGGCCCTTGTCCAAGAGTTCAGCTTGGACCCCCTTCCCTCGTGCTTTGTGTCCAGGGGCAGAGAAACACATTGCCTTCTTGCTGCCTGAGGCAAAAGTTGAGCACACCTCTTGCCAAATTCTTGACCCAACCCCTTCCCTCCAGCCAGAGGTGTAGCTTGACCAGCATGCACTTTCTATAATACCGGTGTCCTCTTATGTGGCACAAGGGTGTTTGGGCCCCCACAGGTTCCTGGGCCTGGTAGTGACTGCTAACTCTGCACTCCTCATAGCTACACCCTGACATGTGTGAACCAAGACTTACATTTTGGCAGATGACATTATTGTTAGGAAGCCCAGATGTAGCAGTTCTAAATTTGTGTGTGATATAATTTCTCAAAAGCCAATAAACTCTGTCAAATCAACCCTACCCTATCAGGCATATAACCTGGTAGGGTTGATAATGCTGATTAAAAGGATCCTGTCTGTCGGTGGGATTGTTGTAGAGACAATTATCTTTTAAAATTATGCAAATGAACTATTCGAGCATCAGGAGGTAGGCTTATGCGGTTTGAGCAATGATTCATGATTATCTCCTTGGTGCTCCATAATGATGCCCCTCTGCTTTTCATCTTGTCCCCCTGCCTTTAGATTGACAGTGCTAGACCCCAATCGTATCCAGAACGGCACATGCGCACATCTTTGGCTTCATCGCGATGAGCGAAGATGGTGTGAGCACGAATAAGACAGCTATTGTTTTAATCAGCGTCATTAACTCTGTCAGGCTATATGCCTGGTAGGGTAGGATTGATCCGGGTAACAGAGCCGCATTTAAAGGCTTCTTGCCGTTAATTACCTAACACATTAAGAATCAAGGTGAGGATGACTACATATGGAAATCATGAAATACTGCCATGAAATCAGGAAAGTTTGCATACAGTGAAAAACACATGCTCACATTGCTTACTTGCTGACTTTTCTCACCTCATTCTTTCTTGAGCATTTTTCACAATGTATTTATAGGGGGATGCAATATACTTACACTGCACACTTTATTATATGAAAGGTGTTATCCAGGAAATAATACTGACAGCCAATCCTCAGGATAGGTCATCATTTTCACACCAGTGGGATCCGAGTCCCTGCACCCCACCAATCAGCTGTTCCAGGGAACTGGCTCCCAGCAGCTCACTAAACACAGCTCCGTACATAGTATAGTGGCTGGGGCTGGTATTGCAGCTCAGCCCCATTCACTTCAATGGGGCTGATCTGCAACTAGGCCATATGACCGATGTACAGTGACATCACATGGCCTAGGAAAAGGCAGCGGTGGCTGAGATGTTTGTTCTTTGGTGCAATTCATCATATTATAAATATATATTACAACATATTATCATTGTTTTACCATAGAACGTCAGTGCATCTTCTTATATTATGGCACAGAAACAGTTTAAGTGTAAGTTCAGCAACGTTTGACTATGTGGTACAGTATGGCTCATGAATCCATGATTCTAGGATTTATTCATAATGCAGAATGGCTGTTGTGCCACATAATTCAATGATTCCCAAAGCCTCAGACTTTCTACAGTTACTTTGGAAAAAATAATTATTGAGCAATTTTTGAGAAGGGAACTCCTAAAAAATATATAGAGAAAAATTCACCATCAAGTGGACTGTCAAGAGTCATGGCTCATAACGTTAGGGTGTGAAACTCGAGTTTTTACGCTTGAGATAATGCATGTGGTGTCACGGACATTCCTGCTACAGGTATCAGGAGGTCTGTCAGATTGGCAACCCGTGGGTTAAACTGACAGGTTCTCCTTTGGTTGTTTTGTTGCTGGCATTCACCACACCCTCCCCCTTCAGGTGTAGGTGTTTTATCAATTATCTTTGTCTATTTAGTGTTGCTTCTCCCACCATGCTGTGCGGTTTATACTTTCTGTGGTCTGCTGGTGTGTGTTTCTCTGTGGAGATCCCATTGCTGCCATTATCTTCAGGAAAGTTAAAGGGACACTATCGAAAAGAAAAAAATTTGATGTTTTACAACATAACAAAAGCAGGTTTTAACATAATGTATTTTTCAAATTGTGTAAATGTTTTTTTTTTAAATTCAGTTTTCTTGCCTTACATGGGGGATGCCATGTTGGAAGTAAAGTGTGACAGTCTGGGTTTACAACACAATGGCACCTCACTTACGGCAGGCATGTACATAGGTTTCCTCAGTCGCTACCAACCCTATAGAGAATGAATGGAAGCCGTGAGCCCGCCCCTGTGATGACATCAGTAACACACAGCCAGATCCTCCCTCCTTGCTGCTGGGGGAAGCCCACTGTGCCTGCTCCTCACTCCTGCAGCAGCGTCCTTGTCTTCATTAGGCTGCCTGTTCTAAATTCTATGGCAGCTCACCCCAGCAGTGCAGACAATTTTTGCTGAGTGTACTGCTGGGGTGAGCGGCCCAGGACTCAGAAACAGAGTAGATGGAGGTTCTTGGGGCTGTAGGACCTTAGTGATGTAATCGGCCATGTGACCAGTGGGGGAGGAGCCTGAGGAGCAGAGATCTGTGTTTTTGTGACGAAGCCATTGTCTCATCTTATCTTCCTGAAGCAGTGATGTCACCGCTGAAGGTGTGAATTGGTGATGTCATTGGTACCACCCACTTTTTTGCAGCATGCCTACTTACAGGTTGCTCAAAGCCTCATTTGGCCAGCAGAGCTCCCCTGGTGACCAAAGATGGTAAATATGATAAAATCTAATATTTATTTATAATATTTCACACACTGGAATTTTTATTTATTTATTTATTTATTTATTTATTATTTCTTACAAATATATAATAGATTTTTTTAGTATAAATAAAATATAGAACAGGTTTTTGTGATAGATTCCCTTTAAGTGTCTTCTTTCCCTTTCGTTTATTTGTGTATATCTTCCCTGTGTTTTGGTGTTTGGGCCTGAGTGGAGACTACTGTTCGTCCAGGTTGGTGGAGGAACAGTTTGTCTAATTCAAGTCACTGGTTTCAGGGTCCTTCAGGGACAGTTAGGGTTTCCAGCGTATGAACTCGCCTACCTTCTAGGCCTGTTCATACTGTTAGTAAGCCAGGACTGGAGTCAGGGTTTCAATAGGAGGTGAAAATCTGCCTTTACTAGTTCCAGGCCTAATCCCATTTCCTTTCCCCCCTCTTCCTCCTGCGCTTGGTGTGGAATATTCCCCCCACACCAGAGCGTGACATGTGGATGAGGAATCTTACTTTACATATTTAACTATTTAAAGGGGATGGTCATCCTGTCATTTCCTTTATACTGCCCTCATGCTGATTTCCACAGACTGTCATTTATCTGATAAAATAGAGCTGCTGCCAAGAAATGACTGTTTAATGTTGGCAGTGCCCAGCGGAGAAGAGTCATGCTCTGCTAGAGAAGAGTCTGACTTATTTATGAGCTCCCTCCCTCCCCACCTATCTGCCAAAGAGTGACCGTTTTCTCCTAGGGAGAAAAGTAAGGAGAGAACTGCTAATCATCAGTGAATGGGTGGGGAGAAAGGGAGCTAATTGATAATCTGGACTGCAGGTAAACTCTACTTAAACAAATGAAGTCTCGCTTCTGCTGATTGGTGAGTTTGACTCCCACCAATCACACATTGATGCGCAAACCTAAGGATCAGTGCCCAATATATTTTTGGAAAAGCCATTTAAAGAGTTGTAGAGTACTAATAAAGACTTGTTGATTTCTTGAATTGATGTATATGTACACATGCTTAAAATGAAAACTAAAATTCCTCTTTTCTATGTGACAACATAAAAAAAGAATTCATGCTTCCTACTGCTTATAATGACGCTCTTCGGCTCTGCAGCACTGATGTCGTTGTGATCATTATATCCCTAGTTGCTTCCTGCATTGTGCTCCAGCTTTTTAAAATTTTCCTGGATGCGTCAGTGACACCCTGTGCGCACCATGTCACTGTTCAGCCAATTACTGGCCTCAGCAGTACACATGTTGCTGTTGAGGCCAGTGATTGGCTGCAGGGAGATGCACAGAATTTCATGGCTGCACCCAGAAAAAAGCAAAAAACAGTGAGGGGGACCAAAGCGTAGTGCTGGAGCAGTGGGGAAGAAAAATGGTAAGTATTCTGTCTAAGATCCTTTTTTTGATGGGGAAAAAAGTCCTGCATGCAGTACTTTTGTTTTTGTCTTAAAAAAAGGATCTCAGACAGAAATGGCTAAAACGGATGACAACTGATGCAAGAGGATCCGTTTTTCTACTGGATCCTGCAAAAAATGGATCTGTTGCAATCCTATGCATAACTGATGCAACAGGATCCATTTTTTACAGGATCCTGTTTTCTCTCTCTCTCTCTCTTATTCTGATGGATCAGAAGGACAGAAAGCTAAAGGTTGATGTGAACTCAGCCTTACTGTTCCTGCTTGATTTTTGTTTTTAAGTTTTATTTAACCCAAAGCCCGTTAAATATCTTATAATAAATGTTTATCTGCCAGACAATAAAGATCCTGAGGTCATCATTAAAGGCTATACGTGGTAGCAGACAATGAAAACAAATGTCAAAATAAATCCTGTCCATTGTTAAAAAACACTTTGTAACAAAACTGGAAAAGTGTGCGTGGGTAGAAAATTACCGAATAAGTCATTTTGAGACTTGATGCCACAGTGCTATGTTTAAGTATTATGTGCAGCTACATTTAAAAGTCTATTAGCAAATGTGATCTGAGAACATGATACTCCCCCAGCTCATTTTGTTATCTGGTTTTTAAAGTGTCTTACAATTGTGGTCTATCATGATATGCTCTTAGGGATTACGTTCTCAGCAAGCAAAGAATGCTGATCATTCCTACTCATGGATATTTAATGAGATGCACTTTCACAAAACAGTGCATAAATTTGGGGCTTTTCTCTTATTGTTTTTATCATATTACTCTTTTCATTTACTTTGTTTCATGGAAACAATTTTATTATGCCCCCAGGTTGACGGCAGAATACAGATATTGTGTTAGTAGTAGCTGAACATTTATGAGAAACCCAAAAAGAGTTTAATTTGGAAGATTAAAGAATATGATTATTTTACCACCGGTAGAGATTATTACTTAAATTAAATAAAATGAATTGTGTGAAGAAAGTGGAGTGCTGTGATGCATTGTGTCTGTATGGTTCCTTACTGGTGATCTTCTGTTTGTTTTCATGGAAATTATAGCTGTCTGCTAAAATAGCAGAAATTATGATGGATTCTCAGCCACTTTAAAGAGGCCTTGTCTTCTTATAGCAGGATGCATTAAAGGGGTTTTCCGAGACTTCATAACTGATAACCTATCCTCAGGCTTGGTCATCAGTATCTGATCGGTGGAGGACGAACACCCGGGACCCCCACAGATCAGTTTTCCTAACCAAGTGATAGCACATTCATCGTCACGTAGCCTAGTCGCAGCTCAGCACCATAGAAGTCAGTGGGGCTGAGCACGATACCAAGCACAGCCGCTATACAATGTATGGCGCTGTGCTTGGTGAGCATAAAGAAGGCCATGGTGCTGTCAGGAACGCTGGTGCCTTGTCAAACAGTTGATCGGTGGGGTTCCCAGGTGTCAGATCCCCAATGATCAAATACTGATGACCTATACATAAACGTTCAGATAACTTTTCAGAATAAGCTGCCATACAGCATGTGTATAGATAAGTGATAACAATATATCTGGCCATTATATAACCTATATCTGCCATATTTTAGCACTTTTCTCATTTGAGTGCTACATGTTAAAGTCTCACTTGTCTCAGAGCAGGTGGGAGGAGACTAGCTGTAATGATGTCTGCCCATAGACTACATATGGAGACATATTCTACTTCCTGTTTCTCATTTAAAATTGCCCTGAAACACCATCTAGGACATAATAGAGAAGTACTAAGCAGCAATTATGTCAATAATGTATTTGGGGTAAGATAAAACACTATTCAATACTGAATCTGCTGAATCATGTCTATCTTTTTCTCTCTGCTTCTTTCTCAATGCACTTCCTTCCTTGCCCTATCCATAGACTTCTATGGGATCAATGTAATCTGATCCTACAGTGAACAGGCAGCTTGCCTTAGTTTTAACAAGACGGATTTCTCACAAATTTCAGAGAGTATTAGATTGGCAGATTTTCTGCCCGATAATTGCTAATGAGTGTTCCTATGAATGCTCATTAGTGATCATCTGGCAGTCTAATACTGCCGACTGCCCTTGATTGCCTGATGAATGAGCAAACGCTTGTTCATCAACCACTTTAGATCTTTCAGCATGCTGAAAGATCTGAATTTGCTGGTGGCAGATCCTGCTGTGTAATCATGATCTGCCGCCAGCACACTGCTGTCTTGCATGGGGACAAGCGATGGCATACCGATCACTCCTTCCCACGATGCAGAGGATATCGCTGCATGTAATAGCAGCTATCTGGCAACTGCTGGAGGGAACGCTACACTCTCGACAATTGTTTGCAGCATGTAGGTGTCTAATACACCCTTATGTTAGTTTAGAAAGAAGGGGGAGAAAACAGTTGATAACTGGAGAGCAATACATTTTCTCTTATAAGATATATTACAAATAGAGATGAGCGAATCTATTCGTCGATTCGTTGATTCTTATCGAATCTTGGAAATTTTTAGCTGCAAAGCGAATCCGAATATTAGGTGATTCAATTCGGCTTTGTACGCATTCACTATGTAGTTGTCCTATAAATTATACGCTATTGCTACGTATAAGTTACTCTATACGCTGTTGCGTACGTTTTCAATTCATTAGCGAAATTTTACTGTTAGTTCGTTTATCGCGCGCAAAAGGCCGGGAAGAAAGCGGTCACCTGACCTAGTGGGCAGGGCTTGCTCTGATTGGCTCAGGCTTGGTAAGCCAGTGACGCATCACTTCTGCTGCGACTGCTGAGACGAGCAGAAGCACTGTGTGTGAAGTTCTGAGACTCTGAGACCTGTTTTGTGAAAATTGGGGTGTACTTTCTCTGGGAATCGATATTACACATATCAGGGATACTGCAGGGCAAGTGCAGGGCCAGTTCAGGGCTAGTAATTAATCAGGCAGGGAGAGAGAGACAGGGAGAGATAACGAGAGACAAGGAGATACTGGGACAAAGACCAGCTGCAGGGCCACAGAGTGAATTGAAAAATGTCTGGAATGGATAAGCAAAAGGGGTCCAGTTCTAGCCAGACCTCGAGCACTAAAAAAAAGAGAAGGTGGCACAGGGCAGAAGTGCCAAAGGACCTGTAGCCAGAGCATCTACTAGTAGTATTTGCAATACTTGGCCGTTGTTCCACCAGGCTAACCTACCAAGGCACAAAAGTGTAGTGGAGGAGAAAGTGTATGAGATAGTGGAATGGATGGCACGCTCATCTCAGTTTCAGCCGGATGATCTGCTGTCATCTGCTGATACAGTATCCATATGAAGCTAGGGGTCAGACTCAGAGCGTTCCTCCTGCTCCACCATTCCTCTCCAGCAAAGCCCGTCATTTTTGTATGCTTATGCGTATGTGTTCAAAGAGGTTGCATACCTTTTTACCTGAACGTTTGTTATTAGTGCGCGAATGTTCGCCAAAAGCCATATAATTACATATATTTTGTACGCAAATTCAACGAATGAATTCGTCGAATATACGAATCTTAGGAAAGTTCGGCGAATATTCGGCGAATAAAATTTTGCATGATTCGCTCATCTCTAATTACAAAGTTTCTTATATTCACCTGTATTGTTGATTCACACAAAGTTGTGTGAAATTATAGTGAACATTTAAATATACAAAATGACAATCACCATCTAATATTATTTCTGAAAACAGAACTAGGGATTGTGCCCAGAGGAACTGAAACAGGACGCATGCAATACAATGCAAAGTTTGGCACATTCTATACTGCCTTCAGTCCCAGTGAACACTGTTAATAAAATCTTCTCACATTGATCTTACACGGCATCTGGACCAAATATAAGCAGCTGCTCTAAGTAAAAAATAACCATTGTTTAGCTAATTTCTTCATCCTAGATCCTGATTTTCCACTTCAAACACTGAAATACTGGACATAGATATATCCTTCCTCCTTGCATAATTATTTAAAAGCATTTCCCCTTAATTAGGACCACTAATCAGTCATTAGCTTTTATTTTGGCAGTGCATGATTGAAAATGAAATTAATTGTCTCATTTGTTGCTATGGATTGGGGACAATGTGGGTTTAAATACTGCAATGAATAAATAATCCTCTTAGTACTTGTCACCTGCATATACTATATACTAATACCAATTCCAACACATTGGCATATGCACCCTTTCCATTCCTTTATTTGCTTTTGTTTCCAATATTAATTCTTTGGGGGAGTAAAGCTCACAAGCGTGCAATGTGGTTTGTGTAGGTTTTCTGGTATTAGACTAATTGGATTATCACTTTCTTTTTCTGCTAAGGTCTTCGTTTTATGATTATACCAAGCAGGCTTAGAAAGAACATGATGAAAATATGTCATACCCAGCATAATACCCAGTGTAATTGGCACATGGTTCAAGGATTGATTTACTTCCTAAAGCCAAACTTGTTAAGCCAGCATTAACAATCTCTGCTTACCACCTCGTTGTACTCAGGAGTATTGCCACAAAATCATAATTAGAGTAACAAATATATAGTTTAATATCATGTAGAGAATTAAATATCTATTATAATCCTTAAAGTGTAACTGACATTTATTTAATTTTGTTGCAATGTGTAGGGACAGGGATAGGAAATATTTTCCTAAAATATATTATTTATTGAGTGTTTACTTTTCTATGTGAAAAATTGCTCTAACGTTTTCTTTAAGCAGTGCTCTCTAAATGAGCGTTGCTAAGGCATATCCGTCTTCACAGTACAGGGCAGTGATGACTGTGTAGTTGGCCGGGGTCAATTCTTTTTCCCTCCCTGCTCCTTCCTACAGTACAGACCAAAAGTTTGGACACACCTTCTCATTCAAAGAGTTTTCTCTCTCACTTGTCTATTTTCATGACTATGAAAATTGTAGATTCACACTGAAGGCATCAAAACTATGAATTAACACATGTGGAATTATATACTTAACAAAAAGGTGTGAAACAACTGAAAATATGTTTTATATTCTAGGTTCTTCAAAGTAGCCCCTTTTGCTTTGATTACTGCTTTGCACACTCTTGGCATTCTCTTGATGAGCTTCAAGAGGTAGTCACCTGAAATGGTATTCCAACAGTCTTGAAGGAGTTCCCAGAGATGCTTAGCTTTGGGGACACTTTCAAAGTTTTCCCAATGTTTCGGACTGGCTGACCTTCATTTCTTAAAATAATGATGGCCACTCGTTTTTCTTTACTTAGCTGCTTTTTTCTTACAATACAAATTCTAACAGTCTATTCAGTAGGACTATCCGCTGTGTATCCACCTGACTTCTGCCCAACACAATTCATGGTCCCAAACCCATTTATAAGGCAAGAAATTCCACTTATTAAACCTGACAGGGCACACCTGTGAAGTGAAAACCATTTCAGGTGACTACCTCTTGAAGCTCATCAAGAGAATGCCAAGAGTGTGCAAAGCAGTAATCAAAGCAAAAGGTGGCTACTTTAAAGAACATAGAATATAAGACATATTTTCAGTTGTTTCACACTTTTTTGTTAAGTATATAATTCCACATGTGTTAATTCATAGTTTTGATGCCTTCAGTGTGAATCTACAATTTTCATAGTCATGAAAATACAGAAAACTCTTTGAATGAGAAGGTGTGTCCAAACTTTTGGTATGTACTGTATATATTTCTATAAATGAACAATATATATATATATATATATATTTACTCTGCCCTCCTGTCTCCCTGCTATTTTGACACTGATCTGTATTCCCGGCCCACTGAATAACTAACCAGCTGTCGGGAGACAGCTGCCTATGAGAACTGTGCAGAAAAGGAAGAGCCTTGAATTATTTGATGTAAAGTAAAATGAAGGACCATATACAGTAGAAAGATAGAAATAAAATAACTTGTAAAGTCCTAACTATATACAATATGTTAAATGGAGGAACAAATTGTTTTGTGTGTTAATAGCTGTTAGCTGACTACAGTACTTGTAAGGTGTCAGCTATCACTCCTAAATCCCCCATACGGGTTTGGTTCAAGATACCATGTATGTGTTTTCAATAGGGAGAGAGGACAAAGCCTCTGCAGACACCAATGGCAGTGGCTGATCTACTGGAAGAACAGGATTGATGTTGACATTTAACATTCCCAATCCTTCTCTTCTCCAACATCATCTGTCAGGGAAGAGTTAGGGGTTCCCCATAAATTTTAGATTGCAAGCTGACCATTCCAAAATCAGTGGGTTTGGCCAATATTGGCTTAAAAAGGTTCTCTGGGCTTTTAATACTGATGACCTATCCTCAGGATGGGTCATCAATATCAGATCAGCAGAGGTGTGACACCCGTCACCTTTGCCTTTCAGCTGTATGAAGGGAAGGCGTGCCCAGTGCGCACGTGGCGTCTCCCTTCTCTCTTCCTGTTCACTGCTACTATGTCTATGGTGAGCCGGAAGAGAGAAGGGAGACAGAACATGCACCTTCCCTTTTTACAGCTGATCAGTGGGGGTGCCGGGTGTCGGACCGCCGATCTGATATTGATGACGATGACCTATCCTGAGGATAGGTTATCAATATTAAAAGCCCAGAGAACTCCTTTAATGTGTATGGACCTTTAGTCAATAGAAAGGGTCAAAAGGAGAGCCCCCTGTAATTTCATCAAGGATTGCTTAACACAATATCTGAAGAGTAGGGCTACTTTCACACTAGCGTTTTTAAATTCCGGTATTGAGTTCCGTCATAGGGACTCAATACCGGAAAAAAAACTCTTCAGTTTTGTCCCCATTCATTGTCAATGGGGACAAAACTGAACTGAAGACAACGGAATGCTCCTGAAAGCATTCCATTCCATCTTCAGACCGAAGAACAAACCGCAGCATGCTGTGGTTTTCTCTCCGGTCCAGGCATCCGCACCAAGACGGATCCGGAATGACCCCCAATGCAAGTCAATGGGGACGGATCCGTTTGGTGTGACCAACATGGTAAACGGATCCACCCTCCATTGACTTTCAATGGAGTTCAGGACGGATCCGTCACCACATACATACAGACAGACAGACATACATACAAACACATACATACTTAATTACTCCAGGCAGGCAGGCCACACGTCTTCATGCCCAGGAGGCACGCCGCTATGACGATTCCCTACAGCGCCCAGCAGAGGGCGCTGTGGGGAATCGTCAAAGCTGCGCGCCTCCTGGACGTGAAGACGTGCGGACTGCCTGCCTGGAATATGTAAGTATGTATGTGTTTGTGTGTATGTGTATGTGTGTGTATGTCTGTATATGGTCCTGTGTGACATGTGTGGGGCCGGAACGCGGTTACGGCCCCACACATGTCCCTGCGGCAGTCCGGATCCGACGGCACCCTTCACCTGCCGGATCCGGACCGCCGCTAGTGTGAAAGAGGCCTTATTCGCAAAATGACATTGGAATAATGTGGTTATCAACAACTGAGGAATCAACAAACTGTCTGTAGAAGGAACTTGCATTGTAATAAAATCCTGTGATCAAAGCAACAATGGCACAGATTTAAGTAGGCAGTCTTTCATCTTGCTGTGTGAGAGGGATATAACCACAGGAATGTACTAGGAGTGTTTAAGAGTTAAGTGAGCATTACCAAGTGTAATGTACGCTAGCAGCAAACAGTGGCCAGTGACTGGGCTGCAGACCCACCATATCTGTAACATCGCAGACATTGATAAATTGCTGTTCGTGGATCAGAAATAATAGAAGTGTTCAGAATAATTGGCTGAGAATTGAGGCAAATGACTTCACACAATGATCTTAGAGCACTCTGAAATTTTTAACTAGAGGTACTCTAAAAATGCTACTTATCTTTTTAGTAGTCATCTCTGGATGACAAGCATCTAGCTTCATTACAATTTTCACCTACTGTAGTTGTATGGCAGTTGTATGATCATGCATCATCATAACTAATGGTGCTATAATAGCTACTATATTGATTGTCATCAGGATCAGATGTAAATAATGTCCGAATACAATTTGTAAGAGAAAATGATTCAAGGACAATTCTTATTGAATTAATCTGAGGGGACAATGCTGTTCAATAACGAGATATTTCTAAGCAGGATATGATACTAGGATATGATAGGATATGGATTTATAAAAAATTGTATGCAAACTTTGGGGGGAATTTATCATTAGCCTTACAACATGGTTCTGGTGTAAAAAGACAGTCACAAACATTATGTTTGAAACTTTTTAAACATTGTTGAAACAAAATTTTGTCACAAATGGCATTTCTACTCCGTCCTCACCACTTACTGAAAAGGGGGCATGGTGAGAACAAGGAGGAGTTGGGGTCAGTGTACCCAGCACATTTATTTTAATTTACACCAGTTTTCTGGCATAAATAAATTCAGAAATTTACAGCATTTATGATGAATTTCACACCTCACAATAAATTAGGCGCATCCCCTAGCGGCGAAGGAAAATCATAGACTGCTGTAAAATGCTGGTCTATGATAAGTTGCCCCCTATAGGTATAATACCCTAATGAGTAGCTTCCTGGATTGCACTAATTCAGCTTTACACAACTAAGAGATGGGATGCATGGTCATAGAAAAATGTTTGCTAAAATGACTACTGTATAATGGCTACATATTGGATGTTTCAGCACAAATAGATCAAGAGGGCTAAAAAATAGTATACATGTTAAATGGTACCGATTCTTGTAGAAAATAGTGGAGCTTTTTCTCAGAACAGAGACTAATAATACATTAAAACATGTGTTGCTAAGTGATACTTGCCCTGCAACATCACTCAGAATTACCTTGACACAGACAACCACCTATTTATAATGTTCTATAGTAAAGCTTTTAGCTCAGGCAGAAATAATTTCCATCACTCTTTGGCACAGTTAGCCCTTACCATGGGATATTTATCACAGAGGTCCACAGTGCAATGTTCTGATAAATGCTGGTATTCTCCATCACTTCGATAGTGCAAGGCTGAAGTTATCGGCGTGACACAAAATCTATTTGGTGCCTTTGGTTATTTAATAAATTAACATTACAAAGCAAAATAAAATGTTGCCATCAACTTTATTCTGGAAAACTACACTCCTCAACATTGAAATTTCAACACCAAGAAGGATAAGCTGTTAAGTTATGAAAATCGAGAGAGTAGCAGATGTTGCTAAGGTCTGCAGATGATCACATTTTCAAGCACCTAGCTCCAATCTATGATATGTGGGAGGGGCATAAAATTCAGATTGAAATAAAGTTTTTAAGCCACATGAAACCTCAAAAATCAGATCAAGTCGTGTGGGATAATTGTACAATGCCTCCTCTTTAGTGACATTCCAGTTATCGCCACTTGTCTCAAACTGAGAGGTACACAATTCTTGAACTGAGAGCCCTTGGTTTAGCACTCTGGCAGATGGCTAAACCCATAGGATGAGATGTCAACTTTGCTCAATATTATGTGTTCCGGTGGTTGGAAGAACAATAATGAACTGGAATGACAACAACTGGTGCACAGAGGTGAACATCTGCATGGAGGGATTGTCTGCTTAGAAGAATGACATATCACGATCCATTCTCTACTGCAAGTGAAATTGGACATCATATCCCAAGTTAGGGCTCTAAAAGGTGTTTATACAAACCATCAGAAGATGTTTGCGCAATACTGCTACAAGCCACATGTCCAGCTACAGGTGTTCCATTGACCTCACACCATAGCTCTCAAAGACTATCATAGTACACAGCAAGATGGCAATAAAGGATGGAATGGAGGTCCTCTCCAGTGATGAGTTCTGCTTGTGTCTATGTAGGTAACACCATGAAGCGGCCTCCGCAAGGGAATGTCACACCAGTCCTAGTCTCAGGATTATGGTGTGTGGTGGCATAATGTATTTTAGTCGGCCCCATCCAGTCTTCATCTCAAGTGCCTCAAAAGCCATTTTTAAAAAGGACGCCGTGGTGCATGTTGCTTGTACTAGTGTGAGCAGTCTGTATGGCCTAAACTAGTTACCATGGTCTGTGGACTCGTGTCATGTCATTTGTTGGCAATTGCAAAGGGAGCTGCCAGCAGCAGATGTTGATTATTTGTGTGTCCTCCAAGTGCATTCAGCATGGCAGAACACTCTTAAGACAATGATTAATAACCACACTGATACCATGCCAATGCATGTATGTGTATGTATTTCTGTTTCTCGATGTTTTGACTATTTTGTTTCCAATTTTTTTGTATCAGTTGCAAATAGTTAGCATGTCTATCGATGCTGTGAGTTCCATAATTTCAGGATTTAAACTCCCATTCATACTGGATGTAGAGAGACTAGGTGGTAATTATTAGGTAGTAATGGCTGAGAATACGTAATACCTTAAATTGAGTGTCCACCTTTTAACACCTGTGTGTCCAGGATGCTGCTGTCTTCCCTCTGTGTGGTATCCTCCCTACAGCCTGTGTGAACTGTCCCCTTGGATTTTTTGCCCATCTCCTCATATCTGCAGTCCACCACTGTTGATATCTATAATACTTGGACAATGGAGGGGGAGAGCAGAGAGAGGCATTAGAAACAGGAGTAGAACTCTGACAGATTTATGTTCTGAAGGATTCAGCTGCACCATGGGGTAAATGAAGTACTTGTACATTCATGGTATCTGTGATACACCCAGTAAGGATTTTTTTTAAATAAAGACTATTTAGAAGTTTAATTTTGCATTTAGGAAACAAATGAACAATAAAAAACAGTGCAAAGGTATTCATAGTCTTACTTTCCTTCTAATGTCAAGCTACTAAAATCTTAAATTTTGTTATCTTGTGTTATTATTGAATCAGCGTCCAAAACAGTGATGATCATGATATGTTCATACAATATGAAAACAGACACTGATTTCATTTTTGTTTTAATGACATTGTAGCCTGAGGTTTTACAATTCCTCTAATTAGTCTGAAATGGCAACTTTCCAATACTCACATTTCCCTAAATACCAAGGAATACCTCCAGCTCATACTCAATAAAGTCTTTCCATTACGGCATAAAATGTTACATATTCATACCTTGAAGCATGCCCTATATTAGTGTTGCATTTATTTTCCACTCATTGATTTTAGCTTATTCATAGAAGTAACATTTATCTCGAGGTTCATGAAAACAAACATATGTTCTGATAAATAAATGCTGTAACATATTATTCAACCCCAAGCGCAAATCTCATCTGACTTAGACAGTTTGCCTCCAAAGTCTACACTGGAAAACATGTCAAAAATCAAAGATGTTTCCCAAGCAAAACTATACCTCTCTTCTTATTTCTTGTTTTTTGAGAAATGTCTAGCATGAGATGTATATAGAAATACTATATTAATAGAATAGACCTTTCGTAATTGCAATTATACTTCTACATGAACCACGAATAGTACAAAAATGATAAGTGAGCAGAAGAAAGTAAATCAAATTCTCCAAGTAAATGAAAAGAAAGAAAATGAACTTAAAGGGACATTACTGTCACTTTTTCTCACATATTAATAGCCTTTATATGAATATTCTATGTATTTTTTTTTATATGGGTGGATGGTTTTCTAGATATACATTTCCAAAGTCACGCCATGTTTTCTACTTCCTATCCTGGCTCTTTTACTTCCTCATTTATTTGGACTTTTTGCAGTCATCTCAATACTATTATACTAGCAGATCACATCTTTCCTTCACTGCAGCAGTAAACTGATTTGGTTACTTATCTATAGGAGTTAATCTCTCTGTTCTGACTGCTACAGGAGGACATTTTTTTGTACATGATTTTCATAGCCAAAATGAAAAGGTAAAAGATAACATTTTAAAGTGAATATTTTCCTGTGAATATTAAGTTAAAACTGGAATTGTCCCTTTAATGGAGTACTCCTATCTCAATCATTCAGGGCTAAGATTGGAACATGTGTCCTATATGGTGGACAAGTTTAGGAATATAGCTGAGTTACTTGTGCTACACTGTTTTCATCACTCCAGCAGAAGTAAATGGGAATTATGGAAACAGAACCTGGCTGGTTGTTTCCCTAACTTGAAAACTACAAGAACAGTGTAGCTTGCTGTGTTATGCTGTTTCCATAGCTTTTATTCTCTTCACCTCATAGGACAGGTATTATGACTTTAACTATGGTTGCCTTAGATGGAATTCCCCTTTAATATTGAGAAGGTTGTTGGGGTAATAGGAAAGAACAAAAATTTCAGGGCCCGAAGGCAATACAGTATAATGTACCTATGGCAACTATTCAAATTAGAAGATATGAAGCCTTTTGAGAACTTAAAGGGAATCTGTAATCAGAAAATAACTAATTGTTTAAATCTTATTTTTATGACAAAGAAGAACTCCCGCAAAACATTTTATTCCATGTCCTACTAGAAAGGTACATGATGTAATCTGTAGTGAATGTCATTTTCTTACCAGTGTCTGTATTTTTTACTTATATCATCCTGAAGTTTCTTATCTGTGTCATGTGACTAGAAATTAGACCCACCAACTCACACAGAGACTTATGTGTGGACAGGAAGTCTATTTCTCTATTAATTCCTATGGGAGCCTCACTTTTAGTCTCATAGGAATGAATAGAGCAGTGACTGGCTTCCTGTCCTGGGTCAGTTGGAGGTCAGC
This sequence comes from Rhinella marina, assembly GCA_900303285.1. NCBI lineage: Eukaryota > Metazoa > Chordata > Amphibia > Anura > Bufonidae > Rhinella > Rhinella marina. The sequence continues at coordinate 14,574 of ONZH01029288.1, read as the reverse complement.
GTGTTGGTCACATGACCCAGCTACAATAAGAAGAAAGTGGATAACTCTCAATTAGAGTCCCTGATAAGAAGATTGCATTCACTATAGATTACATCATGCACCTTTCCAACAGGTCAGAGAATAAAAATTTTAGCGGGAGTTCTTCTTTAAGCATGTTTTTGGTTATTTCTTTAAACTTCCATGTCACAATCTAGATTTTAAAAATCTTAAAATTGTGCAGTTTTGGAGAATAGCTACATGGGCCATAGACACAATGGACAGGAGGGAACCCAATTGACTTTTATGGAAGAATTATTTTTGTACGTATGCTCTGTGACCTGTGCAGAGATCAGGAAGAAGCTGATAAGCAGTTATATCTCCAGTTGTAAATGGTGGATCCTATATTATCTATATAGAGGTGTTACTTCTCATTGTAATTCTGCCTGTGGTGATAATGGCTACTGAAAATTTACCTGTACAGAACAGGAAATCATGGCTTATTATTAGACCTTAGTTTGAAATTTCAGGATTATAAACATTTTCATCAAATATGGATAGTGACATGGAAAATAAATAAACTCACCAAAAATTCTAAAAAATATGTTTCAAATAAAAAGTGATTTAAGCAATAGGTTGTTCCATTTGCTTATACAGTGATGAAACATGAAGGACTCACAGATTAAAAAGTTGGGGCATCCTTTGCTGAATATAATGAACAGTAATAATCCAAACAAATGGATTGTTCTTAGAATGTATAACATAATAAGTATGAAGGAGGATCGGGATATCTCAGACCAAAGCATTTTGAAGTAGAAAGATATAAAATCTAAAAAGTTAAAGGAGTTTTCTGGTAAAAATTATTTTTATATCACATGCCACGCTGCCCTGGTCCCCATGTTGTTTACATCTGGCTAGCTATGGGCATGCTCACATCCACCGATCCAGCCAACTACTGGCTTCAGCGGTGATGTGGCCACAAGCAGTCATGGAGCAGGTAAGTATGAATCTATTTCAGGGGACATGCTGTAGGTACTCAATAAAATGTCCCTGTCTATATGCAGCACATCACATTGGGTGATCTGCGGCACATTTACAGTTGGGAAAAAAGTATTTAGTCAGCCACCAATTGTGCAAGTTCTCCCACTTAAAAATATGTAATTAACTGTAATTGACCTCATAGGTAGACCTGAACTATAAGAGACAAAATGAGAAAACAAATCCAGAAAATCACATTGTCTGATTTTTAAAGAATTTATTTGCAAATTATGGTGGAAAATAAGTATTTGGTCAGCTACAAACAAGCAAGATTTCTGGCTATCACAGACCTGTAACTTCTTCTTTAAGAATCCTCCACTCATTACCTGTAGTAATGGCACCTGTTTGAACTTGTTATCAGTATAAAAGACACCTGTCCACAACCTCAAACAGTCACACTCCAAACTCCACTATGGTGAAGACCAAAGAGCTGTCAAAGGACACCAGAAACAAAACTGTAGACCTGCACCAGGCTGGGAAGACTGAATCTGCAATAGGCAAGCAGCTTGGAGTGAAGAAATCAACTGTGGGAGCAATAATTAGAAAATGGAAGACATACAAGGCCACTGATAATCTCCGTCGATCAGGGGCTCCACGCAACATCTCGCCCCGTGGGGTCAAAATGATCACAAGAACTGTGAGTAAAAATCCCAGAACCACACAGGGGGACCTAGTGAATGACCTGCAGAAAGCTGGGACCAACGTAACAAAGGCTACCGTCAGTAACACACTACGCCTCCAGGGACATGTGCCAGACATTTTCCCCTGCTTAAGTCAGTACATATCCGGGCCCATCTGAAGTTTGCTAGAGAGCATTTCCAGAAGAGTATTGGGAGAATGTCATACGGTCAGATGAAACCAAAGTAGAATTGTTTGGTAGATACACAACTCGTCGTGGTTGGAGGAAAGTGAACGCTCAGTTGCATCCAAAGAACACCATACCTACTGTGAAGCATGGGGGTGGCAACATCATGCTTTGGGTATGTTTCTCTGCAAAGGGACCAGGACGACTGATCCGTGTACATGAAAGAATGAATGGGGCCATGTATTGTGAGATTTTGCGTGCAAACACCCTTCCATCAGCAAGGGCATTGAAGATGAAACGTGGCTGGGTCTTTCAGCATGACAACGATCCCAAGCACACCGCCATGGCAACGTAGGAGTAGCTTTGTAAGAAGCATTTAAAGGTCCTGGAGTGGCCTAGCCAGTCTCCAGATCTCAAGCCCATAGAAAACCTTTGGAGGGAATTGAAAGTTTGTGTTGCACAGTGACAGCCCTAAAACATCACTGCTCTAGAGGAGATCTGCATGGAGGAATGGGCCAACATACCAGAAACAGTGTGTGCCAACCTTGTGAAGACTTACTGAAAACGTTTGACCTCTGTCATTGCCAACAAAGGATATATAACAAAGTATTGAGATGAACTTTTGTTATTGGCCAAATACTTATTTTCCACCACCAAATAAATTCTTTAAAAATCAGACAATGTGATTTTATGGATTTCTTTTCTCATTTTGTCTCTCATAGTTGAGGTCTACCTATGATGTCAATTACAGGCCTCTCTCATCTTTATAAGTGGGAGAACTTGCACAATTGGTGGCTGTCTAAATACTTTTTTTCCCCACTGTACATGCCAAGATGATCGGAAACGACTATTTGAAGGGACGGTCGTTCCCGATAATCTGGACAATTATTGGTGCATCTAAATTCCCCTTAAAGGTCAGTTTTCATGGGCTGTGTAGGCAATTATCATGAACAAAACATTTATCCAGATAATTTCCTTATCATGAGCAGAGGTGAGATTTGAATTTGAATGAATTTTTTGGTCTTCATGGTATGGGGACAAATGATCGCCACTGTAATCACCTATCCCCATAGATAATTACAGTTATCTACTGCCCAGAAACAGGGATTTTGTTGTCTCTGTATCAATGATGCCTTCATGAGATGAATGAGAGTTTTCTTATTCTTTAAGGGATCTGCAGGACCTTTACCGAGTGCAGTTAACAGGAATGGTTGTTTCAAGGAATTATAATATAGGATAATTATCCCAATCATTGGGCTGTGTAAAGGGACTTCAATTGTTTGATGATATAATGCAGAGGGAACAGTTCACTTTAGGAGCTATGCTAATCTGATGCGCTCCTGGGATCAGCTGAAAGTTTAACCTGAAAAGGGGTTTTCTTCATGAATTAAACCCTTACTTATTGAAAGAATGAATTGGGCCATGTAATGTGAGATTTTGAGGTTCTGGGATTTTTTTTGTCTCTCATAGTTCAGGTCTTTCAAAAGCAATTTCACTTTTAAACTGTATACAATGCCTGGTAGGGTTGCCTCTTGTTTGTATGACAGGGCTAGACACAATGATGTGGGAAAAGCCTGGCCCTGTGATAGAAGTGCTTGGAGTGGAAAGGGCTGGAGCTATGATGCACAAAGTGTCTTTGGCCCTACTTGCACTTGAGAGCTATTTTGCATGTGAATGAAAAGACAGTTTTCTCAATATTACATGATCATTTTTGGCATCTAAAGGTATTCATGCAATGGGTGCCTACAAGGCATGGAGCACAGTTTGAAAGTAAATTTGCTGCTTACAGATACCCTACATGGATAGGTTTATTCTAGCTATTAATGGGGCAACCAAAGTGGGAGTTCTCTCCTCTTTACCATAACAGGGCTTATGGACAGGTATTAACTTTCTCTCTCTCTCTCTCAAACTGTTCTGTGCTAGCTTTTCCATTTTTGATATTGTTCTTTATATAGTATAGAGCAATGTGGCAGTCATTACTTTAATTTCACTGCAATTCAGTTCCAATCTGTGCAAATTTAGGGAATGGACAACACTTTCTCTCAAAGGAAATAAAGAATATGGAAGACTGCAAAATAACAGAGGGTTTATAGTAAAACCAGTATTATTTGCAGAACATTATCTAAAGTATTCTTTATATATTTGTATGCACAGATATGAAACTACAGTACATTTTATGCTCATAACAATAGCCTCAGATACTTTGCATGTACTGCAAAAGAACAAGTAATAGGTCATTTCTTATAGAAATATATAGAGGTGGTGTTTTTTACTGATTAACTCCTGGTAAATGATGAATTTATCATTCATTGAGATACTTTCATGACCATCTAAACCAAGTGCATTTGTAGATACAAAGCCAAATATCTATTCATCAAGATGATGGTGGGCAAACTTAAATGGGAAGGTAGAGTAAAATACACAAAAGACTATGTATAATTTCATGCAAGCATTTTATTTCTCACTTTATAACTCTGTTTTCAGGAGCTATTTGGAAAACCATCAATATAATTGTTTGAAAGCTTACTTTATCCATTTAAAATACATTGCTGTCCTTCTTATCTAAACCGTACTAGAAATGTGGCAAATTCATTTTGTCTGTCTCAATAAAGTATACATTTAAAGAGATACTTCCATCATATATTTTTATCGTATACAGTGCTTTGCGAAAGTATTCGGCCCCCTGGAACTTTTCAAACTTTTGCCACATTTCAGGCTTCAAACAAAAAGATATAACATTTTACATTTTTGGTGAAGAATCAACAAGAATCATCCAAATTTATTGGATCATTTAAACTTTTTTTGTAGTAATAAAACTGAAAAGTTGGGCGTGCAAAATTATTCGGCCCATTTACTTTCAGTTCAGAAAACTCACTCCAGAAGTTCATTGAGGATCTCTGAATGATCCAATGTTGTCCTAAATGACTGATGAAGATAAATAGAATCCACCTGTGTGTAATCAAGTCTCCGTATAAATGCACCTGCTCTGTGATAGTCTCAGGGTTCTGTTTAAAGCACAGAGAGCATCATGAAGACCAAGGAACACACCAGGCAGGTCTGTGATACTAAAATTTATAAATAACGTTCTGATAGCTCTCAATGTACAATACAGATAACAATGGGCGGTGCTCTATCTCAGGCTACCCACCTAGCCTGTACAGAAAAAAGGATAATGTATCGAACGTAGGTAGGCACACACCCTTCCTGGAAAAATGCTGGAGAATTTATTAAATATCACAAATAAAATCATAAATAAAAACATATAAAATATATAAACATAAATTGAAGCTCCCAATACACAGTCGATAGATGATAAGTCGCAATACTCCTCATATGTGTTGGAGAAATAGATATATCTCTGTCTATCACTTGGGTTTTGCCTCCATGTACATATGTACTAATGTCAGTTCACGGGGTCTATTTTCATCAAAGTATTTGTGTGCAGATAATATAGTTCCAAGGATTACAGTTCCATTAAAAATATTGGGAATCCATCCTCCATATATAAACAGCCGGCTGTTTATATATGGAGGATGGATTCCCAAATGCACACAAATACTTTGATGGAAATAGACCCCGTGAACTGACATTAGTACATATGTACATGGAGGCAAAACCCAAGTGATAGACAGAGATATATCTATTTCTCCAACACATATGAGGAGTATTGCGACTTATCATCTATCGACTGTGTATTGGGAGCTTCAATTTATGTTTATATATTTTATATGTTTTTATTTATGATTTTATTTGTGATATTTAATAAATTCTCCAGCATTTCTCCAGGAAGGGTGTGTGCCTACCTACGTTCAATACAGGTCTGTGATACTGTTGTGGAGAAGTTTAAAGCCGGATTTGGATACCAAAAAATTTCCCAAGCTTTAAACATCCCATGGAGCACTGTGCAAGCGATCATATTGAAATGGAAGAAGTATCAGACCACTGCAAATCTACCAAGACCCGGCCTTCCCTCTAAACTTTCATCTCAAACAAGGAGAAGACTGATCAGTTTAATTAAAATGTTATATCTTTTTGTTTGAAGCCTGAAATGTGGCAAAAGTTTGAAAAGTTCCAGGGGGCCGAATACTTTCGCAAGGCACTGTATATAGCAACCTATATGTGATTATCTAATGTAATATTTATTAACAATAAAGAACAATTAAATAAACAATAAAAATATGTAACTGTTGCTCTGGATATAATTGACTAATTTAATCCATAATCTTTAACTTCCTCTTTGTCCGGACTTTTAGCATGGCAGAGAGTTTCACTTAACATTCTTTGTTAAACCATCAGTTAGAACAGGCTGGATTGCGGGATGGACTAATGGCACCCTCTGACATGATATTGAGACAAATAAATTGAATTTTAACACCTAATCTTTTTGTTTGTGAGACAGAGTTGTCTGGCTGTTGCTTCTATCCCCATTGACAACAAGTATATATTTGGCCATACTTTAAAGGTATGCAGTCACCCTTAGGGTTTATGCACATGGTGCAGATTCGTATGTGGAAACACACTAAAAAGGCACATGAATGTGCACTATTTTTCTCTATTTTCTATAGAGGTTCTTGGTGTGGTTGTGCTGCAGATTTTAAAGACCATACTGCATATCAATTTCCATTCTTACAAATATGTACCTTATACACATGATGTGGAAAATAATGTGTTCCCTTGGTTGAACCTGATGTTTTTTTTCAACAATATTAACCATGTAACTGTGTAAAATTTAATTTGTTGGTACTGTATTATGTGGCAGATTTTAAGCACACGTGGAAAAAACACACATAATACAAATTTTGGGAATATACCCTAAGGGGGTCATTTATTACGACTGACATTTTAGATGCCAGTCTCAATATCTCCTATTGCTGGTGGTGGACCTGCCAGAGTTATGTAGAGTCACAGATTGTGGTGCAAAGGACCTTAGTAAATGACCCCCTAAGAGTTTTGTTATAATAAAGTAGAGAGACCACAGGGCCCAGTCTATCAGCAGTCACAGGTTGCTATAAAACAGCAATGTTTCTGCTCCACAGACAAAATACAGACTTATACGAGAGTTATATAGACAGCTAGTTAACATTCTACATTGCCAATTTCTGGGATTTCCTGGTTCTATGAACACTGGGCAAAAACTGAAACACAAAAGTAAAATATGTAAAATAAAACATAAGAAAACATGACATGAGCTGTGTTTCAAATCATTACAGCTAATTTCTACGAATATATAAAAAAAAAGATTGGCCATTGCTCCTTTATAAGGAAGTTTTAATTAATTAGAAGAATGTCTAACTTTACTTCTATATCAGCAGCACTTATATTTTCATTTCTATCGTACCCAGCAGGGAGCTAATCCCCCTTTCTTTAACTTAACAAGCAGCCTAGTGATTGAATTAAACACATAATACCTTCTTTGATGTTATAGTATCTCTCACTATACAGAGAAAGTTGACTTGTTCCAGCTGCGCCAGATCAAATGTTACACTTACCCTATCTACCAAAATAGATTAGCTTCATTTCTTTTCAAAAGCTAAAAATGGGGGATTGGGATGTTTCCTTGCAGGTCTCTGTCGATGGGTCAGAAGTTCTAGATTGTAATTGAAATAAAACTCTTTGAATAAAAAAAAAACCTTTAGACAACACTGGTGGGGGCCCTTCAGAATCACATACAGTGCCTTGCGAAAGTATTCGGCCCCCTGGAACTTTTCAACCTTTTGCCACATTTCAGGCTTCAAACAAAAAGATATAACATTTTACATTTTTGGTGAAGAATCAACAAGAATAATCCAAATTTATTGTATCATTTAAACTTTTTTCGTAGTAATAAAACTGAAAAGTTGGGCGTGCAAAATTATTAGGCCAATTTACATTTACTTTACATGTGGGTCACAATTGTGAGGTGGAACGAAATTTATTGGATCATTTAAACTTTTTTTGTAATAATAAAACTGAAAAGTGGGGCGTGCAAAATTATTTGGCCCCCTTGCATTAATACTTTGTTGTGCCACCTTTTGCTGCGATTACAGCTGCAAGTCGCTTGGGGTATGTCTCTATCAGTTTTGCACATCTAGAGACTGAAATTCTTGCCCATTCTTCCTTGCAAAACAGCTTGAGCTCTTTGAGGTTGGATGGAGAGCATTTGTGAACAGCAGTTTTCAGCTTTTTCCACATATTCTCAATTGGATTCAGGTCTGGACTTTGACTCGGCCATTCTAAGACCTGGATATGTTTATTTTTGAACCATTCCATTGTAGATTTTGCTTTATGTTTGGGATCATTGTCTTGTTGGAAGATAAATCTCCGTCCTAGTCTCAGGTCTTTTGCAGATTCAAACAAATTTTCATCCAGAATGGTCCTATATTTGGATCCATCCATCTTCCCATCAATTTTAACCATCTTCCCTGTCCCTGCTGATGAAAAGCAGGCCCAAACCATGATGCTGCCACCACCATGTTTGACAGTGGGGATGGTGTGTTCAGGGTGATGAGCTGTGTTGCTTTTATGCCAAACATATTGTTTTGCATTGCTTCCAAAAAGTTTGATTTTGGTTTCATCTGACCAGAGCACCTTCTTCCACATGTTTGGTGTGTCTCCCAGGTGGCTTGTGGCAAACTGTAAACGAGACTTTTTATGGATATCTTTGAGAAATGGCTTTCTTCTTGCCACTCTTTCATAAAAGCCGGATTTGTGAAGTGTTCAACTGATTGTTGTCCTATGGACAGACTCTCCCAACTCATCTGTAGATCTCTGCAGTTCATCCAGAGTGATCATGGGCCTCTTGGCTACATCTCTTATCAGTCTTCTCCTTGTTTGAGATGAAAGTTTAGAGGGATGGCTGGGTCTTGGTAGATTTGCAGTGGTCTGATACTCCTTCCATTTCAATATGATCGCTTGCACAGTGCTCCTTGGGATGTTTAAAGCTTGGGAAATCTTTTGGTATCCAAATCCGGCTTTAAACTTCTCCACAACAGTATCACGGACCTGCCTGGTGTGTTCCTTGGTCTTCATGATGCTCTCTGTGCTTTAAACAGAGCCCTGACACTATCACAGAGCAGGTGCATTTATACGGAGACTTGATTACACACAGGTGGATTCTATTTATCTTCATCAGTCATTTAGGACAATATTGGATCATTCAGAGACTCTCAATGAACTTCTGGAGTGAGTTTTCTGAATTGAAAGTAAATGGGCCGAATAATTTTGCACGCCCAACTTTTCAGTTTTATTATTACAAAAAAAGTTTAAATGATCCAATAAATTTCATTCCACTTCACAATTGTGACCCAATTTTTGCTGATTCTTCACCAAAGATTTTAAATGTTATATCTTTTTGTTTGAAGCCTGAAATGTCGCAAAAGGTTGAAAAGTTCCAGGGGGCCGAATCCTTTCACAAGGCACTCTATGTTGTGCTGGAATCACCAGATTGTTCAAATACAAAGATTTCCTTTGTGTTTCAGCATAATGTTTATATATCTATGCAGAACTAACAATGCTTGCAGCACTGTACTTGGATTTGGAGTCCTGGCTGTGAATAACTTTAAGGGCATTACAGTTTTTGGTATTTGCAGCACAGCAAGATTAATAATTGTGCCCAAGGTAACAGACTTAATACCAGTATTATAAGTTAGGCTACTTTCACACTAGCGTTTTTAAATTCCGGTATTGAGTTCCGTCATGGGGGCTCAATACCGGAAAAAAACGCTTCAGTTTTGTCCCCATTCATTGTCAATGGGGACAAAACTGAACTGAAGACAACGGAATGCTCCTGAAAGCATCTCTGGTCCAGGCATCCGCACCAAGACGGATCCAGAGTGACCCCCAATGCAAGTCAATGGGGACGGATCCGTTTGATGTGACACACCAGTAATCCGGATCTGTCCTCCATTGACTTGCAATGGGGGGTCATTCCGGATCCGGCTACAGAGATACACACAGACAGATATACATACATACATACACACACATACACACAAACACATAGATACTCACATACTCCAGCCAGGGACACCGGCAGCATGTCTTCACGCGCCTCCTGCGCGCAGCTATGATGTTTCCCCACTGCGCCCAGCAGAAGGCGCTGTGGGGAATCGTCATCACTGCGCGCAGGAGGCGTGTGAAGACGTGCTGCCGGCTTCCCTGGCTGGAGTATGTGAGTATGTATGTGTTTGTGTGTATGTGTGTGTATGTATGTACTCTGTGTCTTGTCCCAATGTCTATGTCAACATGTGTGGGGCCGGACCGCTGCTCCAGCTCCACACATGTATCAGTGGCAGTACGGATCCGTCGGCACCCTTTAGGTGCCGGATCCGTGCTGCCACTAGTGTGAAAGAGGCCTTATGTTCTGAAATCCAGTTTACAACTGACAATCATTACTAGAGATGAGCAAATTTTTCAAAAATTCAATTCGGCTGGTTCACCGAATTTTCCGAAAAAAAAATTGCTTCGATCCGAATAAATTTGTTGCGAATCGCGTTAAAAAATGGCCACTTCCGGGCTGCAGAGAGCAGCTAGAACACTGTGCCTTACAGTAAAACGCATAGGGAGTAGTGTTGAGCGAGCACTTCTGTGCTCGTATGCTCGGGTGCTCAGGACGAGCAACCGAGCATAATGTTAGTCAATGGGACTAAACCAGGCACCACCCACTCGGAAGAGGGGAGGGTGTCTGGTTAATAGAAAAAGGTCAGAATTGCGACTTCTCCTCTTTTACTCCTTTCGCTTGTAAAAGTATGCTAATTAACTGAATTTGTATGCATTTGCGCACAATGCGTATGCATTAGCGTCCAAATGCGTATGCATTAGCGTCCAAATGCGTACGCATTAGCATACAATGCGTAGCATTAGCGTACAAATCAACATTACAGTGAATGCCAGCATTGCGCTTGAGTACACTCGGTGTTCTACTGTAGTAGTGGAAGAATACTGTGAGCCAGTGTGACACGCACATAACAGGCTTCTTAGAATTGCTGCACACTTTTATGTATTTGGGTAGTTAAGGGGCCAAAACTCACCAAACAACTCATGTCTGAACTCAGCCTTACAGGTCAATGTTAGTGCCAGCTATAAAGAATCGTGCAGAGGCCCAAGATCCTACTAGAGCACCAAAAGAACATGCCTTTTACACCAATTCACTGATTCCAGCAGTGGCAGCAGCATCAGCAGACTATAGATTGGCACGACGACAGTGTGGCCAGGTGGCAGCAGCATGAGTAGGCCACAGAGTGGCAGAATGACAGACCCTGGAAGTGGCAGCAGCAGTGGAAGTAGTAGTACAATTTGGGGGCCACAGAGTGGCACAATTACCTAATATTGAGGTAGCGGCAGCCAGGAGACGGCATGTGGAGTCAGCGGCGGCGACAGCAGCATCAGGCCAGAGAGTGGCATGATGACATACCCTGAAGAGCAGACCGTAATAAAAAATTCTCGTCCTTTTGGTTAAGATCAACTGTTGCATATGTTCTTATCAGTATCGGGGCTGGTTATGCCAGCGGACAGGAATGTAAGACAGATGAGGTGCAGTGAAGGCTCCAGCTTTGCCTCGACTGTGACAAGATGTCAGTATTGACCCAAGATGCAAAGAAAGTTCGGAGTTCCGTCTTGAGATCGAGCTGGCGGTCTGCAGGGAGCTGAGCTATCACTTGTGGGAGCCCCTGCCTTTCGCCTCCCCCATGCTCATCGCTGAGTGTCCCGGGGGCCGGAATCATTTACTTTTAAAAATTCGAGTGTTCAAAACAAACAGGGTTTCCTGTGTACTTGAGCTTTGAATAATGGAATAGGACTACAGAACGTACCAAAAATTTACGACTGACATGCTGCTGCAGAGGAGAGTGGTACAGTAACAGCAGTTGCAAGAGGCAGCAGTCAAACAAATTTCAAGGCCACAGAGTGGCACCGTAACAGAAGCTGCAAGAGGAAGCAGTCAAACAAATTTCAAGGCCACATAGTTGCACCATAACAGCAACTGCAAGTGGCAGCAGTGGAATACATTTCAAGGCCACAGAGTTGGAGAGGCAGCAGGAGACGTACTAATTTTAATGAGACAGAATGGCACAGTGACATACCCTGGGAGAGGCAAAAGCAGTCATAAAAATTAAAATGCAGCATACCGTAGAGTGGAACAATTACATAATTTGGACATAGTGGCAGCTAGAAGACAGCGTGTGGAGGCGACAGCAGCATCAGGCGACAGAGTGGCACAATAACAGACCCTGAAGTGGCAGCAGCATGAGTAGGCCACAGATTTGCACAATCAAAGACCCTGGAAGTGGCAGCAGCAGTCGTTAAAATTGGAAGGCGACAGAGTGGCATAATGACAGACCCTGGAAGTGGCAGAAGCATGAGTAGGCCAAATAGGGGCACATTGACAGACCCTGGAAGTGGCAGCAGCATGAGTAGGCCAAAGAGTGGCACAATGAGAGACCCTGGAAGTGGCAGCAGCATGACTAGGCCACAGAGTGGCAGAATGACAGACCCTGGAAGTGGCAGCAGTAATGGAAGTAGAAGTACAATTTGGAGGCCACAGAGTGGCACAATTACCTTTTTTTGAGGTAGCGGCATCTAGGAGATGGCATGTGCAGTTGGCGGCGACAGCAGCATCAGGCCGGAGAGTGGCATGATGACATACCCTGAAGAGCAGACCGTACTAAAAAATTATCTTTCTTTTGGCTAAGATCAACTGTTGCATATGTTCTTATCAGTATCGGGGCTGGTTATGCCAGCGGACGGGAGCGTAAGACAGAGGAGGTGCAGTGATAGCTCCAGCTTTGCCTCGACTGTGACAAAATGTCAGTATTGACCCAAGATGCCAAGAAAGTTCGGAGTTCCGTCTTGAGATCGAGCTGGCGGTCTGCAGGGAGCTGAGCTACCACCTGTGGGAGCCCCTGCCTCTCGCCTCCCCCATGCTCATCGCTGAGTATCCTGGGGGCCGGAATCGTTTACTTTAAAAAAATTTGAGTGTTCAAAACAAACAGGGTTTCCTGTGTACTTAAGCTTTGAATAATGGAATAGGACTACAGAACGTACAAAAAAATTTACGACTGACATGATGCTGCAGAGGAGAGTGGTACAGTAACAGCAGCTGCAAGAGGCAGCAGTCAAACAAATTTCAAGGCCACAGAGTGGCACCATAACAGAAGCTGCAAGAGTCAGCAGTCAAACAAATTTCAAGGCCACAGAGTGGCACTGTAACAGTAGCTGTAAGAGGCAGCAGTCGAATACATTTCAAGGCAACAGAGTTGGAGAGGCAGCAGGAGTGGTACTAATTTTAAAGAGACAGAATGGCACAGTGACATACTCTGGGAGAGGCAGCAGCAGTCAAAAAAATTTAAATGCAACATACCGTAGAGTGGCACAATTACATACTTTGGATGTAGCGGCAGCTGGGAGACAGCATGAGTAGGCGGCAGCTGGGACGCAGCATGAGTAGGCAGCAGAGTGGCACAATTACATAGTTTGGACGTAGCGGCAGCTGGGAGACAGCATGTGGAGGCGGCGGCAGCAGCAGCATCAGGGCACAGAGTGGCATGGTGATATAGCCTGGAGGTGAAAGCAGTAGCAGCATGAGGAGACCTGATTGTTGAGGTGGCAGCATCATCAGAAGGCTAAATATTGGGTCAGTGACAGATTGGAGAGGTTGGTGGTAAAGTCACTGGTAAAGATGCTGGGTGGTAGAAGGAGCAGCTGGTAGATGTGTGGCATCAGGCGGGTGGCAGCATCATAAGAGTGGCTGAGGCAGGTAGCCTGAAGAATACAGTCTCATTAGTGAAGGTTTGAGTGACGCATCATGGCTGATCTAATCTGATGCATCAGGCGTTGGTGGGTGGAAATCCTGGCTGATCCACGCCTGATTCATCTTGACAAAGGTGAGTCTTTCCACATTTTGGAAGGACAGGTGAGTTCTCCTTGGGGTAATTATGGCCCCCGCCGCACTGAACACCCGCACTGATGCCACACTACTAGCCGGGCAGGACAGCTTCTCCAGTGCAAACTTGGCCAGTTGCGGCCACAAATCCAGTTTGGCTGCCCAGTAGTTCAGCGGATCTTCAATGTGGGGTGGCAGGGTGCTGTCCAAGTAGGCCACCACCTGCTGGTTCAGGGTCTGCTCCTGGTCTACCTGCCGCTGCTGGTGAGTGCTTTCCAGACTTGGCGGGTGAAGAAAGCTGCTCATCAGCGACTCCAGACTCAAGTTGCTGCTGATGGAGCTGGTACTGCTCCTAACCCTCGACCCCCTCACAGCAGCCTTGGCAGTGGTACGTTAGCGCTAAGGGACCCCCCGGTCAGTCCTGCGAGAGGATGGACGACGACGCAGATAGGCAGCAGCCAACTGACTACATAGGATGTCTCTATAGTACTTCCGTTTGTCCTCCCTCTCAGCAGGTGAAAAAAGTCCCCCATTTTAGACCGGTAGCGAGGGTCTAAGAGGGTGGAGAGCCAGAAGTCATCCGTCTGCCGGATGGTGACTATTCGGCTGTCACTACGTAAGCAAGTGAGCATGCATCGGGCCATTTGCGCAAGTGACTCGGAGGGACTCCCTGCCTCCAACTCCACTGTATACTGCTATGGTGTCTCTGGGTCATCTGCCTCATCTTCCGCATCTCCCTCTACCTCCTCTGTCTACTCATGCTCCTCCTCTTCTGTCACCTGGGTAGAAAAACCACTAAATGCTTGTGCTCCAATGTCCTCCTCCTCCTCCTCCAGATCAGCCCCCACTGGACTCATTTGGCCATGAGATGCAGTCTCCACGTCTCCAGTCCCCTGAC